>OX438799.1:9122451-9722451 GCA_949316475.1 Hypomecis punctinalis
ATAGAGATGAGAAATTCATCGGGAGGAAAAATCCCAAAATTGACCTGAACGTAACCTGGACCTGGATCCTCAACGGATCTCAGAAACGGTAGGGTTTAGAGGTGTACTGTTCGAACAAAGTAGAGAGTACTACCTTGGTACTTTTTGGAAAAATCAAAAAAAACATGGCTCCCATACAAAAAAACATGGCCGCCATACAAATTTGACATGCTTATAACTTCGAAACGGTTATACTTAGGTATGAACTGTTTGAACAAATGTTATAGCCAATCGATAGGAGCAACTGCCTATGATGACAAAAATCCAAGATGGCGGATCCAAGATGGCCGCCATTTTTCAAAATGATCCGAGGGGGCTGATTTTTTGCATCCGGGGGTTTTTGGGGTCCCTCATTTCATTGGCGAAAAAAAATTTTGAAAAAGTTTTTTTTTAAAGATGGCCGCCATACATTGAATCTTTTTCATCTTTAGAGAGTTGTTTTGAGGAAACTATTAGCAATAACGAAAAACTGATTGCAGATTCGTATATAAATAGAATAGTGGTTTAAAGAATAAATAACGAAACTTCGGAAGGTCAACTCCTCATATTGGACCCCCAACAGATCTCAAAAACGGTGGGGTTTAGAGATGTGCTTTCTTCACAAGATATTGAGTACTACCTTGGCACTTTTTGAAAACGTTAAAAAAATCATGACTCTCATACAAAAAAACATGGTCGCCATACAAATTAGTCAAAGTACTTAGGTATGAAATTTTTGAACAGCAGTTGTAGCCAATTTACTGAACCGATTTCGAATTTTTTTTCATTACTGGAATCGGTATTTAATACTCAATGATAATTGCTATGTATTCTACTCAATTATAGTACAAGTTCAACCTAATATTTCGAAAATTGTAAAAAAAGTCGGCAAAAAATGCAAATTTTCGACCTTTGAGACGCATGCGCTGACTACATAGTGCATAATACATAAAAATGATTTACTACAAAAATAACCGGCTTTACTTGGTCTACATAAAAGTCCGCGACAGCATATGTCTATGTCCTAAGGTTTTTGAACTATGACAGTTTTTACAACTATAAATCGAGAGCGAAATAGTAGGTAATTTTCAAAACTATTTTGACAAATATCGTATGAATCCTTATCCAAATAAATACTTTAATTAGCTTGGTCATTTCATTCAGATCAAAATTGTCATTCACACCAAATAATTTCAACCGATAGTTTCGAAGATATCGTAGGTTCAAAATTACAACGCAATAAAAAATATTGCCGCGGTACATACTGTTACAGAATCTGTGGCGCGACTTCTACAAACTTTAAATTATTCGGATAGATCATAAGGTCACGAGACAAGAGCAATTTTTTTAGTAATTTTAAGAGCGTTATAGGCGTAGTTATAGTAAAATCTAGATTTAATACTGAAAACACTAGATTTTCAACTTTGACGACGTAAACCTAGGGCCCAAAGAGAACATTCTGCCGATAGTGTATCCAGCCCAGATAGCCAACTTCATTGGCTTTCCTCCCAATTAATTTATAGGAGCCTACGCTCAATACCCAGGCAGCCCCTGGATGGTCTAAATAGACCTAGATTTGGGAAATTATTCTAGGACATATAACTCTGTAACCAGGGGCCCGAATTTGAAGCTGATGCCACAGAAGTCATTTTTATCTGCGGTCGAAGCGACTGAGCCCAAAAAATTGTTCCTGGATCAATTAATGAGGGACCTCGAAATCGTTTTCAAATTACGACAACGAAAATAAAGTACTTCCAAAAATTTTGAAACTTAGAATATAGATACCCCTAGGCTCCACAAATACTGTGTACAAATTTAGGATTCTCTCGAGCACCGGGAAACCCGAAAACGGGATTTTGATTGGTTTGTTGATGGTAGGATAATCAAAACTAGGTACCTATTTTGACAAAAATCGTATGTGAATCCTTATCCAAATGAATACTTTAATTAGCTTGGTCATTTTATACAGATTAAAATTGTCATTCACACCAAATAATTTCAACGGATAATTTCGAAGAAATCGTAGGTTTAAAATTATAACGCAATAAAAAATATTGCCGTGGTACTAACTGATACATAATCTGTGCCACGACTTCTATTTATAACGTACACTAGAATACAAAGCTTTACTTTATCTAAGAGAGATAAGGTATTTAAGATTGAGATATGAGCAAGTTTTGTCGTAGTTACAGTAAAAGCTATATTTGAGATTGAACTATACCTACACCTTCAAGTAGAAAGCGGAAGCACTATTTTGAACCTTATAGTCATAGAAATAAAATTGATCTGGGTATAGGCTGTATAAGATGAAGAACAGACTTGCTGTAAGACTTGCCTATGGATACAATACGATCCATCCATCCAGCAGCCATAAGACGGCTGGACATAGGCTTCCCATATAGATCTGCAATAAGACCGGTTAATAGAAACTTGCATCCAGCGCGTTTTTGCGGTCTTGAGTGTAGTTTTTAAATTAAATAAATAAATAAAAATAGATAATAGATTTTAATAATTATTTTTTTGCAAAAAATAGCATGACCGACTTCACCCTTGTACAAAATCATTACACAGTATGAAATAGAGTAGGTATATAAATACCCTTTCGTACTAAAAATAATTTTTCGATTCGGTTCACAATTGGCTAAATTATCGATGAACATACACAAAAATATACATACAGACGAACATAGAACTTCCTCCTTTTTGGAAGTCGGTTGTAAACATAAATCGTTCCAATAAAAAAATAAAAATAATAAAATTGCTGCTACAGTTGACAAATTTCGCCGTCTCCCGTAAGTGATGTCCTGGCCAAGCGGTCAGGGGTAGTGTATACGACGTTACCCACGGTACCGATATCAAATCCCGCCAATTGCACGTCTTCCTTTTTGCTTCTTTTTTTGCGTGAAAATATCATTTGGAAGCTCTTTTGTTGACTTTTAATTTATTTTTGTAAAAAAAATATTTATACCGCTCATACGATTTCCGCGCCATATTCTTAGAAGAGTGGAAAGCGGAAGTTTTATTTTGAACCTTATGCTCATAGAAATAAAATTGATCTGGGTATTTGCTGTAAGATGAAGAACAGACTTGCTGTTAGAGTCGACCAATTTCGCCAGCTATAGAAACGTTACCATTTGATGCTGGGTTCGAATCCGCCCAAGTTCATATTTTTTGATCATTTTTTTTTTGCATAAAAATATCATTTGGAAGCTCTTGAACAATATAATTTAGTAAATATGCCTATAGGTACAATCAGATCCATCCACTCATCCAGCAGCCATAAGACGTCCACAGCTGGACACAGGCCTCCCATTTAGATCTGCAAAATGACCGGTTAATAGAAACTTGCATCCAGCGCGTTCGTGCGGTCTGGAGTGTTTAAATAAAATAAAATAAAAAATTAATTGAAAAAAAACGTGCGAATTAAAGGGGAAAATCCAAAATGGCGGCCGCCATTAGTTTCCATTTTGAAATTAAAGTTGGCGGATGTCCCTTATTTGAAAAAGTCTTCATGGGTATCGTTTTCGAGGTTTTTGGGGGTGTAGATTTCAAAAATGGCAACCATTTTGAAATTCAAAATGGCGGATGTCACTTACTTTCAAAAAGTCGTCATGGGTGTCGTTGTCGAGGTTTTTGGGGGTGTAGATTTCAAAAAAGGCATCCATTTTGAAATACAAGATGGCGGATGTCACTTATTTTCAAAAAGTCGTCATGGGTGTCATTGTCGAGGTTTTTGGGGGTGTAGATTTCAAAAATGGCATCCATTTTGACATAACAAATGGCGGATGTCACTTTTTTGAAAAAGTCGTCATGGGTATCGTTTTCGATGTTTTCGGGGGTGTAGGTTTCAAAAATGGCGTCCATTTTGAAATTCAAGATGGCGAAACGTCGCTTTTTTGAAAAAGTCGTCATGGGTGTCGTTGTCGAGGTTTTTGGGGGTTCAGATTTCAAAAATAGCATCCATTTTGAAATTCAAGATGGCGTATGTCACTTATTCGCAAAAAGTCGTCATGGGTGTCATTGTCGAGGTTTTTGGGGGTGTTAATTTCAAAAATGGCATCCATTTTAAAATTCAAGATGGCGAATATCACTTATTCGCAAAAAGTCGTCATGGGTGTCGTTGTCGAGGTTTTTGGGGGTAAAGATTTCAAAAATGGCATCCATTTTAAAATTCAAGATGGCGAATATCACTTATTCGCAAAAAGTCGTCATGGGTGTCGTTGTCGAGGTTTTTGGGGGTGTAGATTTCTAAAATGGCATCAATTTTGATATTCAAGATGGCGGATGTCACTTTTTTGAATTAGTCGTCATGGGTATCGTTTTCGACGTATTTGGGGGTGTAGATTTCAAAAATGACATCAATTTTGAAAATCAAGATAGCGGATGTCACATTTTTCAAAAAGTCGTCATGGGTATCGTTTTCGAGGTTTTCGGGGGTGTTAATTTGGAAAATGGCATCCATTTTGAAATTCAAGATGGCGGACGGCAGTTCTTTTTTTGAAAAAAGCAACTAAAAAAATTTTTTTTTGAAAAACTTTTTTTTTGAAAAATTTTTTTTTTGAAAAACTTTTTTTCACATACAACAAACGCGGGCCGCATGCGGCCCGCGCACCGCCCAAAATACTAGTTCATATTATATAAAGTTAAATTACCACTGACTGACTGACTGACTGACTGACTCACTCACTTAGATAGTTGTTTAGGGGGATGGAGAAGTGGTGGGTAAAAAATAATTATAGATTTGTATAGAGATAAAAAATTGATCGAGAGGAAAAATCCCAAAATCTTCAAAAGTCTTCTCTTCAACCTGGACTCCTAAGGGATCTCAAAAACGGTGAGGTTTAGGGGTATACTGTTTGAACTAAATAGAGAGTACTACCTTGGTACTTTTTGGAAAAATAAAAAAAAACATGGCTCCCATACAAAAAAACATGGCCGCCATACAAATTTGACATGCTTATAACTTCGAAACGGTTATACTTAGGTATAGACTGTTTGAACAAATGTTATAGCCAATCGATAGGGGCAACTGCCCATGATGACAAAAATCCAAGATGGCGGATTCAAGATGGCGGCCATTTTTCAAAATGGTCCGAGGGGGCTGATTTTTTGCATCCGGGGGTTTTTGGGGTCCCTTATTTCAATGGCGAAAAAAAATTTTGAAAAAGTTTTTTTTTAAAGATGGCCGCCATACATTGAATCTTTTACATCTTTAGAGAGTTGTTTTGAAGAAACTATTAGCAATAACGAAAAACTGATTGCATATTCGTATATAAATAAAACAGTGGTTTAAGGAATAAATGATGAAACTTCGGAAGGTCAACTCCTCATATTGGACCCCCAACGGATCTCAAAAACGGTGGGGTTTAGAGATGTACTTTGTTCACAAGATATTGAGTACTACCTTGGCACTTTTTGAAAACGTTAAAAAAAATCATGACTCCCATACAAAAAAACATGGTCGCCATACAAATTAGTCAAAGTAGTTGGGTATGAAATTTATGAACAGCAGTTGTAGCCAATTTACTGAACCGATTTCGATTTTTTTTTCATTACTGGAATCGTTATTTAATACTTAATGATAATTGCTATGTATTCTACTCAATTATAGTACAAGTTCAACCTAATATTTCGAAAATTGTAAAAAAAGTCGGCAAAAAATGCAAATTTTCGAACTTTGAAGCGCATGCGCTGACCACATAGTGCATAATACTTCAAAATAATGTACTACAAAAATGACCGGCTTTACCGGGTCTACATAAAAGTCCGCGACAGCATATGTCTATGTCCTATGGTTTTTGAACTATGACCGTTTTTATAACTATAAATCGAGAGCGAAATAGTAGGTATTTTTCAAAACTATTTTGACAAATAATGTATCAATCCTTATCCAAATAAACACTTTAATTAGCTTGGTCATTTCATATAGATCAAAATTGTCATTCACATCAAATAATTTCAACGGATAGTTTCGAAGATATCGTAAAATTAAAATTACAACGCAATAAAAAAATATTGCCGCTGTAGTAACTGTGTACATATTCTATGCCATGACTTCTATTTATAACGTAGGTACACTAGAATACAAAGCTTTACTTTATCTAAGATAGATAAGGTATTTAAGATTGAGATAAGAGCAAGTTTTGTCGTAGTTACATCAAAAGCTATATTTGAGATTGAACTATACCTACACCGCTCGTATCCTTGAAGTAGAAAGCGGAAGCACTATTTTGAACCTTATTGTCATAGAAATAAAATTGATAAAATTCATCATTCAGCCTATACTTAGGGAAGTTATGCAAAATCCGAACACCCGCCCGCCGACCTCATGCCTCCCTCGCGCACTCTATGCCCGTGTTCAATAGTACTCAATAATACGGTTTTTTTAGGATGGAAACTGTTGTACTTTAATATGGCCGCCATACATTGATTCTTTTTCATCTTTAGATAATTGTTTTGAGGAATCCATTAGCAATGACGAAAAATTGAATGCAGATTCGTATAAAGATGGAATAATGATTTTAGGATTAAATGGTGAAATCTCCGAAGGTCCACTCCTGGTATTGAACCCCCGACGGATCTCGAAAACGGTGGGGATTAGAGATGTACTTTATTCACAAAATATTGAGTACTACCTTGGTACTTTTTGGAACAATTAAAAAAAACATAGCTCCCATACAAAAAAAAAATGGCCGCCATACAAATTAGACGTTACTTAGATACGCCATACATTGTGTTTTTCATTTATTTAGATGGTTGTTTGGAGGAAACCATATGAGATAAGGAAAAATTGAATATAAGGATGATCGATGGAAACAATGGTGAAATCTCGGAAGGTTGACTCCTGGACCTGGACCCTCAAGGGATCTCGAAAACGGTGGGGTTTAGAGATGTACTTTCTTTACGAAATATTGAGTACTACCTTGGTACTTTTTGGAACAATTAAAAAAAATATGGCTCCCATGCAAATAAAAATGGCCGCCATACATTTTATTTTTCACTCTTATAGATAGTTGTTTTAAGGAAACTATAAGTGATGGGAAAAAACTGATTGTAGGTTCGTATAGAGATGTATAAATGAACAAAAAAAGAAGCCCGAATCTCGGAAGGTCAATTCTTCAACCTGAAGTCCTAAGGGATCTCGAAAACGGTGGGGCTTAGAGATGTACTTTCTTTACAAAATATTAAGTACCACCTTGGTACAAAAGTCGTCATGGGTATCGTTTTCGGGGTTTTCGGGGGTGTAGATTTCAAAAATGACATCCATTTTGACATCAAAGATGGCGGATGTCACTTTTTTGACAAAAGTCGTCATGGGTATCGTTTTCGAGGTTTTCGGGGGTGTTGATTTCAAAAATGACATCCATTTTGACATTAAAGATGGCGGATGTCATTTTTTTGCCAAAAGTCGTCATGGGTATCGTTTTCGAGGTTTTCGGGGGTGTAGATTTCAAAAATGACATCTATTTTGACATTATGATGGCGGATGTCACTTTTTTGCCAAAAGTCGTCATGGGTATCGTTTTCGAGGTTTTCGGAGGTGTAGATTTCAAAAATGACATCCATTTTGACATTAAAGATGGCGGATGTCACTTTTTTGACAAAAGTCGTCATGGGTATCGTTTTCGGGGTTTTCAGGGGTGGAGATTTCAAAAATGACATCCATTTTGACATTAAAGATGGCGGATGTCACTTTTTTGCCAAAAGTCGTCATGGGTATCGTTTACGGGGTTTTCGGGGGAGGAGATTTCAAAAATGACATCCATTTTGACATTAAAGATGGCGGATGTCACTTTTTTGCCAAAAGTCGTCATGGGTATCGTTGTCGAGGTTTTCGGGGGTGTAGATTTCAAAAATGACATCCATTTTGACATTAAAGATGGCGGATGTCACTTTTTTGACAAAAGTCGTCATGGGTATCGTTTTCGGGGTTTTCGGGGGTGTAGATTTCAAAAATGACATCCATTTTGACATCAAAGATGGCGGATGTCACTTTTTTGACAAAAGTCGTCATGGGTATCGTTTTCGAGGTTTTCGGGGGTGTTGATTTCAAAAATGACATCCATTTTGACATTAAAGATGGCGGATGTCATTTTTTTGCCAAAAGTCGTCATGGGTATCGTTTTCGAGGTTTTCGGGGGTGTAGATTTCAAAAATGACATCCATTTTGACATTAAAGATGGCGGATGTCACTTTTTTGCAAAAAGTCGTCATGGGTCTCGTTGTCGAGGTTTTTGGGGGTGTAGATTTCAAAAATGGCACCCATTTTGAAATTCAAGATGGCGGAAGTCACTTTTTTGCAAAAAGTCGTCATGAATGTCGTTTTCGAGGTTTTCGGGGGTGTAGGTTTCAAAAATGGCGTCCATTTTGAAATTCAAGATGGCGGAAGTCAATTTTTTGCAAAACGTCGTCATGGGTGTCGTTGTCGAGGTTTTAGGGGGTGTAGATTTCAAAAATGGCATCCATTTTGAAATTCAAGATGGCGGATGTCACTTATGTGCAAAAAGCCGTCATGGGTGTCGTTGTCGAGGTTTTTGGGGGTGTAGATTTCAAAAATGGCATCCATTTTGAAATTCAAGATGGCGGATGTCGCTTTTTTGCAAAAAGTCGTCATGGGTATCGTTTTCGAGGTGTTCGGGGGTGTAGATTTCAAAAATGGCATCAATTTTGAAATTCAAGATGGCGGATGTCACTTATGTGCAAAAAGCCGTCATGGGTGTCGTTGTCGAGGTTTTTGGGGGTGTAGATTTCAAAAATGGCATCCATTTTGAAATTCAAGATGGCGGAAGTCACTTTTTTGCAAAAAGTCGTCATGGGTGTCGTCGTCGAGGTTTTCGGGGGTGTAGATTTCAAAAATGGCATCCATTATGGAATTTAAGAAACATTTTATTTTGGAAGTATTTTATTAGATATAATTTTTTTTTATTTTACTTGTCTGTTAAAAAAACAAATCGCGGGCCGCATGCGGCCCGCGCACCGCCCAAAAAACTAGTATTCATATTATATAAAGTTAAATTACCACTGACTGACTGACTGACTGACTGACTCACTCACTTAGATAGTTGTTTAGAGGGAAGGAGAAGTGATGGGAAAAAAATAATTATAGATTTTTATAGAGATGAGAAATTCATCGGGAGGAAAAATCCCAAAATTGACCTGAACGTAACCTGGACCTGGATCCTCAACGGATCTCAGAAACGGTAGGGTTTAGAGGTGTACTGTTCGAACAAAGTAGAGAGTACTACCTTGGTTCTTTTTGGAAAAATCAAAAAAAACATGGCTCCCATACAAAAAAACATGGCCGCCATACAAATTTGACATGCTTATAACTTCGAAACGGTTATACTTAGGTATGAACTGTTTGAACAAATGTTATAGCCAATCGATAGGAGCAACTGCCTATGATGACAAAAATCCAAGATGGCGGATCCAAGATGGCCGCCATTTTTCAAAATGATCCGAGGGGGCTGATTTTTTGCATCCGGGGGTTTTTGGGGTCCCTCATTTCATTGGCGAAAAAAAATTTTGAAAAAGTTTTTTTTTAAAGATGGCCGCCATACATTGAATCTTTTTCATCTTTAGAGAGTTGTTTTGAGGAAACTATTAGCAATAACGAAAAACTGATTGCAGATTCGTATATAAATAGAATAGTGGTTTAAAGAATAAATAACGAAACTTCGGAAGGTCAACTCCTCATATTGGACCCCCAACAGATCTCAAAAACGGTGGGGTTTAGAGATGTGCTTTCTTCACAAGATATTGAGTACTACCTTGGCACTTTTTGAAAACGTTAAAAAAATCATGACTCTCATACAAAAAAACATGGTCGCCATACAAATTAGTCAAAGTACTTAGGTATGAAATTTTTGAACAGCAGTTGTAGCCAATTTACTGAACCGATTTCGAATTTTTTTTCATTACTGGAATCGGTATTTAATACTCAATGATAATTGCTATGTATTCTACTCAATTATAGTACAAGTTCAACCTAATATTTCGAAAATTGTAAAAAAAGTCGGCAAAAAATGCAAATTTTCGACCTTTGAGACGCATGCGCTGACTACATAGTGCATAATACATAAAAATGATTTACTACAAAAATAACCGGCTTTACTTGGTCTACATAAAAGTCCGCGACAGCATATGTCTATGTCCTAAGGTTTTTGAACTATGACAGTTTTTACAACTATAAATCGAGAGCGAAATAGTAGGTAATTTTCAAAACTATTTTGACAAATATCGTATGAATCCTTATCCAAATAAATACTTTAATTAGCTTGGTCATTTCATTCAGATCAAAATTGTCATTCACACCAAATAATTTCAACCGATAGTTTCGAAGATATCGTAGGTTCAAAATTACAACGCAATAAAAAATATTGCCGCGGTACATACTGTTACAGAATCTGTGGCGCGACTTCTACAAACTTTAAATTATTCGGATAGATCATAAGGTCACGAGACAAGAGCAATTTTTTTAGTAATTTTAAGAGCGTTATAGGCGTAGTTATAGTAAAATCTAGATTTAATACTGAAAACACTAGATTTTCAACTTTGACGACGTAAACCTAGGGCCCAAAGAGAACATTCTGCCGATAGTGTATCCAGCCCAGATAGCCAACTTCATTGGCTTTCCTCCCAATTAATTTATAGGAGCCTACGCTCAATACCCAGGCAGCCCCTGGATGGTCTAAATAGACCTAGATTTGGGAAATTATTCTAGGACATATAACTCTGTAACCAGGGGCCCGAATTTGAAGCTGATGCCACAGAAGTCATTTTTATCTGCGGTCGAAGCGACTGAGCCCAAAAAATTGTTCCTGGATCAATTAATGAGGGACCTCGAAATCGTTTTCAAATTACGACAACGAAAATAAAGTACTTCCAAAAATTTTGAAACTTAGAATATAGATACCCCTAGGCTCCACAAATACTGTGTACAAATTTAGGATTCTCTCGAGCACCGGGAAACCCGAAAACGGGATTTTGATTGGTTTGTTGATGGTAGGATAATCAAAACTAGGTACCTATTTTGACAAAAATCGTATGTGAATCCTTATCCAAATGAATACTTTAATTAGCTTGGTCATTTTATACAGATTAAAATTGTCATTCACACCAAATAATTTCAACGGATAATTTCGAAGAAATCGTAGGTTTAAAATTATAACGCAATAAAAAATATTGCCGTGGTACTAACTGATACATAATCTGTGCCACGACTTCTATTTATAACGTACACTAGAATACAAAGCTTTACTTTATCTAAGAGAGATAAGGTATTTAAGATTGAGATATGAGCAAGTTTTGTCGTAGTTACAGTAAAAGCTATATTTGAGATTGAACTATACCTACACCTTCAAGTAGAAAGCGGAAGCACTATTTTGAACCTTATAGTCATAGAAATAAAATTGATCTGGGTATAGGCTGTATAAGATGAAGAACAGACTTGCTGTAAGACTTGCCTATGGATACAATACGATCCATCCATCCAGCAGCCATAAGACGGCTGGACATAGGCTTCCCATATAGATCTGCAATAAGACCGGTTAATAGAAACTTGCATCCAGCGCGTTTTTGCGGTCTTGAGTGTAGTTTTTAAATTAAATAAATAAATAAAAATAGATAATAGATTTTAATAATTATTTTTTTGCAAAAAATAGCATGACCGACTTCACCCTTGTACAAAATCATTACACAGTATGAAATAGAGTAGGTATATAAATACCCTTTCGTACTAAAAATAATTTTTCGATTCGGTTCACAATTGGCTAAATTATCGATGAACATACACAAAAATATACATACAGACGAACATAGAACTTCCTCCTTTTTGGAAGTCGGTTGTAAACATAAATCGTTCCAATAAAAAAATAAAAATAATAAAATTGCTGCTACAGTTGACAAATTTCGCCGTCTCCCGTAAGTGATGTCCTGGCCAAGCGGTCAGGGGTAGTGTATACGACGTTACCCACGGTACCGATATCAAATCCCGCCAATTGCACGTCTTCCTTTTTGCTTCTTTTTTTGCGTGAAAATATCATTTGGAAGCTCTTTTGTTGACTTTTAATTTATTTTTGTAAAAAAAATATTTATACCGCTCATACGATTTCCGCGCCATATTCTTAGAAGAGTGGAAAGCGGAAGTTTTATTTTGAACCTTATGCTCATAGAAATAAAATTGATCTGGGTATTTGCTGTAAGATGAAGAACAGACTTGCTGTTAGAGTCGACCAATTTCGCCAGCTATAGAAACGTTACCATTTGATGCTGGGTTCGAATCCGCCCAAGTTCATATTTTTTGATCATTTTTTTTTTGCATAAAAATATCATTTGGAAGCTCTTGAACAATATAATTTAGTAAATATGCCTATAGGTACAATCAGATCCATCCACTCATCCAGCAGCCATAAGACGTCCACAGCTGGACACAGGCCTCCCATTTAGATCTGCAAAATGACCGGTTAATAGAAACTTGCATCCAGCGCGTTCGTGCGGTCTGGAGTGTTTAAATAAAATAAAATAAAAAATTAATTGAAAAAAAACGTGCGAATTAAAGGGGAAAATCCAAAATGGCGGCCGCCATTAGTTTCCATTTTGAAATTAAAGTTGGCGGATGTCCCTTATTTGAAAAAGTCTTCATGGGTATCGTTTTCGAGGTTTTTGGGGGTGTAGATTTCAAAAATGGCAACCATTTTGAAATTCAAAATGGCGGATGTCACTTACTTTCAAAAAGTCGTCATGGGTGTCGTTGTCGAGGTTTTTGGGGGTGTAGATTTCAAAAAAGGCATCCATTTTGAAATACAAGATGGCGGATGTCACTTATTTTCAAAAAGTCGTCATGGGTGTCATTGTCGAGGTTTTTGGGGGTGTAGATTTCAAAAATGGCATCCATTTTGACATAACAAATGGCGGATGTCACTTTTTTGAAAAAGTCGTCATGGGTATCGTTTTCGATGTTTTCGGGGGTGTAGGTTTCAAAAATGGCGTCCATTTTGAAATTCAAGATGGCGAAACGTCGCTTTTTTGAAAAAGTCGTCATGGGTGTCGTTGTCGAGGTTTTTGGGGGTTCAGATTTCAAAAATAGCATCCATTTTGAAATTCAAGATGGCGTATGTCACTTATTCGCAAAAAGTCGTCATGGGTGTCATTGTCGAGGTTTTTGGGGGTGTTAATTTCAAAAATGGCATCCATTTTAAAATTCAAGATGGCGAATATCACTTATTCGCAAAAAGTCGTCATGGGTGTCGTTGTCGAGGTTTTTGGGGGTAAAGATTTCAAAAATGGCATCCATTTTAAAATTCAAGATGGCGAATATCACTTATTCGCAAAAAGTCGTCATGGGTGTCGTTGTCGAGGTTTTTGGGGGTGTAGATTTCTAAAATGGCATCAATTTTGATATTCAAGATGGCGGATGTCACTTTTTTGAATTAGTCGTCATGGGTATCGTTTTCGACGTATTTGGGGGTGTAGATTTCAAAAATGACATCAATTTTGAAAATCAAGATAGCGGATGTCACATTTTTCAAAAAGTCGTCATGGGTATCGTTTTCGAGGTTTTCGGGGGTGTTAATTTGGAAAATGGCATCCATTTTGAAATTCAAGATGGCGGACGGCAGTTCTTTTTTTGAAAAAAGCAACTAAAAAAATTTTTTTTTGAAAAACTTTTTTTTTGAAAAATTTTTTTTTTGAAAAACTTTTTTTCACATACAACAAACGCGGGCCGCATGCGGCCCGCGCACCGCCCAAAATACTAGTTCATATTATATAAAGTTAAATTACCACTGACTGACTGACTGACTGACTGACTCACTCACTTAGATAGTTGTTTAGGGGGATGGAGAAAGGGTGGGTAAAAAATAATTAAAGATTTATATAGAGAAAAAAAATTTATCGAGAGGAAAAATCCCAAAATCTTGAAAAGTCAACTCCTCGACCTGAACCCCTAAAGGATCTCAAAAACGGTGAGGTTTAGGGGTGTACTGTTTGAACAAAGTAGAGAGTACTACCTTGGTACTTTTTGGAAAAATCAAAAAAAACATGGCTCCCATACAAAAAAACATGGCCGCCATACAAATTTGACATGCTTATAACTTCGAAACGGTTATACTTAGGTATAAACTGTTTGAACAAAAGTTGTAGCCAATCCATAGGGGCAACTGCCAATGATGACAAAAATCCAAGATGGCGGATTCAAGATGGCGGCCATTTTTCAAAATGGTCCGAGGGGGCTGATTTTTTGCATCCGGGGGTTTTTGGGGTCCCTTATTTCATTGGCGAAAAAAAATTTTGAAAAAGTTTTTTTTTAAAGATGGCCGCCATACATTGAATCTTTTTCATCTTTAGAGAGTTGTTTTGAGAAAACTATTAGCAATAATGAAAAACTGATTGCAGATTCGTATATAAATAAAAAAGTGGTTTGAGGAATAAATGATGAAACTTCGGAAGGTCAACTCCTCATATTGGACCCCCAACGGATCTCAAAAACGGTGGGGTTTAGAGATGTACTTTGTTCACAAGATATTGAGTACTACCTTGGCACTTTTTGAAAACGTTAAAAAAAATCATGACTCCCATACAAAAAAACATGGTCGCCATACAAATTAGTCAAAGTAGTTGGGTATGAAATTTATGAACAGCAGTTGTAGCCAATTTACTGAACCGATTTCGATTTTTTTTTCATTACTGGAATCGTTATTTAATACTTAATGATAATTGCTATGTATTCTACTCAATTATAGTACAAGTTCAACCTAATATTTCGAAAATTGTAAAAAAAGTCGGCAAAAAATGCAAATTTTCGAACTTTGAAGCGCATGCGCTGACCACATAGTGCATAATACTTCAAAATAATGTACTACAAAAATGACCGGCTTTACCGGGTCTACATAAAAGTCCGCGACAGCATATGTCTATGTCCTATGGTTTTTGAACTATGACCGTTTTTATAACTATAAATCGAGAGCGAAATAGTAGGTATTTTTCAAAACTATTTTGACAAATAATGTATCAATCCTTATCCAAATAAACACTTTAATTAGCTTGGTCATTTCATATAGATCAAAATTGTCATTCACATCAAATAATTTCAACGGATAGTTTCGAAGATATCGTAAAATTAAAATTACAACGCAATAAAAAAATATTGCCGCTGTAGTAACTGTGTACATATTCTATGCCATGACTTCTATTTATAACGTAGGTACACTAGAATACAAAGCTTTACTTTATCTAAGATAGATAAGGTATTTAAGATTGAGATAAGAGCAAGTTTTGTCGTAGTTACATCAAAAGCTATATTTGAGATTGAACTATACCTACACCGCTCGTATCCTTGAAGTAGAAAGCGGAAGCACTATTTTGAACCTTATTGTCATAGAAATAAAATTGATAAAATTCATCATTCAGCCTATACTTAGGGAAGTTATGCAAAATCCGAACACCCGCCCGCCGACCTCATGCCTCCCTCGCGCACTCTATGCCCGTGTTCAATAGTACTCAATAATACGGTTTTTTTAGGATGGAAACTGTTGTACTTTAATATGGCCGCCATACATTGATTCTTTTTCATCTTTAGATAATTGTTTTGAGGAATCCATTAGCAATGACGAAAAATTGAATGCAGATTCGTATAAAGATGGAATAATGATTTTAGGATTAAATGGTGAAATCTCCGAAGGTCCACTCCTGGTATTGAACCCCCGACGGATCTCGAAAACGGTGGGGATTAGAGATGTACTTTATTCACAAAATATTGAGTACTACCTTGGTACTTTTTGGAACAATTAAAAAAAACATAGCTCCCATACAAAAAAAAAATGGCCGCCATACAAATTAGACGTTACTTAGATACGCCATACATTGTGTTTTTCATTTATTTAGATGGTTGTTTGGAGGAAACCATATGAGATAAGGAAAAATTGAATATAAGGATGATCGATGGAAACAATGGTGAAATCTCGGAAGGTTGACTCCTGGACCTGGACCCTCAAGGGATCTCGAAAACGGTGGGGTTTAGAGATGTACTTTCTTTACGAAATATTGAGTACTACCTTGGTACTTTTTGGAACAATTAAAAAAAATATGGCTCCCATGCAAATAAAAATGGCCGCCATACATTTTATTTTTCACTCTTATAGATAGTTGTTTTAAGGAAACTATAAGTGATGGGAAAAAACTGATTGTAGGTTCGTATAGAGATGTATAAATGAACAAAAAAAGAAGCCCGAATCTCGGAAGGTCAATTCTTCAACCTGAAGTCCTAAGGGATCTCGAAAACGGTGGGGCTTAGAGATGTACTTTCTTTACAAAATATTAAGTACCACCTTGGTACAAAAGTCGTCATGGGTATCGTTTTCGGGGTTTTCGGGGGTGTAGATTTCAAAAATGACATCCATTTTGACATCAAAGATGGCGGATGTCACTTTTTTGACAAAAGTCGTCATGGGTATCGTTTTCGAGGTTTTCGGGGGTGTTGATTTCAAAAATGACATCCATTTTGACATTAAAGATGGCGGATGTCATTTTTTTGCCAAAAGTCGTCATGGGTATCGTTTTCGAGGTTTTCGGGGGTGTAGATTTCAAAAATGACATCTATTTTGACATTATGATGGCGGATGTCACTTTTTTGCCAAAAGTCGTCATGGGTATCGTTTTCGAGGTTTTCGGAGGTGTAGATTTCAAAAATGACATCCATTTTGACATTAAAGATGGCGGATGTCACTTTTTTGACAAAAGTCGTCATGGGTATCGTTTTCGGGGTTTTCAGGGGTGGAGATTTCAAAAATGACATCCATTTTGACATTAAAGATGGCGGATGTCACTTTTTTGCCAAAAGTCGTCATGGGTATCGTTTACGGGGTTTTCGGGGGAGGAGATTTCAAAAATGACATCCATTTTGACATTAAAGATGGCGGATGTCACTTTTTTGCCAAAAGTCGTCATGGGTATCGTTGTCGAGGTTTTCGGGGGTGTAGATTTCAAAAATGACATCCATTTTGACATTAAAGATGGCGGATGTCACTTTTTTGACAAAAGTCGTCATGGGTATCGTTTTCGGGGTTTTCGGGGGTGTAGATTTCAAAAATGACATCCATTTTGACATCAAAGATGGCGGATGTCACTTTTTTGACAAAAGTCGTCATGGGTATCGTTTTCGAGGTTTTCGGGGGTGTTGATTTCAAAAATGACATCCATTTTGACATTAAAGATGGCGGATGTCATTTTTTTGCCAAAAGTCGTCATGGGTATCGTTTTCGAGGTTTTCGGGGGTGTAGATTTCAAAAATGACATCCATTTTGACATTAAAGATGGCGGATGTCACTTTTTTGCAAAAAGTCGTCATGGGTCTCGTTGTCGAGGTTTTTGGGGGTGTAGATTTCAAAAATGGCACCCATTTTGAAATTCAAGATGGCGGAAGTCACTTTTTTGCAAAAAGTCGTCATGAATGTCGTTTTCGAGGTTTTCGGGGGTGTAGGTTTCAAAAATGGCGTCCATTTTGAAATTCAAGATGGCGGAAGTCAATTTTTTGCAAAACGTCGTCATGGGTGTCGTTGTCGAGGTTTTAGGGGGTGTAGATTTCAAAAATGGCATCCATTTTGAAATTCAAGATGGCGGATGTCACTTATGTGCAAAAAGCCGTCATGGGTGTCGTTGTCGAGGTTTTTGGGGGTGTAGATTTCAAAAATGGCATCCATTTTGAAATTCAAGATGGCGGATGTCGCTTTTTTGCAAAAAGTCGTCATGGGTATCGTTTTCGAGGTGTTCGGGGGTGTAGATTTCAAAAATGGCATCAATTTTGAAATTCAAGATGGCGGATGTCACTTATGTGCAAAAAGCCGTCATGGGTGTCGTTGTCGAGGTTTTTGGGGGTGTAGATTTCAAAAATGGCATCCATTTTGAAATTCAAGATGGCGGAAGTCACTTTTTTGCAAAAAGTCGTCATGGGTGTCGTCGTCGAGGTTTTCGGGGGTGTAGATTTCAAAAATGGCATCCATTATGGAATTTAAGAAACATTTTATTTTGGAAGTATTTTATTAGATATAATTTTTTTTTATTTTACTTGTCTGTTAAAAAAACAAATCGCGGGCCGCATGCGGCCCGCGCACCGCCCAAAAAACTAGTATTCATAATATATACAGCTAAATTACCATTCACTCACTCACTCACTTAGATAGTTGTTTAGAGGGAAGGAGAAGTGATGGGAAAAAAATAATTACAGATTTGTATAGAGATGAAAAATTCATCGAGAGGAAAAATCCCAAAATCGACCTGAACGTAACCTGGACTTGGATTCCGAATGGATCTCAGAAACGGTAGGGTTTAGAGGTATACTGTTTGAACAAAGTAGAGAGTACTACCTTGGTACTTTTTGGAAAAATCAAAAAAAACATGGCTCCCATACAAAAAAACATGGCCGCCATACAAATTTGACATGCTTATAACTTCCAAACGGTTATACTTAGGTATGAACTGTTTGAACAAATGTTATAGCCAATCGATAGGGGCAACTGCCAATGATGACAAAAATCCAAGATGGCGGATCCAAGATGGCCGCCATTTTTCAAAATGGTCCCAGGGGGCTGATTTTTTGCATCCGGGGGTTTTTGGGGTCCCTCATTTCATTGACGAAAAAAAATTTTGAAAAAGTTTTTTTTTAAAGATGGCCGCCATACATTGAATCTTTTTCATCTTTAGAGAGTTGTTTTGAAGAAACTATTAGCAATAACGGAAAACTAAGTGCAGATTCGTATATTAATAGAATGGTGATATTAGGAAAAAATGACAAAATTTCGGAAGGTCAACTCCTCATATTGGACCCCCAACGGATCTCAAAAACGGTGAGGTTTAGAGATGTACTTTGTTCACAAGATATTGTGTACTACCTTGGCACTTTTTGAAAACGTTAAAAAAAATCATAGCTCCCATACAAAAAAACATGGTCGCCATACAAATTAGTCAAAGTACTTAGGTATGAAATTTTTGAACAGCAGTTGTAGCCAATTTACTGAACCGATTTCGAATTTTTTTTCATTACTGGAATCGGTATTTAATACTCAATGATAATTGCTATGTATTCTACTCAATTATAGTACAAGTTCAACCTAATATTTTGAAAATTGTAAAAAAAGTCGGCAAAAAATGCAAATTTTCGACCTTTGAGACGCATGCGCTGACTACATAGTGCATAATACATAAAAATAATGTACTACAAAAATAACCGGCTTTATTTGATCTACATAAAAGTCCGCGAGAGCATATGTCTATCTCCTAAGGTTTTTGAACTATGAACGTTTTTATAACTATAATTAGAGAGCGAAATAGTAGGTATTTTTCAAATGTTTTTTTACAAATAGTGTATCAATCCCTATCCAAATAAACACTTTAGTTAGCTTGGTCATTTCATACAGATCAAAATTGTCATTCACATCAAATAATTTCAACGGATAGTTTCGAAGATATCGTAAGATTAAAATTACAACGCAATAAAAAAATATTGCCGCTGTAGTAACTGTGTACATATTCTGTGCCATGACTTCTATTTATAACGTAGGTACATGGTATCTAAGATAGATAAGGTATTTAAGATTGAGATAAGAGCAAGTTTTGTCGTAGTTACAGTAAAAGCTATATTTGAGATTGAACTATACCTACACCGCTCGTATACGACTTGCCATATTCTTGAAGTAGAAAGCGGAAGCACTATTTTGAACCTTATTGTCATGGAAATAAAATTGATAAAATTCATCATTCAGCCTATACTTAGGGAAGTTATGCAAAATCCGAACACCCACCTGCCGACCTCATGCCTCCCGCGCGCACCCTACGTCCATGTTCAATAGTACTCAATAATACGGTTTTTTTTTAGGATGGAAACTGTTGTACTTTAATATGGCCGCCATACATTGATTCTTTTTCATCTTTAGATAATTGTTTTGAGGAAACCATTTGCAATGACAATAAACTGATGGCAGATTCGTATAATGATGAAATAATGATTTTAGAAAAAATTGGTAAAACCTCCGAAGGTCAACTCCTGGTATTGGACCCCCAAGGGATCTCGAAAACGGTGGAGTTTAGGTATGTACTTTCTTCGCAAAATATTGAGTACTACCTTGGTTCTTTTTGGAACAATTAAAAAAACATGGCTCCCATACAAAAAAAATGGCCGCCATACATTTTATTTTTCACTCAGTTTTGTTTTGTTTTTTGTTTAGTTGTTATAAGGAAACTATCAGAGATGGGAAATATAGAGGTGAGAATATGATCGTGAGAAGAAATGAAATCTCGGAAGGTCAATTCTTCAACCTGGACCCCTAAGGGATCTCAATAACGGTGAGGTTTAGAGATATACTTCTTTCACAAAATATTGAGTACTACCTTGGTACTTTTTGGAACAATTAAAAAAAACTTGGCTCTCATACAAAAAAAACATGGTCGCCATACATTGCATTTTTCACTCATTTAGATGGTTGTTTCAAGGAAACTATTAGGAATGACAAAAAACTGAACCCATTTTGACATTAAAGATGGCGGATGTCACTTTTGTTAAAAAGTCGTCATGGGTATCGTTTTCGAGGTTTTCGAGGGTGTTGATTTCAAATATGACATCCATTTTGACATTAAACATGGCGGATGTCACTTTTTTGCCAAAAGTCGTCATGGGTATCGTTTTCGAGGTTTTCGGGGGTGTAGATTTCAAAAATGGCATCCATTTTGACATTAAAGATGGCGGATGTCACTTTTTGCCAAAAGTCGTCATGGGTATCGTTTTCGAGGTTTTCGGGGGTGTAGATTTCAAAAATGACATCCATTTTGACATTAAAGATGGCGGATGTCACTTTTTGCCAAAAGTCGTCATGGGTATCGTTTTCGAGGTTTTCGGGGGTGTAGATTTCAAAAATGACATCCATTTTGAAATTCAAGATGGCGGATGTCACTTTTTTGCAAAAAGTCGTCATGGGTGTCGTTGTCGAGGTTTTTGGGGGTGTAGATTTCAATAATGGCATCAATTTTGAAATTCCAGATGGCGGATGTCACTTTTTTGCAAAAAGTCGTCATGGGTGTCGTTGTCGAGGTTTTTTGGGGTGTAGATTTCAAAAATGGCATCCATTTTGAAATTCAAGATGGCGGAAGTCATTTTTTTGCAAAAAGTCGTCATGGGTGTCGTCGTCGAGGTTTTTGGGGGTGTAGATTTCAAAAATAACATCCATTTTGACATTAAAGATGGCGGATGTCACTTTTTACCAGAAGTCGTCATGGGTATCGTTTTCGAAGTTTTCGGGGGTGTAGATTTCAAAAATGACATCCATTTTGAAATTCAAGATGGCGGATATCACTTTTTTGCAAAAATTCGTCATGGGTGTCGTTGTCGAGGTTTTTGGGGGTGTAGACTTCAAAAATGGCATCCATTTTGAAATTCAAGATGGCGGACGGCAGTTTTTGTACTATTCATATAAATATAAAACAACATACTGAATTCTTTTTGAGAAAATTAATTTTTTTTTCTGAAAAACGCCACTAAAAAAAATTTTTTTGAAAAACTTTTTTTTTGAAAAACTTTTTTTCACAAACAACAATCGCGGGCCGCATGCGGCCCGCGCACCGCCCAAAATACTAGTATATACTATATAAAGCTGAATTACCACTGACTTATTGACTGACTGACTGACATAGAGAAATGTTTGGGACAACTGGGGGGTATGGGAGAAAAAGTGAATATAGGGTCATATAAGGGGTGGTTCAAAACCTCTGGGAAAAATCCGAAATTGGAAAAAAGTCGTACCCTGATGGTGAGATGCCCTCGAATCTCGAAAACGATAAACATTTTTACCAAAGCAGTTGAACTAAAAATTGATAAAACCCTGGGACCTTTTTGGAGAATTGAAAAAAAACATGGCCGCCGAGCAAAAAAACATGGCCGCCATACAAAATTGAAACGTCAATAGCTCGAAAACGGTAAAACTTTAATAACAAGTGTTTGACCAAATGTCATAGGGAATCGAGAGATCTACCAGTGGGGTCGATGAAAATTCAAGATGGCGGATTCAAAATGGCCGCCATTTTTCAAAATGGTCCGAGGGGGCTGATTTTTTGCATCCGGGGGTTTTTGGGGTCCCTCATTTCATTGACGAAAAAAAATTTTGAAAAAGTTTTTTTTTAAAGATGGCCGCCATACATTTTTTCTTTTCCATCTTTAGACGATTGTTTTGAGGAAACTATTTGCAATGACAATAAATTGATGGCAGATTCGTATAAAGATGAAATAATGATTTTAGAAAAAATTGGTAAAACCTCCGAAGGTCAACTCCTGGTATTGGACCCCCAAGGGATCTCGAAAACGGTGGAGTTTAGGTATGTACTTTCTTCGCAAAATATTGAGTACTACCTTGGTACTTTTTGGAACAATTAAAAAAAACATGGCTCCCATACAAAATAAATGGCCGCCATACATTTTATTTTTCACTCGGTTTTGTTTTGTTTTTTGTTTAGTTGTTATAAGGAAACTATCAGAGATGGGAAATATAGAGGTGAGAATATGATCGTGAGAAGAAATGAAATCTCGGAAGGTCAATTCTTCAACCTGGACCCCTAAGGGATCTCAATAACGGTGAGGTTTAGAGATGTACTTCTTTCACGAAATATTGAGTACTATCTTGGTACTTTTTGGAACAATTAAAAAAAACTTGGCTCTCATACAAAAAAGCATGGCCGCCATACATTGCATTTTTCACTCATCTAGATGGTTGTTTCAAGGAAACTATTAGGAATGACAAAAAACTGAACCCATTTTGACATTAAAGATGGCGGATGTCACTTTTGTTAAAAAGTCGTCATGGGTATCGATTTCGAGGTTTTCGGAGGTGTAGATTTGGAAAATGGCATCCATTTTGAAATTCAAGATGGCGGATGTCACTTAATTTCAAAAAGTCATCATGGGTGTCGTTGTCGAGGTATCCGGGGGTGTAGATTTCAATAATGGCATTTATTTTGAAATCCAAGATGGCGGATGTCACTTTTTTCAAAAAGTCGTCATGGGTATCGTTTTCGAGGTTTTCGGGGGTGTAGATTTCAAAAATGGCATCCATTTTGAAATTCAAGATGGCGGAAATCATTTTTTTGCAAAAAGTCGTCATGGGTGTCGTTGTCGAGGTATTCGGGGGTGTAGATTTCAAAAATGGCATCAATTTTGAAATACAAGATGGCGGATGTCACTTTTTTCAAAAATTCGTCATGGGTATCGTTTTCGAGGTTTTCGGGGGTGTGAATTTCAAAAATGGCATCCATTTTGAAATTCAAGATGGCGGATGTCACTTATGTGCAAAAAGTCGTCATGGGTGTCGTTGTCGAGGTTTTAGGGGGTGTAGATTTCAAAAATGGCATCCATTTTGAAATTCAAGATGGCGGATGTCATTTTATTGCAAAAAGTCGTCATGGGTATCGTTTTCGAGGTTTTCGGGGGTGTAGATTTCAAAAATGACATCCATTTTGACATTAAAGATGGCGGATGTCACTTTTTTGCCAAAAGTCGTCATGGGTATCGTTTTCGAGGTTTTCGGGGGTGTAGATTTCAAAAATGACATCCATTTTGACATTAAACATGGCGGATGTCACTTTTTTGACAAAAGTCGTCATGGGTATCGTTTTCGAGGTTTTCAGGGGGTGTAGATTTCAAAAATGACATCTATTTTGACATTAAAGATGGCGGATGTCACTTTTTTGACAAAAGTCGTCATGGGTATCGTTTTCGAGGTTTTCAGGGGTGTAGATTTCAAAAATGGCATCCATTTTGAAATTCAAGATGGCGGATGTCACTTTCTTTCAAAAAGTCGTCATGGGTATCGTTTTCGAGGTATTCGGGGGTGTAGATTTCAAAAATGGCATCAATTTTGAAATTCAAGCGTGCGAAAGTCATTTTTTTGCAAAAAGTCGTTATGGGTGTCGTCGTCGAGGTTTTCGGGGGTGTAGATTTCAAAAATGGCATCCATTTTGAAATTCAAGATGGCGGATGTCAGTGTTTTGCAAAAAGTCGTCATGGGTGTCGTTGTCGAGGTTTTCGGGGGTGTAGATTTCAAAAATGGCATCCATTTTGAAATTCAAGATGGCGGATGTCACTTATGTGCAAAAAGTCGTCATGGGTGTCGTTGTCGAGGTTTTTGGGGGTGTTGATTTCAAAAATGATATCCATTTTGAAATTCAAGATGGCGGATGTCATTTTTTTTCAAAAAGTAGTCATGGGTATCATTTTCGAGGTATTCAAGGGTATTATTTAAACAATTTTTTTTTGTATTGAAAAAAAATTGTTTTTTTATTACTTGTCTGTTAAAAAAACAAATCGCGGGCCGCTTGCGGCCCGCGCACCGCCCAAAATACTAGTTCATATTATATAAAGTTAAATTACCACTGACTGACTGACTGACTGACTGACTCACTCACTTAGATAGTTGTTTAGGGGGAAGGAGAAGTGATGGGAAAAAAATAATTATAGATTTTTATAGAGATGAGAAATTCATCGGGAGGAAAAATCCCAAAATTGACCTGAACGTAACCTGGACCTGGATCCTCAACGGATCTCAGAAACGGTAGGGTTTAGAGGTGTACTGTTCGAACAAAGTAGAGAGTACTACCTTGGTTCTTTTTGGAAAAATCAAAAAAAACATGGCTCCCATACAAAAAAACATGGCCGCCATACAAATTTGACATGCTTATAACTTCGAAACGGTTATACTTAGGTATGAACTGTTTGAACAAATGTTATAGCCAATCGATAGGAGCAACTGCCTATGATGACAAAAATCCAAGATGGCGGATCCAAGATGGCCGCCATTTTTCAAAATGATCCGAGGGGGCTGATTTTTTGCATCCGGGGGTTTTTGGGGTCCCTCATTTCATTGGCGAAAAAAAATTTTGAAAAAGTTTTTTTTTAAAGATGGCCGCCATACATTGAATCTTTTTCATCTTTAGAGAGTTGTTTTGAGGAAACTATTAGCAATAACGAAAAACTGATTGCAGATTCGTATATAAATAGAATAGTGGTTTAAAGAATAAATAACGAAACTTCGGAAGGTCAACTCCTCATATTGGACCCCCAACAGATCTCAAAAACGGTGGGGTTTAGAGATGTGCTTTCTTCACAAGATATTGAGTACTACCTTGGCACTTTTTGAAAACGTTAAAAAAATCATGACTCTCATACAAAAAAACATGGTCGCCATACAAATTAGTCAAAGTACTTAGGTATGAAATTTTTGAACAGCAGTTGTAGCCAATTTACTGAACCGATTTCGAATTTTTTTTCATTACTGGAATCGGTATTTAATACTCAATGATAATTGCTATGTATTCTACTCAATTATAGTACAAGTTCAACCTAATATTTCGAAAATTGTAAAAAAAGTCGGCAAAAAATGCAAATTTTCGACCTTTGAGACGCATGCGCTGACTACATAGTGCATAATACATAAAAATGATTTACTACAAAAATAACCGGCTTTACTTGGTCTACATAAAAGTCCGCGACAGCATATGTCTATGTCCTAAGGTTTTTGAACTATGACAGTTTTTACAACTATAAATCGAGAGCGAAATAGTAGGTAATTTTCAAAACTATTTTGACAAATATCGTATGAATCCTTATCCAAATAAATACTTTAATTAGCTTGGTCATTTCATTCAGATCAAAATTGTCATTCACACCAAATAATTTCAACCGATAGTTTCGAAGATATCGTAGGTTCAAAATTACAACGCAATAAAAAATATTGCCGCGGTACATACTGTTACAGAATCTGTGGCGCGACTTCTACAAACTTTAAATTATTCGGATAGATCATAAGGTCACGAGACAAGAGCAATTTTTTTAGTAATTTTAAGAGCGTTATAGGCGTAGTTATAGTAAAATCTAGATTTAATACTGAAAACACTAGATTTTCAACTTTGACGACGTAAACCTAGGGCCCAAAGAGAACATTCTGCCGATAGTGTATCCAGCCCAGATAGCCAACTTCATTGGCTTTCCTCCCAATTAATTTATAGGAGCCTACGCTCAATACCCAGGCAGCCCCTGGATGGTCTAAATAGACCTAGATTTGGGAAATTATTCTAGGACATATAACTCTGTAACCAGGGGCCCGAATTTGAAGCTGATGCCACAGAAGTCATTTTTATCTGCGGTCGAAGCGACTGAGCCCAAAAAATTGTTCCTGGATCAATTAATGAGGGACCTCGAAATCGTTTTCAAATTACGACAACGAAAATAAAGTACTTCCAAAAATTTTGAAACTTAGAATATAGATACCCCTAGGCTCCACAAATACTGTGTACAAATTTAGGATTCTCTCGAGCACCGGGAAACCCGAAAACGGGATTTTGATTGGTTTGTTGATGGTAGGATAATCAAAACTAGGTACCTATTTTGACAAAAATCGTATGTGAATCCTTATCCAAATGAATACTTTAATTAGCTTGGTCATTTTATACAGATTAAAATTGTCATTCACACCAAATAATTTCAACGGATAATTTCGAAGAAATCGTAGGTTTAAAATTATAACGCAATAAAAAATATTGCCGTGGTACTAACTGATACATAATCTGTGCCACGACTTCTATTTATAACGTACACTAGAATACAAAGCTTTACTTTATCTAAGAGAGATAAGGTATTTAAGATTGAGATATGAGCAAGTTTTGTCGTAGTTACAGTAAAAGCTATATTTGAGATTGAACTATACCTACACCTTCAAGTAGAAAGCGGAAGCACTATTTTGAACCTTATAGTCATAGAAATAAAATTGATCTGGGTATAGGCTGTATAAGATGAAGAACAGACTTGCTGTAAGACTTGCCTATGGATACAATACGATCCATCCATCCAGCAGCCATAAGACGGCTGGACATAGGCTTCCCATATAGATCTGCAATAAGACCGGTTAATAGAAACTTGCATCCAGCGCGTTTTTGCGGTCTTGAGTGTAGTTTTTAAATTAAATAAATAAATAAAAATAGATAATAGATTTTAATAATTATTTTTTTGCAAAAAATAGCATGACCGACTTCACCCTTGTACAAAATCATTACACAGTATGAAATAGAGTAGGTATATAAATACCCTTTCGTACTAAAAATAATTTTTCGATTCGGTTCACAATTGGCTAAATTATCGATGAACATACACAAAAATATACATACAGACGAACATAGAACTTCCTCCTTTTTGGAAGTCGGTTGTAAACATAAATCGTTCCAATAAAAAAATAAAAATAATAAAATTGCTGCTACAGTTGACAAATTTCGCCGTCTCCCGTAAGTGATGTCCTGGCCAAGCGGTCAGGGGTAGTGTATACGACGTTACCCACGGTACCGATATCAAATCCCGCCAATTGCACGTCTTCCTTTTTGCTTCTTTTTTTGCGTGAAAATATCATTTGGAAGCTCTTTTGTTGACTTTTAATTTATTTTTGTAAAAAAAATATTTATACCGCTCATACGATTTCCGCGCCATATTCTTAGAAGAGTGGAAAGCGGAAGTTTTATTTTGAACCTTATGCTCATAGAAATAAAATTGATCTGGGTATTTGCTGTAAGATGAAGAACAGACTTGCTGTTAGAGTCGACCAATTTCGCCAGCTATAGAAACGTTACCATTTGATGCTGGGTTCGAATCCGCCCAAGTTCATATTTTTTGATCATTTTTTTTTTGCATAAAAATATCATTTGGAAGCTCTTGAACAATATAATTTAGTAAATATGCCTATAGGTACAATCAGATCCATCCACTCATCCAGCAGCCATAAGACGTCCACAGCTGGACACAGGCCTCCCATTTAGATCTGCAAAATGACCGGTTAATAGAAACTTGCATCCAGCGCGTTCGTGCGGTCTGGAGTGTTTAAATAAAATAAAATAAAAAATTAATTGAAAAAAAACGTGCGAATTAAAGGGGAAAATCCAAAATGGCGGCCGCCATTAGTTTCCATTTTGAAATTAAAGTTGGCGGATGTCCCTTATTTGAAAAAGTCTTCATGGGTATCGTTTTCGAGGTTTTTGGGGGTGTAGATTTCAAAAATGGCAACCATTTTGAAATTCAAAATGGCGGATGTCACTTACTTTCAAAAAGTCGTCATGGGTGTCGTTGTCGAGGTTTTTGGGGGTGTAGATTTCAAAAAAGGCATCCATTTTGAAATACAAGATGGCGGATGTCACTTATTTTCAAAAAGTCGTCATGGGTGTCATTGTCGAGGTTTTTGGGGGTGTAGATTTCAAAAATGGCATCCATTTTGACATAACAAATGGCGGATGTCACTTTTTTGAAAAAGTCGTCATGGGTATCGTTTTCGATGTTTTCGGGGGTGTAGGTTTCAAAAATGGCGTCCATTTTGAAATTCAAGATGGCGAAACGTCGCTTTTTTGAAAAAGTCGTCATGGGTGTCGTTGTCGAGGTTTTTGGGGGTTCAGATTTCAAAAATAGCATCCATTTTGAAATTCAAGATGGCGTATGTCACTTATTCGCAAAAAGTCGTCATGGGTGTCATTGTCGAGGTTTTTGGGGGTGTTAATTTCAAAAATGGCATCCATTTTAAAATTCAAGATGGCGAATATCACTTATTCGCAAAAAGTCGTCATGGGTGTCGTTGTCGAGGTTTTTGGGGGTAAAGATTTCAAAAATGGCATCCATTTTAAAATTCAAGATGGCGAATATCACTTATTCGCAAAAAGTCGTCATGGGTGTCGTTGTCGAGGTTTTTGGGGGTGTAGATTTCTAAAATGGCATCAATTTTGATATTCAAGATGGCGGATGTCACTTTTTTGAATTAGTCGTCATGGGTATCGTTTTCGACGTATTTGGGGGTGTAGATTTCAAAAATGACATCAATTTTGAAAATCAAGATAGCGGATGTCACATTTTTCAAAAAGTCGTCATGGGTATCGTTTTCGAGGTTTTCGGGGGTGTTAATTTGGAAAATGGCATCCATTTTGAAATTCAAGATGGCGGACGGCAGTTCTTTTTTTGAAAAAAGCAACTAAAAAAATTTTTTTTTGAAAAACTTTTTTTTTGAAAAATTTTTTTTTTGAAAAACTTTTTTTCACATACAACAAACGCGGGCCGCATGCGGCCCGCGCACCGCCCAAAATACTAGTTCATTCATATTATATAAAGTTAAATTACCACTGACTGACTGACTGACTGACTGACTCACTCACTTAGATAGTTGTTTAGGGGGATGGAGAAGTGGTGGGTAAAAAATAATTACAGATATGTATAGAGATAAAAAATTCATCGGGAGGAAAAATCCCAAAATCTTGAAAAGTCAACTCCTCAACCTGGACCCCTAAAGGATCTCAGAAACGGTGAGGTTTAGGGGTATACTGTTTTAACTAAATAGAGAGTACTACCTTGGTACTTTTTGGAAAAATCAAAAAAAACATGGCTCCCATACAAAAAAACATGGCCGCCATACAAACTTGACATGCTTATAACTTCGAAACGGTTATACTTAGGTATGAGCTGTTTGAACAAAAGTTGTAGCCAATCGATAGGGGCAACTGCCAATGATGACAAAAATCCAAGATGGCGGATTCAAGATGGCGGCTATTTTTCAAAATGGTCCGAGGGGGCTGATTTTTTGCATCCGGGGGACTTTGGGGTCCCTTATTTCATTGGCGAAAAAAAATTTTGAAAAAGTTTTTTTTTAAAGATGGCCGCCATACATTGAATCTTTTTCATCTTTAGAGAGTTGTTGTGAACAAACTATTAGCAATAACGAAAAACTAATTACAGATTCGTATATAAATATAATAGTTGTTTAAGGAATAAATGATAAAATTTCGGAAGGTCAACTCCTCATATTGGACCCCCAACGGATCTCAAAAACGGTGGGGTTTAGAGATGTACTATGTTCACAATATATTAAGTACTACCTTGGCACTTTTTGAAAACGTTAAAAAAAATCATAGCTCCCATACAAAAAAACATGGTCGCCATACAAATTAGTCGAAGTACTTAGGTATGAAATTTTTGAACAGCAGTTGTAGCCAATTTACTGAACCGATTTCGAAGTTTTTTTCATTACTGGAATCGGTATTTAATACTCAATGATAATTGCTATGTATTCTACTCAATTATAGTACAAGTTCAACCTAATATTTCGAAAATTGTAAAAAAAGTCGGCAAAAAATGCAAATCTTCGACCTTTGAGACGCATGCGCTGACTACATAGTGCATAATACATAAAAATGATGTGCTACAAAAATAACCGGCTTTACTTGGTCTACATAAAAGTCCGCGACAGCATATGTCTATCTCCTAAGGTTTTTGAACTATGACAGTTTTTATAACTATAATTAGAGAGCGAAATAGTAGGTATTTTTCAAATGTTTTTTTACAAATAGTGTATCAATCCTTATCCAAATAAACACTTTAGTTAGCTTGGTCATTTCATACAGATCAAAATTGTCATTCACATCAAATAATTTCAACGGATACTTTCGAAGATATCGTAAGATTAAAATTACAACGCAATAAGAAATATTGCCGCTGTAGTAACTGTGTACATAACGCCATACATTGAATCTTTTTCATCTTTAGAGAGTTGTTTTGAGGAAACTATTAGCAATTACGAAAAACTGATTGCAGATTCGTATATAAATAAAAGAGTGGTTTAAGGAATAAATGATGAAACTTCGGAAGGTCATCTCCTCATATTGGACCCCCAACGGATCTCAAAAACGGTGGGGTTTAGAGATGTACTTTGTTTACAAGGTATTGAGTACTACCTTGGCACTTTTTGAAAACGTTAAAAAAAACATGGCTCCCATACAAAAAAACATGGTCGCCATACAAATTAGACGTTGTATTTAGATATGAAATTTTTGAACTGAAGTATTAGCCAATCTACTGAACTGATTTCGATTTTTTTTTCATTACTGGAATCGGTATTTAATACTCAATGATAATTGCTATGCATTTTACTCAATTATAGTACAAGTTCAAGCTAATATTTTGAAAATTGTAAAAAAAGTCGGCAAAAAATGCAAATTTTCGACCTTTGAGACGCATGCGCTGACTACATAGTGCATAATACATAAAAATGATGTAATACAAAAATAACGGGCTTTATCTGGTCTACATAAAAGTCCGCCACAGCATATGTCTATGTCCTAAGGTTTTTGAACTATGACAGTTTTTACAAATATAAATCGAGAGCGAAATAGTAGGTATTATTCAAATGTTTTTTTACAAATAGTGTATTAATCCTTATCCAAATAAACACTTTAGTTAGCTTGGTCATTTCATACAGATCAAAATTGTCATTCACATCAAATAATTTCAACGGATAGTTTCGAAGATATCGTAAGATTAAAATTACAACGCAATAAGAAATATTGCCGCTGTAGTAACTGTGTACATAACGCCATACATTGAATCTTTTTCATCTTTAGAGAGTTGTTTTGAGAAAACTATTAGCAATAACGAAAAACTGATTGCAGATTCGTATATAAATAAAATAGTGGTTTAAGGAATAAATAATGAAACTTCAGAAGGTCAACTCCTCATATTGGACCCCCAACGGATCTCAAATCGGTGTGGTTTAGAGATGTATTTTGTTTACAAGATATTAAGTACTACCATGGCCCTTTTTGAAAACGTTAAAAAAAATCATAGCTCCCATACAAAAAAACATGGTCGCCATACAAATTAATCGAAGTACTTAGATATGAAATTTTTGAACAGCAGTTGTAGCCAATTTACTGAACCGATTTCGAATTTTTTTTCATTACTTGAATCGTCATTTAATATTTAATGATAATTGTTATGTATTATACTCAGTGATAGTACTATTTCAACCTAATATTTTGAAAATAGTACTTGCCGCGTATCGACTTCTATCGTACTATTTCAACTTAATATTTTGAAAATTGTAAAAAAAGTCGGCAAAAATGCAATTATTAGACCTTTTAAGCGCATGCGCTGACTACATAGTGCATAATACTTAAAAATGATGTATTACAAAAATAACCAACTTTACCTGGTCTACATAAAAGTCCGGGTAGTGGATACGACGTCGGCCTCGGTCGGTACCGATATCAAATCTCGCCAATAGCACATTTTTTTTGCTTCTTTTTGTTGCAGGAATATATCATTTGGAAGCTCTATTGTTGACTTATAATTTATTTTTGTAAAATAATTCCTGGCCGAGCCGTCAGGGGTAGTGGATACGACGTCACCCACGGTACCGGTATCAAATCCCGACAATTGCACGTCTTCTTTTTGCTTGTTTTTGTTGCATGAACATATCGTTTGGAAGCTCTTTTGTTGACTTTTGATTTATTTTTATAAATTAATTATTTATACCGCTCATACGATTTCCACGCTATATTCTTAGAAGAATAACAAGCGAAAGTTTTGTTTTGAACCTTATGCTCATAGAAATAGAAGTGATCTGGGTATAGGCTGTAAGATGAAGGTCAGACTTGCTGTTAGACTTGCCTATGGATACAATCTGATCCATCCATCAAGCAGCCATATGACGTCCGCGGCTGGACATAGGCCTCCCATTTAGATCTGCAAAATGACCGGTTAATAGAAACTTGCATCCAGCGCGTTCGTGCGGTGTGGAGTGTTTAAATAAAATAATATAAAAATAAATTTAAAAAAAAAAACGTTTGAATTATAGGGGAAAATCCAAGATGGCGGCCGCCATTAGTTTCCATTTTGAAATTACAGTTGGCGGATGTCCCTTATTTGAAAAAGTCGTCATGGGTATCGTTTTCGAGGTTTTCGGGGGTGTAGGTTTCAAAAATGGCGTCCATTTTGAAATTCAAGATGGCGGAAGTCAATTTTTTGCAAAACGTCGTCATGGGTGTCGTTGTCGAGGTTTTAGGGGGTGTAGATTTCAAAAATGGCATCCATTTTGAAATTCAAGATGGCGGATATCACTTATGTGCAAAAAGCCGTCATGGGTGTCGTTGTCGAGGTTTTTGGGGGTGTAGATTTCAAAAATGGCATCCATTTTGAAATTCAAGATGGCGGATGTCACTTATGTGCAAAAAGCCGTCATGGGTGTCGTTGTCGAGGTTTTTGGGGGTGTAGATTTCAAAAATAACATCCATTTTGAAATTCAAGATGGCGGATGTCACTTATGTGCAAAAAGTCGTCATGGGTGTCGTTGTCGAGGTTTTTGGGGGTGTAGATTTCAAAAATGGCATCCATTTTGAAATTCAAGATGGCGGATGTCACTTTTTTTCAAAAAGTCGTCATGGGTATCGTTTTCGAGGTATTCAAGGGTATTATTTAAACAATTTTTTTTTGTATTGAAAAAAAAATGTTTTTTATTACTTGTCTGTTAAAAAAACAAATCGCGGGCCGCTTGCGGCCCGCGCACCGCCCAAAATACTAGTTCATAATATATACAGCTAAATTACCACTGACTGACTCACTGACTCACTGACTCATTTAGATAGTTGTTTAGAGGGTTGGAGAAGTGATGGGAAAAAAATAATTATAGATTTGTATAGAGATGAGAAATTTATCGAGAGGAAAAATCCCAAAATCTTAAAAAGTCAACTCCTCAACCTGGACCCCTAATGGATCTCAAAAACGGTGAGGTTTAGGGGTATACTGTTTGAACTAAATAGAGAGTACTACCTTGGTACTTTTTGGAAAAATCAAAAAAAACATGGCTCCCATACAAAAAAACATGGCCGCCATACAAATTTGACATGCTTATAACTTCGAAACGGTTACACTTAGGTATAAACTGTTTGAACAAATGTTGTAGCCAATCGATAGGGGCAACTGCCGGTGATGACAAAAATCCAAGATGGCGGATTCAAGATGGCGGCCATTTTTCAAAATGGTCCGAGGGAGCTGATTTTTTGCATCTGGGGGTTTTTGGGGTCCCTTATTTCATTGGCGAAAAAAAATTTTGAAAAAGTTTTTTTTTAAAGATGGCCGCCATACATTGAATCTTTTTCATCTTTAGAGAGTTGTTTTGAAGAAACTATTAGCAATAACGAAAAACTGATTGCAGATTCGTATATATATAATAAAGTGGTTTAAGGAATAAATGATGAAACTTCGGAAGGTCAACTCCTCATATTGGACCCCCAACGGATCTCAAAAACGGTGTGGTTTAGAGATGTACTTTGTTTACAAGATATTGAGTACTACCTTGGCACTTTTTGAAAACGTTAAAAAAAATCATGACTCCCATACAAAAAAACATGGTCGCCATACAAATTAGTCAAAGTACTTAGGTATGAAATTTTTGAACAGCAGTTGTAGCCAATTTACTGAACCGATTTCGAATTTTTTTTCATTACTGGAATCGGTATTTGATACTCAATGATAATTGCTATGTATTCTACTCAGTTATTGTAGTATTTCAACCTAATATTATGAAAATTGGAAAAAAAGTCGCCAAAAAATGCAAATTTTCGACCTTTGAAGCGCATGCGCTGACTACATAGTGCATAATACTTAAAAATGATGTACTACAAAAATGATCGGCTTTACCTGGTCTACATAAAAGTCCGCGACAGCATATGTCTATGTCCTAAGGTTTTTGAACTATGACCGTTTTTATAACTATAATTATAGAGCGAAATAGTAGGTATTTTTCAAAACTATTTTGACAAATAATGTATCAATCCTTATCCAAATAAACACTTTAATTAGCTTGGTCATTTCATACAGATCAAAATTGTCACTCACATCAAATAATTTCAACGGTTAGTTTCGAAGATATCGTAAGTTTAAAATTACAACGCAATAAAAAAATATTGCCGCGGTACATACTGTTACATAATCTGTGCCACGACTTCTATTTATAACGTACACTAGAATACAAAGCTTTACTTTATCTAAGAGAGATAAGGTATTTAATTGAGATATGAGCAAGTTTTGTCTTAGTTACAGTAAAAGCTATATTTGAGATTGAACTATACCTACACCGCTCGAATACGACTTGCCATAGAAAGCGGAAGCACTATTTTGAACCTTATAGTCATAAAAATAAAATTGATCTGGGTAAGTATAGGCTGAATGATGAAACTTGATGGCGTTTATGAACACGAAGCGAGTCGTTGCGTAGTATCAAATTCATATATCAGAACCGATGCGATGTGGGGTTAAGCGTCACACAAGTCGGCGGATGGGAAGTTACGCAAAAGCCGACTGTTGTACTACCTATTAGTACTAAAGCCGTGTATCGACTTCGCGCTTCAAGAGGACGAACATTGGCGCGCGATGGGTACCATTTTGTCACGCGAGCCAATGTGTTTGTTGGAACGCTCGAACTTGGAGCGGCCCGTTCCATCTAGAGTCGGTTTTTCACCGCGCATCAAAGGAAGCTCGAACACTGGAACTACAATTGGCACGTTAGTTGATATCAAAAGGCCTGAATTCCTCTGTCGCTGACGTCGGTCGCGGACCGTCAGTCGCGTAGCGCGCTGGCCATCAGCGCCAATGAAAAACATCCGTTGTGCGATACCGACCGCTCCACGGTACAGGCGTCTCCAAGTGGATTTGGGATAATTATGAACCCGTTTATAAATTGTTTAGTTGCTGCAGCATACTTACGCAAGCGGAGACGGCGTCAATGTAGAAAAAGATATCACATTCACCTACATAATTGTTGCTGATAGGGTGACGAATGGTGAATTTTCTACATTATTTGAAAAGCTACGTCAGGACGAGGAAAAGTTCTATAATTATTTTCATTAGATAAATCCCACAATACAGGACGTAGGCGCACCTCGGCAATTACACGTTCGGTATCAATATTCATGGCGACCGTCTATCCCGACTATACGCGCGCGCGTACCATCAGTTAGTTAGCCCAGTTGATCGGCAAGTTGAAATGTCAGTGGGCAAGGCACTTAGGTAGCATAGAAGGCTGATGACTAATGAGGTAGAAAAGTACTAGAGTGGAGACAACGTACCGGCAAGTGCAGCGTAGGACGTACATCCATTAGACTCGTTGAGACCACAGAATCGAGCTGAATTCAAGCCGATCTATAGCGGAAACCTATGTCCAGCAGTGCACGTCTTTGGAATAAAAAGGCGGGGGTATTTTGAGGGTGTTACTCGTTGGGAACAAATGGATCAGATGGGCGACTACAAAATATATGACGCCTACTCAGATACGACATGTCTGATCTACATTGCTATATAAATTAACCAGGCGCACTTTTCTACGAAATATGAAACGCGAAAAAAGTTTAATTTAGGTACCTAACACAGACCATAACTGTAATTTTTAAGTGATGATAGATCAACGGATCTCGGAAACAGTGGGGTTAAGAGATGTACTTTCTTCACAAAATTTTGAGTACTACCTTGGTACTTTTTGGGACAATTAAAAAAAACATAGCTCCCATACAAAAAAAAAATGGCCGCCATACAAATTAGACGTTTTACTTAGATACGCCATACATTGCATTTTTCATTAATGAAAAATGAAGAAAACCATATGAGATAAGGAAAAATTGAATACCTATAAGGATGATCGATGGAAACAATGGTGAAATCTCGGAAGGTTGACTCCTGGACCTGGACCCTCAAGGGATCTCGAAAACGGTGGGGTTTAGAGATGTACTTTCTTTACGAAATATTGAGTACTACCTTGGTACTTTTTGGAACAATTAAAAAAAACATGGCTCCCATACAAATAAAAAATGGCCGCCATACAAATCAGACGTTTTACTTAGATACGCCATACATTGCATTTTTTATTTATTAAGTAAGTTGTTTGGAGGAAACCATATGAGATAAGGAAAAATTGAATATAAGGAAACAATGGTGAAATCTCGGAAGGTTGACTCCTGGACCTGGACCCTCAAGGGATCTCGAAAACGGCGGGGTTTAGAGATGTACTTTCTTTACGAAATATTGAGTACTACCTTGGTACTTTTTGGAACAATTAAATAAAACATGGCTCCCATACAAATAAAAAATGGCCGCCATACATTTAGTTGTTTTAAGGAAACTATAAGTGATGGGAAAAAACTAATTGTAGGTTCGTATAGAGATGTACTCGTATAAATGAACAAAAAAAAGGCCGAATCTCGGAAGGTCAATTCTTCAACCTGAAGTCCTAAGGGATCTCGAAAACGGTGGGGTTTAGAGATGTACTTTCTTTACAAAATATTAAGTACCACCTTGGTACAAAAGTCGTCATGGGTATCGTTTTCGGGGTTATCGGGGTTTTCGGGGGTGGAGATTTCAAAAATTACATCCATTTTGACATTAAAAATGGCGGATGTCACTTTTTTCAAAAAGTCGTCACGGGTATCGTTTTCGGGGTTTTCGGGGGTGGAGATTTCAAAAATGACATCCATTTTGACATTAAAGATGGCGGATGTCACTTTTTTGCCAAAAGTCGTCATGGGTATCGTTTTCAGGGTTTTCGGTGGTGGAGATTTGAAAAATGACATCCATTTTGACATTAAAGATGGCGGATGTCACATTTTTGCCAAAAGTCGTCATGGGTATCGTTTTCAGGGTTTTCGGGGTTGGAGATTTCAAAAATGACATCCATTTTGACATTAAAGATGGCGGATGTCACTTTTTTGACAAAAGTCGTCATGGGTATCGTTTTCGGGGTTTTCGGGGGTGTAGATTTCAAAAATTACATCCATTTTGACATTAAAGATGGCGGATGTCACTTTTTTGACAAAAGTCGTCATGGGTATCGTTTTCGAGGTTTTCGGGGGTGTAGATTTCAAAAATGACATCCATTTTGACATTAAAAGATGGCGGATGTCACTTTTTTGCAAAAAGTCGTCATGGATGTCGTTTTCGAAGTTTTTAGGGTCGTTAAGTCATCGCCAGAGTAAAATGTACATAGAAAAACCCTCGCGGGCCGCATGCGGCCCGCGCACCGCCCAAAATACTAGTTATCATTATAAAATTCAATCATGCTGTCATGTTTAATTATTATTATGTATGTAATTTTTTTTTTTTTGTTTTTTTCGTCTTTTATGTTTTGTTATTATTTTCCATTTACTTATTAATATTCTATGACATCAATAACACTAATTGTTACTCCTTATTTTCAACTTTCAGCTTGCCTTCTGGCATAGGCCTCTTCCTGGGACTTCCATTTTCTTCGATCTTGTGTCATTTGTTTCCAATTAGAACCACCAACTTTCCTGAGATCATCTTCCCACCTGAGTTGTTGTCTCCCCTTTTTTCTTTTTCCATCTCTAGGGTACCATTCTACTACATCTCTATTCCACTTTCCTTTCCTGTCCCTCATCATATGGCCTGCCCAGCGCCATTTTTGACATTTTATTACATAACTAATGTTTTGCGTTTTTGTCTTCTCTTTGATTTTTTCCAGCCTCACTTTATCAATCTGTTTTACATCCAGTATACTTCTTTCCATGTTGTTTTGGCACACTTGCAGTTTACTAGAATGATGTTTTGTCAGAGACCATGTGGGGCAACCATATGACAGAATTGGGAAGATGCAACTGTTGAATACTCTTGCTTTGTTATGGAGAGGTATTGACTTATCTTTTAATATATCTTTTAGTGACCAAAATCTATTCCACGAGTTTCCAATTCTCTCTTCTATTTCCTTGTCCATCTGTTTCTCATTAGATATTACCTGACCTAAATATTTATATTCTTCTACATAATCAATTTTGTGGTTATCAATCCCGATTGTCTTCCTTATTCTGTTGGTCATTAACTTAGTCTTTCACTTCATTAAAACTCGCGTGAGAATACATTATATTAGATAAAATACCGGTTTTAACTCACGTATGATATACGGCCGGGCCGCTGTGAAACCCGACCGGTTTCGGAGTAAATTAGTACTCCCGTCGCCTGGCGCACGCGCACTGAGTGCGCGTGCGCCAGGCGACGGGAGTGCGCGTATTCCCTGATGAAGAAGGAGTACTAATTTACTCCGAAACCGGTCGGGTTTCACAGCGGCCCGGCCGTATATCATACGTGAGTTAAAACCGGTATTTTATCTAACTTAGTCTTTTCCAGGTTCATGCTTAGTCCCACTTCCTTGCTCGCTTTGGCTAGATCTTGTAGCATTATTTGTAGTGAATCTGGATCTTGTGCCAAGAGTATGATGTCGTCTGCAAATCGCAGGTGACTAAGCATAGACCCATTTATATTGATGCCCAATTTCTTCCAGTTCAGTTTTCTGAATATACTCTCCAAAACAGCTGAAAATATCTTTGGGGACATTGGGTCTCCCTGTCTTACCCCTTTTCTTAACCTGAATGGTTTCCCACTTTACCTGAATGGTTTTCCAGTTGTATTTTTGATGTGCTGTTGGAATATATACTTTTAATTATGTTGGTATATTTACGGGGGACACCTTGTTCTTTCAGGGATTTCCATATTTCTTTGTGTTTTATAGAGTCAAATGCTTTGTTATAATCCACAAATGCTAAGTAGTAGTCCTTGTTGTATTCTCGATACTTCTCGATAATCTGTCTTATAACAAAGATGTGATCCATTGTGGAGTAGTTACTTCTAAACCCTGCCTGCAGTACATAGTAATGGGTCCCAAATAATTTGATTTGTATAGGTAAGTATTATGTATCTGGTTGATAATATTATTTACACTTGTATTTAAGTTAAATTTAAATTAGGTCTATAATAATTTCAAACGAAATTTTAGATAAGTAATATTAGAAATAGAAACCTAAATTGTCGTAAATATAAGAGAAGACGCTGGATCCCGTGGTACAAACTCTGGCTAGTTCGGGAACCAGAGGTTTCATTATTTTTCATATGGGCATCTTATTTTCATTTAGGTATCTTATTAGTACCTAAAATGTCATAATTTGTTAAAAATATAGAAGAAGACGCTGGTTCCCGTGGTTCAGCCTCTGGCTAGTTCGGGAACCAGAGGCTTCACTATTTTTCATGTGGGTATCTTATTTTATGTCAATTAAAACCTTTTGATTGATGATGATTGATATTTCTTCACCATACACTAGGTGCGATCAGGTAGCCTATTGATAAAACGTCAATAACTATCACATTCAGCGTTAAGCTAGAAACATACTATCGGACGCGGCTTACGGACGCGACTGACAGCCGCGACAGTTATTGAAGTTTTATCAATAGGCTACCCGATCGCTTGGAAATGTGTAAGCAAAAATTGCAGTTTAAACTGTTTTCATTCACCTTTCGGATAGCTCAAAAACAGCTAAGAATGCCATCGTGAACTGCCACTTTTGACTTTCAATTCGTTGCTATGCATACTAGTTCAACATTCCATTGGAATTTCCATTTGGGACTTCGTTATAAAATGCCTTTTTTTACCGTACATACTTACATGGCCGCCTCACAATGTTCAGTGGCAACACTGAGCAACACACGTATACCACCCCTACAAGACTGCCTAGTTGGTACGTACTCGGGTATTCCCCGACAAGCGACGTGGTGGGCGCAAGGAAGTGGGACGTATTGAGGATGGACCTTTTTCGTTTGCGAGCGAGGATGGGAATGTGTTCACAAATGATATAATGGTCAATGTAGGTACTTATTACTTACTTATTATTAGGATCGTGGAAATCTGAATGCATTGATATATGGCATGAGTTAGAAAGATAGGTACATGAAAAATATCGCGATTCCGTGGCTGTTGTCGAGTTTTTCTTCCGATAGTGTCAATTTTGGGAGTTTTGGCGCGAACGCAGAAAACGGCCACCTTATTGTATTATTTTGTCAAACTTGTGTTTTAATCAGTGATAATTAGTGAAAAATTGTGTGACATTTCAAAATTGGCATCTATTTTGGAATTTAAGATGGCGGACGTTACTTTTATGAAAAAGCCGTCATGGGTGTTATTTTTAATTTTTTTGAGTTGTAGATTTCAAAAATAGCATCTATTTTAGAATTAAAGATGGCAGACGTGAGTTTTTGCAAAAAGTCGTCATAGGTGTAGTTTGCTAGATTTTTGGTGGTGTAGATTTCAAAAATGGCATCGGACGTCACTTTTTTGAATAAGTATAATACATAGCAATTATAATTAGGTATTAAATAAAAATTCCAGAAATGAAAAAAATTCTAAATCAGCTTAGTAGATTGACTACAACTACAGTTCAAAAATTTCATACCTAAGTACAACGACTAATTTGTATGGCGACCATGTTTTTTGTATGGGAGCTATGATTTTTTTAAAGTTTTCAAAAAGTGCCAAAGTAGTACTTAATATGTTGTCAAGAAAGTACTCTCTAAACCCCACCGTTTTTGAGATCCGTTGGGGGCCAATACGAGGAATTGACCTTCCGAAATTTTACCATTTTTTTCCTTAAACTAAAATGCAATTTATATACCAATCTGCAATCAGTTTTTCGTTACTGCTAATAGTTTTCTCAAAACAACTATCTAAAAATGAAAAAGATGCAATGTATGGCGGCCATCTTTAAAAAAAATATATCAAAAACTGATTTCAGATTCGTAATAGGCGACCTCAGAAACTCCCGGATGCAAAATTTCAAGCCCCTAGGACCATTTTGAAAAATGGCGGCCATCTTGGATCCGCCATTTTGAATTTCCGCCATCCCTAGCAGTTGTCCCTATCGATTGGCTACAACTTTTGTTCAAACAGTTCATACCTAAGTATAACCGTTTCGAAGTTATAAGCATGTCAAGTTTGTATGGCGGCCATGTTTTTTTGTATGGGAGCCATGTTTTTTTTTCATTTTTCCAAAAATTACCAAGGTAGTACTCTCTATTTAGTTGAAACAGTATACCCCTAAACCTCACCGTTTCTGAGATCCCTTAGAGGTCTAGGTTGAAGAGTTGAGATTTAAAGATTTTGGGATTTTTCCTACCAATAAATTTTTATTTTTTCCCCACCACTTCTCCATCCCTCTAAACAACTATCTATATGAGTCAGTGAGTGAATGGTAATTTAGCTTTATTTAATACAAAACTAAGTACCTATTTCTTGGACTCTACTACATACTAGTCTCAAGTAGATGTATCACTGTTCACTGTGGACACCTTTCAATCGTCCCACACAAAAAATATACAAAAAAGTATGTCCTGAATACGTCCCACTCTGTCGCGCATGCGCGTGGCTTGTCGGGAGGTCCGATATGGGGTGCCGTAAGACGCGTCAGGTGGATCAGTTCGTCCGCAGTGATGCCAGATATTACAGATTTATTTGTATATAAGTACTTGGCTTCTGTCACATGTATAGTTGGAAATAGTTTAAGATAAAAATGACTTAATTATATCTCCAACTCTCGCCAAGCCCTTAAATTAACACGAGATCACTCAAATACCTATTGCTACTAAGTACCTACTGTTGAGTTATTTTTAAGTTCAATGTACTTATTTTTTTTTAATGTATCTAATGAGTTAATATAAGAAATATAATTAAATACCTACTACTTCTAGTTACAAACAAAAACAATTTAAGTAATTAATTTAACTTGTTGGTTTTCTTTCATATCTAAAACTTTGTTTTTCATAGATGAAGTACTTGTACTGCAATAATTTGTGTTTTACGTACTAAAGATTTTTGGATAAGAATGGATAAGAAATTAATTTTTGACAGTTTTAACAATTCTGGCACGGTAATGTTAACTAACAAATACAGTTTATCATTAGACTCCGTACAAATTATCTACCTACGTTTGATGGCAGTACTACACAAGATATTGGCGAAATTGTGAAATACCAGAAGCCACAAACAAGATTTGAAGTTGAAGTTACATTTTATTAGAATTATATATCTTATTTTATAGAAGGAAGCAGTATTGTTACTCGGCACCATAGTCAAGTATTATAAATTAAGTACGCCGCACTTTGCACTAGGTCTCCGAGGAGCCCGTCTTGCAGAGTACTAAAAATTCTTTTAAGAGAACATTTCGGCATTACTGACTATAATATGAAAAAATATGGAAGTTGTTTTTTATGCTTAGAAGTACTTAATAGTAAGTGTAAGCTTTTTACAAAATTATGCTCCATAAATATTTATTAATGAAAGATTAATTTATTAAGAAATGCAGTTCCACAGAGTCAACAATATTTGAATTTTTTTATGATATAAAAATTGTTCTTCTGAAAGTACTATCGGTTTTATAGAGTACGTGAACAAGTGTTAATATATAGATAGGTACTTAGTATTAGGCACACAAAAAAAATTTGATATACCTAGATATAATATGACTAAGATCTATATTTTGCCAAGCTGTACAGGATTGAAGTAGAGGCCTAGTAAAGTCGCTCGGCCTTGCTGGGGCCGTGAGAGGCCTGCCAGGCCTCCATGCGGCGCTCGAGTTCGGGCCGGAAGTGCCGGATGAGGCCCTGCACGGGCCACGCCGCGCCGTCTCCCAGCGCGCAGATCGTATGACCTTCAATTTGTTTGGAGATTTCCCACAGCATGTCGATTTCCTTAGGCGATGCGTTACCGTCCACGAATCTATAAATCATTTTATTCATCCACGAGACACCCTCGCGGCACGGCGTGCACTGTCCGCACGACTCGTGCTTGTAGAACATGATGAGGCGAGCGATGGCCTTCACGATGTCGGTGGATTGATTATGATCATCAGGTGGTAAACATGAAAAGTTGGCTGCAGCACCACAGTTAGGCGCCCAACGTGGGGCCAAACTAGTCCCTACTGCAACACTACAATATGCACTCATTGAAAACCGATAGTTCTTTAAAAATAAATTATTAAATGATGTATTCAATTATTGACTTAAAAAAATTAATTGAGCAATCGTGATTGCAACTACAATGATTAGTTATTAATCAAAATATTTAACTACCTACTTTGATTATTTTATGTAATTTGAAATCGTGATTGCTATTGCTAACTACAATATGTATTTAATCGTAATTAGTAATTAGAAGTTCTTACTTCTAATTTTCATATTGCCCAACTTTGTAATAGGCCAAATCATACAAGTCGGCGGATATGAAGTTAGTTACGAGCTGCGCGAAACCCAATCAACGCGCAGCCATAAGTGAGCTTCAGTCAGGATTGGATATTGCGCAGCTTGTAGCTAACTTTTCATCCTCCGACTTGTATGACTCGGCCAATACCTGCACAGATCCTAATAGATACAATATAGCGTGTTTATACACAGTAGGTAGCAATACATACTGTAACTACAAGTGAGGTACATCATTGTAACCTTTGACTATTTGCCACTATATTTAAAGATTGTAACATTTGAAACGTACAAAATTGTAAGTTAGAATCGACAAAATGTATGAAAAAGCTGATTATTTTTCACGAATTCCAAATTAAAAGTGCCTGCATCAACTGATTTTCACGCTACTTTTTAGTTTAATTATTGGAATAATAGGTAATTATTGGATTGGAATAACTCAAGTTATTGAAGAAATTTGTCTTAAATTAACTATTGGTCTTATAATAATGATGATTGACTCGCGTCATCTATTATATAAAAGGCTTCCCTGAGTGACTGACTGACAGACAGCCTACAGCCCAAACCGCTAAATATATAACGTTGTTTGGAATATAGGTACATTGTACTACGTAATGGAGCACTAAGGACGAAAATTTTGAACTTTCGACCTCTAAGGGGGTAAAACGGGCCCTTTTCGTTTGTATGTAACTTTTTATTCCCTGTTCCGATTGACTTGAAACTTCGTATACATGCTTTTCAAACAAAATAAAAGTTAAGTTTTTTCCTGTTTTTCCGAATTTTCCTTATCTAAGGGGTCAAATAAGGTTCTAAAGTTGGTGAAAAGAGCGTCTATTACATCCAACCAGCTGAACGGTTATGGTTGAAATCTGGTATGAAGAAAGCACACAGCAGGTTTCAATACAGGAACTAATAATATCTAGGAAAATCTGTAGGGTTCCTGAGGGATAGCCAATATTAATCAGTTTAGGCTACAGCCCAAGCCATCGATGATATAAACTTGAAATTTAGAATATACGTACATCGTACAACATCATGAAGCATAAAGGATGAAAATTTTGAAAAATCGACCTCTTACGGGGTAAAACGGGCCCTTTTCGTTTGCATGTATTTTTTTATTTCCTGTACTGATTAACATGAAACTTTGTAAAGATGCTTTTGATACTAAATAAAAAATATGGTTCTTCCTGTTATTCTGAATTTTCCATAAAAAGGAAAAGGAAGTTTCCTTAGAAGTCAGATAAAGGAATAATAAAGTTGGTGAAAAAGCATCGATTACAGCCAAGGAGCTGAAAGGTTACGAATGGAAACGGGTATGTAGAAAGCACACGACATGTTTTATTACTGGAACTATTATTATCCCGAAAAAATTTCAGGTTTCTTAGGGATAGCCAAAATTAATCAGATATAATTATAATGAAAAGCTAAGTTAAAATGGTTAAATAAATTCTAACGAAATTTGGAACGAAGCTAGGCAATAACACACATTACCACTTAGGGTACTGCCATCCCGGAAAATTATAATGGGTCCTTCGGGATGTCAATTTCTTAAAAAACACTAAAAACTGTTTGAAAATCTCAATGAATTCAATTTTATGTTAAAATAGCCACCATTTTAACTAATAAATTACTAACTATTGACGTTCTGGGAAAAGTTGCGTATTCCTTGTGCGCTAGACCAATAACCTTGAATAAGCGTAAAAAATAATCACAAAGTTTTTTTTTTATAATATAGTGAAATATCTAGAATAGAATTAAGATAATAATTTATCTGAATCTGAATGATTTATGAAATATGGGGCAAAATGGGTCCCTAATAGCTGACGAATTTTTTTCTATTTTGTGAGCCAATAATCTTAAGCTTAGGGTACGAGTACATACGAGTCAATATATGTACTTTACTACGGGATCAACCCTAAAAAGCGAAGATTACCTACCTATTCCATAGATGTTGTCGCGTGTCGATGAACTTTTTGTGTTGAACAGTTGATTTTATTTACGTGATTTCGGGGTTGGTGCCATAGTAAAAGTTCGTCAAATGATGAGTATAATAGCATCCTTGAACTGACTGACTGTCTAGAAATACACTATTATAACTACACACTATAAATACACTACACACAAATATGTGTTTCTCGACAGTAATAAAATATACTAGATGACAACCCGGCTTCGCTCGGGTGAAATGTGACTCATAATACACACACTGATAATAATTTTGCTGTTACTCGATCACCATCTTAACGAAGAGCCCTTCGCTGCATCCATTTTCCACAATTATGAGAATGTTTACCAAATGCAAAGAGATTCAGCTGTTAACTAAATGATGTAGGTATCATCAAGCAAAACAATGATGAAAGATCAATGAAAGACATTCATTTTAAGAAATAGGTACTCACGATTTTTTATGTTTGTGTAATACAATATCCCAAAGTAAAATGTTTTGCTCAAAATTAAAATTACTCAAAAATAAATGATTAAGTAGGTCCCTACTACCGAAAATGTACAGTCTTATATTACGTAAAGAAAGTCAACTTCAACTGTAAAGATTTTGACCAGTATTATTTTTTATATGGTTATCTATCTAGATAGATCAGCCGTAGGACATCCACTGTTGGACATAGGTCTCTCCCATGGATTTCCAATAAGGCTGGTTGGAAGCTGCCTGCATCCATCGTGTTCCTGCGATTTTTATTATATCGTTAATCCACCTAGTCGGTGGACATCCTACGCTGCGCTTGCTGGTCCGTGGTCCATTCGAGAACTTTACGGCCCCATCGGCCATCCGTTCTTCGAACAATGTGCCCTGCCCACTGCTACTTTAATTTGCTATTCCGCTGGGCTATGCCGGTAAGTTGGTTTCGTCTAGGGATCTCCTCATTTATGATTCGATCCCGCAGAGAGACACCGAGCATAGCCCTCGCCATAGCACGTTGGTACCTATGGTTATACCATCGAGTTGTAATTTTTTCTTACATTCCATATTGATGGGTCATACCCTTCTATAATCTAAGGGTTATTGATAAAATATTATCAAAAATTATTATAACCCTATACTTGGCATTGTATCTGTACGGAAACATAGATTTATGACACTGGCAAATGCACAACAATGCGACGCTAAAACATAAAAGAAGAAGAAGAATGACTGCTCAAGATATGTCATGTGCCTGACAATATGGAGACTGCGATTTGTTTGTCAGAACCGTTATAATTTATTAAAATACTCGATAATCCGAATTTTCCGGTTATATGTTGTCGACTCGAAATCATTATTTTTTTATGTTTTATCATTTAGGAAAGGTTTCAATCGAGTCTACCGTACCCCTTGACGAAATTATTAATATAGATTTTTTCATCTGCCTGGGGTCAGACAACGTTTGAAAGTCCTACAAGTGTCTCGATCACTTTTAACTGGGTGAACGGTTTTGGGCGAGATTGTCACAATATCTCTCGGGAAAAATGAGTTCAGAATAATCGAAATTAAAATTCTAATGACTGAATGAAACATGTCGAATACATATACCGGCCTTAATTAATAGTGCACTACTGAACGTAGGCCTACCCGCGAAGGGTGAAGGGAAGGGAAATTATTATTGGATCGCATCTCATTTTGAGGCCTCTTCAGCTGTGATCTTACAGGAAAGGTCCTATAAGATGAAATAATAATTTACAGCATTTAATGGCAACCCTAGACCGCATGTCCGCCCGCCCGTCCGGTCGCCACGCGGTCGCCACGCGGTACGAGCGGTACGGCGGGCGGGCGGTTCGGGCGCGGGCGTAGTTATGCTACTGAGCACTAGATGTCATGCCGGTAGTACCAATAGTGATGTGACAGTTTTAAGAATGTGAACAATTTATCAAAATTACGTCACTTGTTACACTCGTTTATTTCACTTACCAATTTTTTAAGATATAATTAAAAGATAATACCTATAATTTTATTTATAAGAAAGATTAGATAGTAATTCACATTGAAGTATAATACACGAGAACTGAAGATTGTTGTCTATGACGACGTCAGCCAACTGCCGGCGTACGCCGGCGAAGCGCGCCGACCGGCCTTAGTCGCGATTAAACAAAATGGTTGAATATATCAGACGTCAAAATATTATTTAAAAAATCAAAAATGGGGAAATGTGTAGTCAAAACCTTTTAATCCCGTTCTCAATTTCTTCATAAAGCTTCTGGAATTTATTTGCACAAGTAAATACGGTTTACACTATTCGTATTAATTGAAACTATCACATATAATATTATGATTTTAAAAGTAAATAATTTTACAGTTGGTGATGCCAGGTGAAACATGATTTTGTTTCCCCATAATTATGGGAGATTTCGACTAATCGATAATTACTTTTTTGATACTATAGGATATCCGCAGACAAAATACGTAAAGATAACGATAAATAATGGATAAAAGCCATTAGAATATTACGAAAAGAAACTGACTGGATAATAATAGTAAATAGTAAAATTACAATAGATTACAATATAACTTCAATAAATACTAAAAATACAAGAGTACAAAGATAATAACAAATCCGGTACCTAGATTAATGGGCGGCATTAACGTCTACAGCGATTTTAAATAATACTAATAATCATTACTATTTTTATAATTATTGATAGTTATGAATCAAGCAGCAGAATCAGGCTTAAATAGGTTACGTTTTGTAATTATTAGTTTAATCAAATAGCTCGACGGCAACAGGTATCTATGTCCGGAGATTGAAGTACAGGTATAGTATAACATATTAGGCTACAATTTTCAAAGAAGTTTTACGTGATACAGAGATACTGAAAAAGCGCGCGCTGCGTGGTATAGGTATGTATGAGTGACACAGACTGCACGCGGGCCGTGCGGGGTGCGTGGTAACTAGTGGTAAGAGCTTACGAACTCGGGCGCGGGTGGCGGTGTGGCTATGCTAGCTGTTAGTCTGCTATATTTATTATTGTTTATTATAATTGTTTACTCTAACGGTTCCAGAATAAAAAAAAACATCACTGCAATTTTCAAAACAATATATTGTAGATTCTTCGAATTTTCTTAAGGAATATCCTGTCCTACAATATGACACGTTTTTGATAATTAAGTATTATTATGGCGATAATTATTTTAATTATCAAGAACGAATAAATATTGGTCGGATAAATGAATAAAATATTCTTTGTATTATAACTTTATTCATAATTACATCATATTATATTTGATTTTGATTAATGACTCAAATTCATAATGTTATTACTAAAATGTTGATTATTAAAAATATCGGTTTGTATCACTGACATTGAGAAGATATCGTAACATTTTAGGGAAATTTCAATCTAATGAACTGGCACCCTAAGTAGGCATTGTCCGACTAAATTTAAAAATATTGCTATTTCTGTCATTTTCAACGTCTTTCCGTACTTTAGCAACTAGTGTAACAGGGATAGATATATGATTCTTTGATTACCTACCAACGATATTCGGGCGGTTAATGTGTCGCCATGCCTAGCAACGCAGTTGTTTGAGTCTGCTTATCTAGACATTAAACATCATTGGTAATTCATACATACATTGCAAATTAAATAAAAGCTTTTAGAAATACTAGTTTCTACTAAGTAGAAACTAGCTGTATTCTTACTATCGAACTTCTTTGTAGTTATACAGATCATTTGCTTGTCCTATACTAAGCCGAATAGCGGTGACGTAAGACAATCATTATGAACAACTTTTAGTATGGAGCCCACTCAGAAAACAAGAAAAAAATCATAATTGCCGTTCGGAATCAACAAAATGTATAAAACAGCTGATTTTTCTTTTTGACTGAAGTTTGACATAACCAAAGAGTTTGGATGGAGCCCCAACAGCTCTATGGTGCTATTGCGGTCAATTGTGATTTTATCACAGAACAGCGAACTACTTTGAGCGAACTACTTTCATTAGAAAGGAAATCGATGACAATTTTCAATGAAAACCGCTGTCGCCAAGTATGTATTACCACTGTAAAATATCTGCACAATAACTGTGCAATTTCCACTAGCTTCGGAAATATTTTTTTTACTTTAAAATAGAGCGTAGTATAATTTCTGTCACATCACCAAGATACGTTAAGCCCATAACAATAATTTGGTCATAATTTAAATGCCGTGTTTAAGTTATTAAATACACTTTATTTTATTAATGTTACATCACAATGGCAAATGCACCAACATGCCAAGCCAAAAAAAAAAATGGGCCAATCTCGAATTTGAATATGGTATCACAGTTATTTTTTGGCATTTAGATAGTGATGGGCGATGTGATTGTGCAGTTTAATTTTATCGACAACGTGATTTTATACTCTTTGCATAATATATGGATTATGTAACTGAATCTATATAGTGTATAATTGATGATAATGATTGTGCAGTTTTATTAGTATTTAGGAAGCTTTGGAATAAACACTGAAAAATCATGTCAACGCGCCGTATTGTATTAATTTATAAAACTTGTGTTTCTATCAGTGGCAATATGTGAAAATTTGTGCTATTTCGAAGATTATGAGCTGAATTACGTACAATAGTGTAGACAAAATAATGTAATGTGTAACGTGATTTTTTGTGTTGTTACAAAAACTCCATAAAGGGCGGCGCTATTAGTAAATTCGCTACTGCTTTACTCAGGCATGACTTAGATGTGACAGTGACTTTTTACCTACTTCCAAAAAGTGAAGGTAGATACCTACTACCTACCAGGGCTAGCCACCCGGCCTATACGAACTTACTTACATACTACCTACTATGTTCGTCTGTATGTATGTTTTTGTATACATATTTTCAGCGGTATTTTCGCCAATTATGGACCGTTTTATTTTTTATTTTAATTTTGAAATGGTATACAAGTACACCCTAACTGATGTCATTTAAATGATATCGAAGTCAGCTGAATGAAAAAAATGTAAAATCAACAATAGTGTTAAAAATTACTACATGGATGCCACATCAATTCCTGCGAACTATTTGGATTTCGTAAACGGTGGAAGTCGGCCAAATGCCATTGTTGGCAAAAAATAATCAATTTTATCTAGATTTTTGGGCTGCCTACGACTGTGACTATTTATAAAATGATAATATCATAATAGAAACATTTTAATAAACAACACCATAATTACATGTAACAATAGTAGTAATTATCATAACATCATAATAGAACTTACACTTGACACTGGCAAATACATATTCCATGCGACGCCAATATTTAAAAGAAGCAGAATAATTTTATTACAATCAAATTGTTCTAGTTTGGAGCTCTATAATTGAATCATTGGATTAGCTGAATGTATACGTAAATGGTTACGTGGCCGAGTGAGAGCGCGTGCTTGTGTGAGCGGGAGATTTTTCGAGGTGATTCGTTTACATCTTTTCAATTTTAGCGTCTCTTAAGTCAATATAATTATAAATATAGATATCTTTTAAAAACGGAACCGTTATACCTAGACATACCAAAATTTTTTATATGAACTATAAAATTGTATTAGGTAGGTACTTCAGAAAATGTAAATCTTTACTGAATAATAGTACGGCATCCTTCGTGCGCGACTCCCACAAGGCCGATTATGTAAATAAAATCAGATTATATTTTCAAACACGCGTCAAAATAAAATGTAATTTAATTCAAAGGCAAATCACCCCCAAAATAACTCATATTTTAACAAAACACTAAACACGTCTTCCATCAATTCTATTACAGAATATATTATGTGTATACCTTATCATCGAATGTATAATTACGGTTTCTATTTGAGGTATTGAAGGTGGCTTCAGGCATCTTTATTATGTGAGCAATCACTTTTCCAAAAAAAAATGTAGGAATCCAGTCATGTCGTCCAGCCATTTACTCTTTGTCAGTGCTGGTCCAGCATGCGACCACGAAAAGCCACAAAAAGAAATCTTTCAACGTGTGAAAAAGTGACAGATATATACATCGCCATCACGCTGGCCTAGCCCAGCTGGGAACTTTTATTCATAAGTAGTATAACAGTTAGAATGTGGTGCAAATACAATTATATATTACTAAAAAGTACACCACAATCACAAATATTTTACTAAATATGCAGATAACAATAAATGTCTAATTTCGATAATATTAACTTACTATCAAAATTTATCGATATCGATATCTTTTTTGATTATAATATTCTATTATTACAAAACATTTGAAATTAAAATAATTATATTTACATCGATATTTTTTTTTATTCCGACATATTATTTACTATTTATTAACTTAGTAGCAAAATTTATCGATGTCGATAAAATGTTTGCAAGTTTTGTCACCACTATCAACGAAATTCTAGGCAGTAAAAGATAACGTTTGAGTTTTGGCGGGAACGCGGAAAAATCATGTCGCCTCATTGTATTATTTTGTTAAACTTGTGTTTTTATCAGTGATAATTAGTGAAAAATGGTGGTGTTTCGTTGATTATGAGCTGATTTACGTGCATGAGTGTAGGCAAGTGATATAATGTGACGTATCATGTTCTTCCGTGTTGTTACCAAAACTCCATAGACGCCTCTAGTAAAGTCTCCACTGCTTTACTGAGGTATGACTTGGACTATGATTGGACTTGACCGCGACTTTATTGGACTATGACGAGACTATGACAGTGACTATTTTGATAAAATATTATCAAAAATTATTAAAACTTAATACTTGACACTGGCAAATGCACAATAATGCGACGCCAAAACTAAGAAGAAGAAGAAGAAGAAGAAGAAGATAACGTTTATATAAAAAAATGCCCACAATTAAGACTTGCTATTGGAAGGATATTCCTCCTTTTTGTAAACTAAAGTCTTTGCTCTGTATTCGACACGTTACAATAGCGCGAACCGGCATTTTTGGGCAAAAATTACCTCTGAAATCTCTTGAACGACTGTGACGGCAAATGTCACGGTTCACGTATCATGAGTATACACTCGTGATAGTGGCTACAAACCCCCCTCCACATATCCTTTCTATTTCCTTCTCTCTTCTGTGGATTTTATACAATTAACCGCGACCTTTTTTTTAATTTCGTTTTCTCATAGTAAACGGTGAAGAGACGAGAAAAATTGAATTGCGGCATGGTAATAACTAGTAGTTCTACAGATAGTAGACTGCACAAGCACCCACCAAGGACTATAAAGATGCATTTATGATTAGACATTGTAGTAACAATACACATTTAAATATGCTTTGTGTAACTATGGATAAACAAATTATTATTGTTTAATTTACTTACGCCTTCAGAAATATTAATAAAAATACAATAAATGTCTTGTTTCTATTAATTAATTTATTAAGAGTAATTAGTAGGTAGTATGTATAGATTTATTTTCTTTCTATTCTATGTTAGAGCCATTCTAATATCATAGAATACGAGAAAAACTTAGCTGTTCCACACATAATTGCAATCAACAAAATATATAAAACAGCTGATATTTCCTCTATTCCGGATTAGCACCATAGTAAAAGTTGTTCATATGTGATGGTCTGAATCACCTCTTCTTGCACAGCTGGATTGTTTTTAGTTTATCAGTCTCTGGGAGCGGTATGACAAGCATTTTTTAGTTTCGAGTTAGAAACCGTCTGTAAGATGTCCCCCTAATGGACATTCCTGCTAATCATATACATGCGTGTATTTTAAATCTATTTCTAGGTTGCTGATGATTCGAGAATTGCAAAGAAAGCAAATTAAATATTACTACCTACGTGTGTCCACGTAGTAGAAAATTATTTTGTAATTATGTAATTTCGATAACTTTATCATATTCTAAAATACTGTCCCATCACTATTAGAACTACCGGCATGACGCCACACGACACAGAACTTTGAAAGGTAGTGCCATCTAGTGCTCAGTAGCAAAACTATGCCCGCGCCCGTACCGCGTGTACCGCGTGGCATCCGGACGCGCGGGCGGACCGCGCCCGCGGCAGTGTGTGCAGGTACTGCCGTACCGCCGTACCGCCCTTTACCGCTCGTACCGCTCTACCGCTCGTACCGCCTGTGTGTGAAGGAGCCTTATCCTTAGAGTATTATTATAGTTAAATTAATACTCTAAGACATTATCCCTCTAGTAAATAGGAGGTCCTATGTTTACATATTATTATTAGAAAATATATAACACATATATATATTTTCTTATTATAGAAACAACACTCAACAGATGCCTGTGGTGTACACGGAGCATAACATCTTTTGACAGATTCACATTAATGTCAATAGTCAGTTGTCATTTTACTGTGTCAACGGGACGCATGATGGAGGAAATCTTCCAATTTTCTTTCCAATGTTTTGAATCAGTAGTTTGGGTGTGAGAATTGTCTGAATTATTCATATATAATTCCAGACTATTCCAGAAAATATGTAAATTATATATAATGCAAGATCAAATTTTAAAAGTAAAAAAGATGGATGTCTCTCACCAGTCTTTACGAGATCAAACATTACAATGCTCAGTGGAAGATCTCCCAGATGAAGTTCTGGAATTCATTCTCGGGTTTTTGCCTCCGTACAGAGATTTACAGAATTGCATGGTTGTGTGCAAGCGATGGTATATTTGCTCTAGAAGTAAGTCTTACTCAGAGCTGTTTTCTTATGCGATTCTTATACGTTATTCTTATACCATATTACTCGGTATTTTATGTAGGTAAACATAAGTTAATACTATACCATGTGTTTTCCTTTGTTATAGGTGTGCTACGTCAAACATCCACAAAACTGCTCAAAGCCATTGGAGAATTCAATATTCTTTGGAAAAATGTCTCTGCTAGTGATATGGGTTATACAATTACTAGGAGATTCTCCCATGCTGCATGTGTATTTGAAAACAATATGTATGTGTTTGGAGGTTGCACAACTAATGCTACTTCATTCAATGATCTCTGGCGGTTTGATTTATCTAAAAGACAATGGGTGAGGCCTCTTGCCACTGGTACATATCCAGTGCCTAAGGCATACACTACAATGGTCCACTATAAAGACTCATTAATAGTATTTGGGGGCTGGACCTACCCCTCGCTCTCTCATTATTACAACCAACTGACAATGTTTAATGAAATACATTTTTATGATGTGCAAGCCAATAAGTGGCTACTGATGAATGCCATAAACAGTCCTCCGCCAATGGCAGGGCATTCAGCTTGCATGAAAAATGATGAGATGGTTGTGTTTGGAGGCTTGACACAATCACCAGCTTTTAACCATGAGATACAATGCTCTAATGACGTCTGGGTTCTAGATGTACCCACGCTCACTTGGAGAAACCAACCAACTACAAAACCTAGGCCATCTCCACGGTACTCTCAGTCAATCATTCAATTGGATACTGAAAGACTCCTGATTCTAGGAGGAGTTCAGTCACTACACAACAGATTTGTGTATAACGACTGCTGGATATTAAATATGACTGGTCCTGTTTGGACATGGAAAGAACTTGCCGTGAAAAACAAAGAATGGGCTTCATCCAACATCTGGTGTAATCCTGCATGTAGAGTTGGTGACAAAGTTGTCAGCTTGAGTAAAAGTAGGAATGGATTGAATGGAGCTCGGCCACTCGTCACTTCAGCTGTACGACTGTCCACTCTGAACAGGCCAGAGAACCCTCCTGTCTCTGTAAGGGTGGAACAGAGTTTGCAAAAGCCTCTTGGGACAGATCAGAACATTAACGGGAAGAGAGGGGAATTGCCAAGGAGGCCTTCCAATCAGCCGAGACCTGAACAAGCTAATCCAGTCCCAGGTCCAAGTAATGAGGCGAGAGTTGAAAATCATGGAGCAACTAGTCCTAGTACTGTACCTAGCTCTGATGTTAGTAGATTTGGGAGAAGAGATTCACCAATTAGGGGTACTAAAAAGGTAAATATGGAAAAAAATATATTTTAGATGATAAAAAATTATACCCTACCCTACTAATATTAACTTATATAGCTTTGTTATGAATAATTCTGCTACTGCATCTCAGATACACACTCATCAACTCTTGATCACCCACTGCTGGACATAGGCCTTCCTTTGTTTATGCTGTTCACCTTTGTCTCTTGCCAATCGCATCCCTTTGCAGCCTCTGCTCAATAAGAGAGAATAACAATAAATCTGCACTCTTACATGATGTATAACTGTGTATAATTTTGCAGGACAGGAACATGAGGCTAGTAAGACAACTGCAAGAAGCTAATCGATACAGAATGGCAGCTTTCGCTTGTGATCCAACCCAGGATTCTGTATTGACTGAAAATGATCTCATTAATCAACGAAATGTTGCTCATTTGGAAAACAGAGGTGAGCCAAGAGAACCCTCTCCACCGGAAGAACCTCCTGTGAAGCCTGAAGTGAAGAAAAATAAAAGTACTCTCACATTGCATGTGCTTGATATATCAACAGTTGTAAATGGCAACTCATTCAATTACGTCTCATGGCTCTGTCCTCGATTAGGAGAAACTAATGGGGCTCCAGAAGAACTTATCATGTATTCACTTGTAAAGGGAAATGGTGAATTGATTATGTTTGGTGGAGTTACCAATGGTATAAACTGCTCTAATAATTATGCTGATATTAACAATATGTACTCTAATTCCCTGTATACAATCACGTCTCCAAGAGATATCATATAAATATAGCATTCTACTAATCTATCAAATGTTATTATTATCATGGAAACTGACTTCTTCATATTAAATACTAACATAATAATGCATTTTGTAAACTATCTCAGTATATCTAACATGTTTTATTTTTTGTCAAGTACCAACTCTCAAAAGCTTACTGCATCAAAATCTGATCCAGCTACTTTTGTACATTGTAGTCAGTTTCAGACTGTTAGCATTTGTTATTTTATAGTGGAAGAACTGTTGTAAGTAAAGTCTTAAAGTAAATGTGTAGCAAGTACACACAATTGTTAACCTCAAAAAGCGTTTCTATCTTTAAAAATTGACCTTGTGTCTGAAAGCCTATCTTTGAATGTATTTTTGGTGAACATTTATTATAGACTCACATGCTGTACGAATTTTGAATATTATGTATGTGTGTAACATCTTAACAAAACCATATAGATTTTATTCTAGATATAAAATGTGTTCTGTGATTTCTGTTGTAAATATTAAAAGCAGTGTATTATTTAACTAAGTTTATTAAAAGTTGGTTGATTATAAGCAAAGCTTTTATGATATATTATTCTTCAGTTTCTTGAACTAGTCCACCAAACACAGCAGCTGGTACTTTTTTCTTTTGAACAGGTTCTTCCTCTTCATCATCACTCTTTTCAGAATCCTCATCAATGTCGATTTCATCTGGATTGACCACCTTCTCTCCGCTTTCCTTCAGCCCTTGAGTTTCGCCTCTCACAAACATAATATTGCCTTTGTTTGCTACTGCCATCTCAGCTGCCTTAGCTTCTAGCATGCGCATGCCATCCTTCATTCCTGGAGCCAGATCAGATACAGTGCCCGCGGCTCCAGCGGCAGAGCTCAACATCTGAGCAGACATCATGTTCACTTGCGTGTTGTACGTCGCCTGCACACTCCTCTTTATTCTGAGCATTTCTCTCATAGTATCCTCATTGCCATGACGAACTTCAAATTCTTTCCAAGTATTCCAGAACTCTGCAGTGATTCTCGGATCACACATTTGGCTACAATGCCCGTAAATAGCTCGTGCTCTATCAATTTCGCCGAGCCGTGTTTCCATCTCAGCAAAGCGAATACACATTTCTCGCGCTTTTTCTTCAGGAAGTGTTTCAATGGCCTTTTCATAAATTGTGCGGGTTTTGGGTACACCATATATTTCAGCAGCTTTTTTGATATAAACATTGAACATTTCAAACATTTGTTCAGGTAGCACTGCTGTTGTTGCTCTCTCATAAACAGACATGGCATGTCTTGCCAAGCCATGCTCTTCTTCTAATTTGGCATAAAGCAAAAATATGGACTTGGCAAATTCAGGTGGGCAATGCTCAAGACACTGTTCAAATAAATCTCTAGCTCTTTCCAATTTTGAACCCCCATATCGCTTCAAGAACTTAGTCAAGTATGTGTTCCAGATGTCATAAACATTGGGCCATCTGAATAATGCTATTCCTTTTTCATAAGCTCTGAAAGCTTCCTCAAAATAGTTATGCTCTTCTAAGAATAAGCCATAATTGATAATAATCTGAGGAGTTGCAATTTTCAATTCAATTATATGATCATACACGGCTTTACATGATTGGAAAGTTCCAAAGCTTTCTTCTAAATCAGCATACATTGACCAGACCTTTAGTGACTTATACAGACGCATTTGTACTGTTTCAGAATCATCATGGTATGCCACTTTTCTCTTTGGCAAAACAGTAGCTCTCTGCATTAATTTCAAGGCATCTTCATAGTTTTCATGTCTGATTTCCATTTCAGCCCATTCACACCAGACTGAAGCTAAATCATCAACCTTTGCATAGCTAACTTGTGTTGCTTTCTCAAAAATTAATCTTGCATCTTCTATCTGCTCATTTTTCTCATAAAACTTGGCAAAACCTACCCACAGGGTATAAAGTTTTCCCACTGCTAATTTAGGGTCTACTGTTTGTACTGCTTCTGTATAAGTGTCAATGATTTCATGTGGTTTATCCTCATAGAGTTTAACTCTTTTATGCCACTCCGCAACATTGTGGGGATTCTGTCTCAGCAGTACAGAATTGAGAAGCAACAATCTCCTCTCCATTAGGTATTCAAACCTAGCTAATCTCAGTTCTAAGTCAACATCATCATCTTGAGTTGGACTCGGTTTCTTGGCCACTTCTTCCATTTTCTTGCTTAAACTCAACTCTTCAAACTGGGCATAGGCATCAAATACTTGGGTGAAATCCCTTACTGTAGTTACTGTTTGAATGGCCTCTTCATAGATATCTCTGGCTCTTTCAAACAGACCGCTTCTAACATAGTAATCTGCGAGAGAGTTCCAAAGATGACCTAACTGATCAGTGTAGCGTCTCAGGCCACCTCTAATAATTGCATCTACATTGAGAGAATGTATTTGATCAGGATTTTTTGATATAAGCTCACATAGCTCATTCCATAGCTGGTGGTTGGATTTTCCATGCTTGGACTGGAAATTTTCATTGTTGACTATCTGAGCCAGTTTTAAAGAAGCTTCATCTAACTTGTTGATTGAGATGAGGTAGTCGACATATTCTTCTGCATCTTCTGGACATAGCTTGAGGTATCGTCGGAAAACTCTCAAGGCAGTTTCAGGTATGTCATGTTTCTTTAGGAAATTCAAGTAAAGTGGCCAAATCCTATGATGTTGGGTGATTGGCAATGCTCTCAAAGCACAATCGAATGCTTTCCTGGTAGCTGTTATTTTGCATTGGTCTGTCAAGAAGGTACAGTAATCCATCCATATGCGAGGCATTTTGTGCATGAAGACTAATGATCTTTCAAAGCAATTGTTGACATCATCATAGCATGGATCTGCTATACAACGACCTCTTATTTGAGATCTCCTTAGTTTTAGATAATTGTACCAAAGCTTGAAAGATCCTGGTAACTCTTTTAATGCTCGTTCATATATCATGTTGATTTCATTTTTGGGTGCTGCTTTTTTATGTTCTATATATCGAAGCCAATGCTTCACTGAAAAAGGATTTCTTATTATTTCTTCTTCATAGGGTAAGTCTTCTTCGCTCTGGAACAAAAATATCTCTTAATAAAAAATGGACAAACTCCAGCTATAAGAACAACGACGCTTTAAAGTTAGATAGAAAACGATACAAAATGCGTTCTTTTCTTTGTGAAATAGGGTAAAAGAAGATATTCAAAAATAAATACTACAACGGGAAAAGGTGGCCAATTCAACTATACTTACGAAGAATATGTCGATTTCTTTTCCGTCTAAAAGTGGCATTTTGACGGATTTTTGATGAATAATTTATTTAAACGTTAGTTTAAGGATTCAAGATATTGTTCTTGCATTTAAATCAAGTGGAAAAAGACTAAAAAATATTGAAATATTCAACAAATATGAACACCGCAATCACGATTCACGACTCTCTCGATCACAATAGTGATGCCAGAATAAATTTTAATTTACACTATTTTCTCTTTCAATTGCTGTTTCTTTTCCCTGTAAAAATAAATATTAAGATGAATGTGTCTTTAAAATGCTTTGACATGAGCAGGTATCATCAAAATTCAAGCAACGTACGCTCACTGCAAGTGTTCTTGCAATTCAATGCATGAATTAACACAATAAACATTTAACTAATACATTACTCACTTTTTGTTACCTCAAAATAGAGCAAAAATCATATAATGGAAACACCACCGATTTTGACACTGACATGTAAAATTATCTTGACTACGACAAAGGGCAAAAAAATAAGTAGAGCTTTACACTATCAAGCTGTGATCAAACTATTTCCTTGAAAGTTTACATTGTTTTATCTGTGGTTTTTAAAACTAAATCAAACTAAGCCTAATTTCAATTGGTTGAAAAGTGAATATATTGACCAATCACAGGCTCCATTCTCGGCATTGTTGGAAAAAACAACAATGGCGTCGATATTACTACCGGTGCAAAAAGTAAATCATTTTCATTAGAATTTTTACGTGAAACCAATGTTTTTCATTTATAATGTCAAAACAAGGAAAAAGAAAAATTACTGTTGACTTACCTAAATCAAAAGATCTTGCAAATAGACCTAGTGTTTTCGAGCGTCTTGGTACTAAGAAATCTAGTGCCAAGAAAACAACTGAACATTGCAGACAGTGGGCTCAACACGGTACTTGCGCTTACGGTAAAAGTTGTAAATTTGCATCGACTCATACGTTGATCAGTCCGTCTAAACAACGCGCTGCAATCAAAGATAGTGAACAAAAGCGTTCGGGTAAAGATGATGCTAAAAGCAGGATTCATTCGGTGTTGGTTGTGAGACAGGGGCGCAGCCCCGACGGTGAAATCGACAACTGGGATCAAAATGACCTAGAGTACGCGGACACTGATGTGCTTGAGAAACGGAGGCAACAGCTTCAACGGGAATTAGAGTTACAGCTTAAAATGGACTCTGGTAAAGACATGCGCAAGGACAAGAAGAAAGCCGTGTCTAGTACCTCTTCTTCGAGGAGTTCCAGTTCCTCTAGCGTGTCTTCGTCTTCTTCCGACGGTAGCTCCTCCTCATCGTCTTCAGATAGGTGAGAATTATCAGATAGTCTTAGCATCATATCTACACACCTTTTATGTAATATTTGTGTCATATATTTTCAATTTTGGTTGTACTTGTTAGCTAATAATATAATTAAATTTTCAAATAGTATGGTGCATTATCAGTATATTTTTGTTAGATCTATAAGTCAGTTTCTTCATGAAGATATGCATTTAGAAAGTTGCCACATAAGCATCTTGATTACCATAGGCAAATGTTTATTCAATGGTATCTAAAAAAGAAAATCATTAGTAATTACCTGAAACAATCCGTTTTTTTCACAGCAAATAAACAAGTTATCTTGCAATCACTGACAATAGAAAAAGGCGGGCTGTCAATTTGATTAACGTAAAAAAACAGGTGCCATTTTCGTACTATTCTTTACTACCCGTGGGAGGTTCGCGTTGTCTATGTTTGAATGAAAATATTATAAAAACTAAGTAAAAACATTGCATTTTTCATTCGGTTTAGGAAAATCTACGTATAATAGCCTGGATATTTTGCATATTAGTGGTAGTTTGTGCAAATAATTTATTTGGTTATCTGGTATCGATTACCGCGGACTGACCCCATAGGCAAATGTTTATTCAATGGTATCTAAAGTCAAAGAAAGTTGTAACTAAATAAACAAGTATAAAATTAAAAAACTCATTACTGCAGATATATTTATTTGTTTATAGGCGAGCAGTTTAACTTGATGTGACTATATCAAGCAGACATAGTTGAAATATAGCTGAAAACTGTCTGAAATACATCAGATTTAAAAGCAAAACAATCCATGATAGTTGTTTACGAGATATGATGCCACAGTCACAACACCGAATCAATCTTGGCAGCTGTGAAGTTAGCTAAAGTAAAACTGTGCACCCAATCCTCACACAGCTGCTAAGTGAGCTTTAGATAACATTGGGTTTTGCAAAGCTTGTAGCTAACATAATAACCACCAAGAACTTTGATTCTGCCTTTACATCACACTCATAACACACCTCTTGTTTATAAGGTATTAAAAATGTAGGTACATGTAAGTGATACAATTAATTATAAATTATAATAAGGAGGTTGTTTTAACCGGTCAGCCATGTGAGAGGCCTTCAGGCAGCCTAAAAATATTGACACCAGGACTAGCCACTCGGCCTATATGAACTTACTTATTATAATAAGAAGAAATTAAACAAAACAACATGAAAGTTCACTATTATTGCTATTATTGCAAGATTATTATTACTATCTAAACTAGGTGACACTAGTTAAGCATTGAGTTATCATATTATGACAATGCTGCTTGCACTTAGCTATGTGATATGGAGGCCTATTAAGTGTGAGTATAGTTTGTAGTTACATAGCTCAATTTTATTTTAATCAGCTCTGTGTTTGATCTATCCCACTATTGAATAAGGGTCTCAATGCGAGAAGGGCAATAGTCCACCACACTGGCTAAAATGTGGACAGGTGCAAATGGTGGCAGACTTCCCATATCTTCCAGGATATGAAGACAAATGTGAGCTTTTTCACAATGTTTTTGTGGTCAAAACTAGTAATAAATAGTGTCTATTTCTATCTCTATTTCCTTTGTAGGTGTATCATCCAATTGTGTGGTTGCATGAAACTTTAAGTACAAGTGTCACATATCATTGATTGCTCATTTCAGCCATAAGGTGTCCACTGCTGGACATTGGCCTTCCCTGTATTTTGATCTCCAATAAGACCAGTTGACTGGTTGATGAGTTTTTGTTTATTTTATGTTATTCTTAACTTTTATTAGGGACGCTAGGAGGAAGGCCAAGAAAGGTAAACTCAAACGTAATTCGAGTTCCTCATCAGATGCTGATGTGCCTTCCAAAAAGAAGTTTGTCAAAAGCGATACACTGAAAAAAGACAAAAGCGATCCAAAAAAACCAGCTCCCAAAAAAGATGACAGATCATTAAAAAAACCAGACACTAGTAAAAAGAAAACAGCTAGTAAGTCAACTATTGGGAAAAAATCATTGTCCCCTGCTAAAAAGTCTGGTGGTACACCTCCTATAACCTCAAAAGCATTAGCAAAATCTACATCAAAACATGGTAAATCCCCCTCCAGGCGAGATCGGAACAGGAGCACATCGCCGCACTCCACTAGAGATAGAGACAAGGACCGCAAGGACAAGGACAGAGATAAAGATAAAGACAAGGACCGCGATAAAAACAGAGATAAAACTAGAGCCCGAAGCAGATCTCCGAGAAAAGCGAGATCGCGATCGCCACGACACAAAGACTCAAAGAAAAAAGAAAGTTCAGAGAGGAGTAGGCCAGTTTCTCCTAAGAAACAACCGCGACGGGATGGCAGCACACAGAAAAAAAGATCTTTGAGCCGAGACCGGGACAGAGGTCGCGATCATAAAGATAGATCCCTGGAGACTCGGAAAGATAAGCATGACGACAAAGATAGACATGACAGGAAGGACAGAGGGCGGGACAGGAAAGATAAACGGGACGACAAACGGCGAGGACGCGATCGAGGTCTCGGCGGTAGAGGCACCGATAAAGGACTGGAGAAGCCGAACAAGCCTATGGAACGGCTCCTGCCGAGACCTGAAGAACGGTTGGCGGCTCTCGCTGCAATTTCTAATAGGGCACTTGAAACCGACAAAAACTCGACAACGTCAAAAGATCGACAAGACACTCATTCAGAACGGGGTGGTCGGAAACAGGACAGGCACGAAAGAGATCGGTCCACAAAACGAGATCGGATGGACAGTTTGGATAGGGATCCAGCCGATTACGAAATGGGCATGGATCGGCCGTACGATACGGAACGAGGAATGGATCACTACGATCGTGTCGACGATCGCTATGAAGGCAGCAGGGACGGCGACCGCTCACCGGGCTATGGGATGCCGGCACGGGACCGGCACTATGACTCCGGCTATGACCTGCCTGGCCCGCCCCGAGGATATCCCGAAGATGATGAGAGAATGTATGGTGATCGTCTGGCAGACCATAGAGATATGGGTAAGGTGTTTTGTTATTTTCTGATGCATTCAATGGATTCTAAATGGCATACATTTTATTGCGATTTATATTTTTCGTCAGGTTACGATGATAGACACCCGCGCCGTGATCGCTCTTGGGAAGGCCGATCCGCCTCGATGGACCGCGAACGTTACATGGGTCATCCACACAAAGAATGGGAGAACGAGGATTACCGGGGCGGTGGGGACTGGGGCAGAGAACGACATTGGCCAATGCATGACCCACAGGTACACGGGACAGACGACAATAAAATTTATGTGGAAAATATATCCATTATTCCTTAATTCTTCCTTTCCCTTTCCTAGATGACGTTTAACTACCACATGTATATGAATGAACTGATCGATTACCGTACAAGAAACTCCAAAACTCCCTGCTTCATCCTATCCCATAAATTCCATGGTTGTCCTTATCCTCATTTGGGTATGTTTACTTTGATTTGTTTGTGTTATTTTAACATTTTTCATGAATACTTCATTGTTGTGGCGTGTTGCAGATGAACGAGTGGGGTGACAAGGAGGCGGAGATGGACGGCTGGCATCACAGAGGACACCCCGGCCCACATCGCGGACGCATGCATGGTGAGCGTTTACGCAGTACATGTTAATACAAAAATCGTTTTCTATTTATTGCCATCAGTTAAAACCTGTATCTGATTTCGTTTCTAAATCGACTTGGGTTTTTAACACGCGCTTTATTAATTTGAAAGAACGACATAACGTAAAGATACATTTTGGGATATACGAGCTTGCCTTCAATCACTACATCAACTGAGCTTTTGAATGCCTAGCTCGCATGAACGGTTCCTTCCAATAAGTGGACGTTTCCAGTATAAAAGAATGTACGGTTGTAGATTACGGTCGTGGCATGCGCATGGACATGAAGCGGCGACCGCCGCGCGGGGAGCCGCCGCCCAGCGAGGAGGCGCCGCCCGCGCCGCGCGCCGAGCCTCGCGAGCCCCGCGCCGAGCCCCGCGAGCCGCGCGCCGAGCCCGACGACGACAAGCCCGTGCCGGACGACCTCAGCGAGATCAGCGACGACCCCGACGATATCCTCAACAGGGAAGACGTAAGTACGCCGGTGTCGAAGGAGACCAGACAATGCGATCTTAGCAAGATCAGCAGCACTACGACCCCGACGATATATTCAACAAGAATACGTCATTACGTAGATGCCCAACAAGTGATGTCATCTATTTGGTAAATAAGAAGAAATATGAGACTGCTTTGAAGTGCTTTGTCAACTGAGGTTTCTTCCAGTACGAATTCCATCTTCCCGAGACTAGATACTGTGGCCTCAGAGCATAAATAAAAAAATCAAGGGAGAACGTCGTTGAACAGTCAAGTGAGGCCGGTTTTTATTACATGTGTGAGTGCGTCAGAATTGCGCCGCCATAGTACGACTGACAAGCCAAGGCGTAGTTTCATTGTACGTTGGATGTGTGTGTGATTGTCTATACACGGCGAGGCGTAGTTTTGGTCGGCCTCACTTGTTTGTTCACAACATTGTCTTTATTTTTTTATTTGGTCTGAGACTGTGGCTTAATTTTGAACTCATTAAGGCCCCGGTCCCCACAAATATTCTCGACGATTTTGGCACAGAATAAACAATTACAAAAATACTGTAGTAATACTTTTCAATAGTATTTTTAAGGTTCCAAATATTAATTTTAAATATTTTGGGCTTAATTTGCTAACTGAAGATATGTTTAACAAGATTTACTCATTTTAAACCTGCCACATCATGAAGAAAGGTCAGAAAATGAGGAGAAAAACCCTTAGTTTACTCGTCTCGTCGCCTTAAATTTGTTTGCTATGAATTTAGTGTTTCTATTGAAGACCGAATGTTTTTGTTTTAGATGGGCGATCAAAAGATTGATGACGACAGTCAAACAGCCCAACCAGAAGAGAGTTCTAAGCCCGAACCCGCGGAGAGAGAGTCCACTCAGGTAATATTGCATTGTACTGTACTGTATCAGCCTTTTCAACAGTCCACTGCAGGACGTAGGCCTACCCACGAAGGGTGATTAGGCCATATCCACCACGCTGGCCCAGTGCGGGTTGGTGGATTTACATACGCCATCGAATTTCTTCTACTGGCGTATGCAGGTTGCTTCACGATGTTTTCCTTCACCGAAAAGCCAGTGGTGTGCAATTCCGTACATAAATTCCTAAGAACTCATTGGTACGGGACCGAGGATTTGAACCCACGACCTCAGGATTGTAAGGCTGGTATCACTACCTCTAGACCACCACGTCTGTATATTGCATTGATTTCATTGAATGCTTTCTTTCTATATTTACTACAGCGAAGCGAAGTTCTTCAAACATTGAGAAACGAATTGACAACTCAGAAGATCGATCAGTCCGTGTCTGGTGGAAGACATCTTTAGCGCTGACTTCATCCAAGAATTATGAGTTGCTCAAGTTAATTCTAAAATATAATTGTATATCGTTGCAAGTTCATCCTGAGGCAAAATGCAAATTTATTTATTTGTAGTATACATTTTATCGATATAATTATGTTTTATTATTATTTTATACTACGGGACTAATCGCGTACTAAAATTACGAGATAAATATCTAGAGTAGACTCTACCCGTGACCACGGCCGATGCAACTCGGCCGAAACGTCGGGATGAGGAGGTATTTATTTATCTCGTAATTTTAGTGCGCGATTATTCCCGTAGTATAAAATAATAATGTGTTCAAATCGCAACAATCGTTTAAAAACAACATAATTATGTTTGCAGGACACGAGTGGTGCAGCCGACGACAAGGACTCTCAAGATGCCAAGGACGACGACGACAATCTGGACTTCGAGGAAATATCTGACGGAGAGCTCGAAGAAGAACGAACTAGAGGTATATACAACATTAATGAAAATTTGTTATTTTCTTTGTAAAACCTACAACTACGGGGTTTTTATTACCGTGTCCGAGATTTCTAAATTGCAGCATACCTGCATACACCATGTTCACGAGTAAACTAGATTTAAGCCATGTTTTCACTAGGGGACATTTGTCCCGCGACTCTGTCGCTCAACACGAAATTCACGTGTCCCGCGCGATGTCGCCCGACGTCGCTTGGGACATCTACGGGTCGCGCGACTTGTCGCTAGTCGATGCTTTACGAGCGTCGACACGCGCGATCTTCGTGTCCCTCGACAGTCGCCCGACAGCCTTTGAGTAGTGAGGACGCGTGTCGCTTTGTGTTTGAAAATGGCAGTAGTAGGGCGACATACTGCTCACTACTGGCTAGTGTGAACAAGTCATATGTCGAGAGACAAAGTTGCAGAGACAAACTACGTGAATGTCGGACGACTTGTCTCCGTGACATGTCCCCTAGTGAAAACGTGGCTTTATAATTTTTGATAAAATCAAAATAAACAAAAATAGAACTCCTTAAGAACTCCTAAAAAAACATCTAAGCAGCCTTTAGTAAAATCTTACAGTCTTACTATGACTACTCAAAGAATTTTTTTCTTTGTAAATAGTGGATAATGTTAAATGTATATTGTGCCATTGTCCCAAATAAATAAAATCTCTGGTGTCAGAGTTTTTAAGCCGCCTGAAGGCCTCTGACACGGATAAACGGTTAAAACAACCTCGTTAAAATAACGAGTGACATAAACATTGTTTGTTTCAGCTGGATTGGGCGATGCTCTCGGTGTAGACTGGGCAAGCTTGGTGGCTGATGTCCGCCGCCGGGAACAAACTACGCCTTCAGGAGGCGCGCGCGACCGCTGGCGCCCAGAGAAAGTCCTCACGCGAGTCGGCCTCTCCATACAAATGGCCGGCAGAGACCTCGTCCAAGACATACTCGACAAAAACGCCGACACTCTCCGAGCGGAGAGGAAAGCTCTCGAAAAGACTGATGGTGGACAAGATGGCGTCGAACAGAACGGCACGCATGAGAATGGGGAGCAGCTGGACACTGCGCCGGATGTTGACTCCTTGCATCCTGTTGCTGGCATTCAGGTTAGTTTCTAGAACTGTACTGTACTGTATCAGCCTTTTAATAGTCCACTGCAGGACGTAGGCCTACCCACGAAGGGTGATTGGGCCATATCCACTACGCTGGCCCAGTGCGGGTTGGTGGATTCGCATACGCCATCGAATTTCTTCTACGGAAGTATGCAGGTTGCCTCACAATGTTATGTTAGATGTCTTCTAGAACTGATGATTACTTTATTTTAACACATTGTACTCCGCACGGCCCATCGGTGAGGTTTGACTCGGCTGGTTCAGAAAGGTTGGGCTTACCGATAAGTGCCATGACCCAAATGAAATCTCATATTTTCATATGGCGTTGAACGTGTTCTGACTGATTTTAATGAGAAAGTGAGATTCCTTGCCTAGCCATCATGCATCACCAAGTTATTACCAAGTAGACATTTGATGGCAGAATATCTGAGGTTACCTCTCTAGCATGAGATGGAGTATGATACTCGCTTTGGTACAATACATTGAATATGTAACAAACTGAGCCATATAAAGTACGGTATTCCAACTATTACGCTATGTGAAATTTTGTTCCTTGCTATTGACAAAGAAATTTATCGTATATTTCTTTGGAAACATCTCAAGTTTCACAACTTAAGCCTACCATCCCTTTTTGCAGGATAAGTAGAAAGACACATCACTTCCACCACTACTGTTAATTTTCCTTTGATATGTACAAACCAGTTCGACTTGACGTTTCTGATTCATACAGTCAAGAATAAAACAGACTGCCGGCTTTCTTATATATTAGAAATCTGAAGCTTTTCAAAGTCAGTCAGAGTGACTAGATAATTATCTTCTAAGTGTGCATACTTCATATATCATCAGGCGAGTTGGTGGTCAATCGCAGATTTGACTCTTAACAAAAAAAAAAGCATTATGTCTCAAGAAGCAAATGTTAAAATGTTTTAATGAGACTGGTGTCTCTTCCAGGTGGCAATGGAGAAACGCAAGCGGCACCGCGCGGTGCTATTCGGGTCGGGGTGCGAGATCACGCGCGGGCTGAGTGCTCGCCGCGACTTAGCGCTGCGCCGCTTCCTGTGCCACTTGCCGGCCGCCGAGCGCACCGGGCAGTCGCGCGCCGCCCCGCAGCCCGCGCTCTTCCAAGCCGCCAAGGCCTTGCTCATGCAGGGATGACGACACCAGTAAATCTCGCACACCACACGTGGCTACGTGCTTCCTCCAGAGCTACCGACTGTGACCCACCGAGTTACACGCTTCACTATGGCCCGCTGCGTTACACACTGTGGACCACTAATGTTTCACTCGGTGGAGACTGACACTAAACGATTAAGACGAATAAACAACATTTTGAACTTTAATTTGCATGATGTCGGAGTTTTGGCAAATATGGCAATTAATATCGCGAACGTGTTTTCCGGTGGAATCGCGCCTTTACGGACAAGTGCAATCAGTGATGACGTTTCAAACAGAAGGCGTGTATATTTTTTTAAACGGTTGCGTGTTATTCGGGTTTATCTTAGTCATTTATGGGCGTATTGGTTCACTTGTCCATCTCTTATCGTAACTTTCCATACCTGGCACTTCCAACTTGTCCCCGTCCTAAGCAATCGCCTCTTTACGCACGAGACAAGGCTCAAGTCAGTTATCGATTATGCAGAATGATTTAGGGCTCAACTTGTAAACAAAACAATAAACTGTTATCTATCTCTAAATATTATCGGATTCGGATGATTTTTTAAATGTAATCAACACTTTATTCGCTAAGTTTATACGTCTTAGTTATTGCAGTTTTTTTATTGACCTTTAAAGTTTTAAGCCTCTCAAAATTAAACTCAACTAAAAAGTAAAAAAGTAAAGTTTTTACACATAACTTTAGCTGAAAATTTTAAATGAAATAAGTCGTATGAGCGTGCAATATTTCTTACTCAAGTGATTGACACCAAAAACATAACATTTTATTACAATTTTAATTTTATCCAATGATAGCATTATTTATTTACGCACAATATGTTTTACTAGTAAAATTTCCAATTTAAATCAAGCCAATTTAAATCAAGGAATATTATCAGACTCGAGGCTAGCTAGAGTTAACAATATTAGGATTGGCGTACTTAAGATAGCTAGAATCTTTTGCTGGACTAGCAATACATATTATTATATTACATATAGTATTATAGTTATATCTGGAGTGTACACCAGTCTCCTGTTTGATTCGCCATTATATGTGACTATTGATAAGAGTAATATGTATTAAATTACAATAAAATAATAAGGAAAAGATTTTCTCGCAATTGTGATAAGTGGAACATGAAATGCTGAGACCTGAGAATTTTAATTGTGGAGTGATTATTTATATAGAAAGCATGGAGTAATGTGGTCTTTGGACGTGATTTTTCTATGAAGTATGTTATACATTTTGGCTCGTTTTCAGAATGATTGATTGAATTGAAACCCATAGTTTCTGTTATTAGAGTGCACTCAGTAAAAAATGCAATTAAATGAAGTCTTCACAACTAGATGCAGCATTTTCATTTATGTATTATAAGTGCTTCACATAGATCGGCATAAGGAAAAAAAAGTTGTATTTATGTAAATGTAATATCTTTACAAAATATTTTTTGGCTCCATTAAATTGCTAATATAAGAATATTATGATACACATAAGTATGTAGTTGGAATATAGTTCTAGTTATACATTATTGTTTATTTATTGTGTATTATTAGACTTCATTAATTTTAATTCCATCTTGAAGAAACGACACGTCAGCTCCAACGGGATATTCTTCCTTTTTACGATCTCTGAAAATAAAAAAAAATATATAGGAATAAAAAAAAAATAATAGAAAAATCAGCGTTATTTATATTTAGCAAATTTTTCTCGACACATAAAAAGTTCCTTTAAAAATTAGTGCCGTGAAGATGTTCCGTATCTTATAACCTTTATGTAATTCTTATTTCCATTATTTTTCTATTTGAGCGCATGGATGCACTTATAAGGCAGGAATTGTGATTGAATCATTGTTTAAAATAAAAAGCTATTTTACTATTTGAAAATAAAGTTGTATCCATGAAATTTAAAGCCATGTATTCACTGAGCAACAATTGTATATAAACTATATCAGAAACAAAATCTACGTGTTTCTGAAACAAAAAATAATGTTTCAGGGACAATTATTTTAATGTTCACGGTTCTAATAATGTTTCAGAAACACGTAAATTTTGTTTCTGATACTGAGTTTAAGTCATGTATTCACTGAACAACAATGTTTCGGATACACAGTTTCTGAAACATCTACGTGATGTTTCCAGGAACTGATTTGTTTTCCCGTCGCAAGCGGGGAGCACCGGAACATAACAATAAACACATAGTGTTTACAGAAACAAAATAATTGTCTCTGAAATATTATTTTTTGTTTCTGATACAGAGTTTTTAAACAATTATTATTGCTCGGTGAATACATTACAGTACGTAGGCTTACAGCAGTAGATCTTATACAAATACTGTTCTGTATCAATGAGACAATAATAATTGTAGCTACCATATTGTTCTGCATAGTAATAGCGTCCTATCGGGCATACATTTACGTAACTATCTATTTTAAAAGAAATCACAGAATAAAATCTTAACCCAAACAAAAAAGATGAAACTTACTTTGTAAACAATACTGCACCGGCAACTCCTTTTATAGTCAGTTTATTATTATCAACATGCAAGATGGAGCCTTCGCGTAACCCTAGCACTGGAGCAGCATAGTCCATCTCCATGTACTCCCATATTCTTTGGTCCCTGGTCTCGCCTTTATGGGTCTCGCTTTCCATCTCAATATAATGCGGATTGATGTTGAAAGGAACAATGCCTATAGCGTCAAAAGTGGGCGGGTGAGCAATTGGCATGTCATTTGTTGTGTTAATGCTTTTAGTTGCTACGTTGGTCCCGGCACTACTACCGATGTATGCTAAGTTTCCTTGACTGACCCTTTCTCTTATGAGACTGACGAGATTGTTCTTGTAAAGTCGGCTGAGGAGTAAGAATGTGTTTCCGCCGCCGATGAATATAGCTTTGGAATTGAGTATCGCGTTAGCGGGGTCGCCGTGAGTGTGGATGCCTGTCACGCGGAAGCCCCAGGGGTCGACCACATCCTTGATTTTGGCGGTGTAACCGTCGAAATCGTTTTGAGCGTAAGGTATGAACACCAGTTCTGTTACGGCGTTTCTGTAACAATGACACCAAAGAAGTAGGAATAAAAATAGACGGTATAAGTCCTTTAACAACGATAGCACAGGCTTTCTTTTTTTTTGTAGTAGTCTGGTTATAATAGTGCTCCACACACAGTTTTGTGAAATGAATACTTCAAATATTTTTTTAAACAGTGTCTCATATGCATATCTCAATGTTATACTGGCAATGCTGAAACACCTGTATACAGGGTTATTCCTAATCACAGAACAGCAGAACTAGAGATCTCTTTGTTCCTAATCAATTCGCATCCTTTTAGGGGCTTATTCTGTACATTGTGATCAAAACTAACAACTTTTGTTCTGCGACTTTTGTCAAAACTAAAAAAAAAACAGCTGTCGCAGGTGAACAATATTTTTCTATGGAACTACAATAGGAGAATAGGTATCTTCCAGGTCTACATACCTACTCCATCTTCGGCTACAACAACGCTTTCTATCAGGCAAGTTGGTGGTCAAATGTAGCCATTGAATATGTAAATCGCTCAATGAATGTAGCCCTATTATGAATAAAAAAATATATGCTTTGAGCAAATAAAGCTTGCGGTAGAGTACATTGCGGTACCTCAGTTCAACTCCATTCAGTCTTGGGTATTCAATATTATTTTTGTCATTATTTTAAGTAGGTATAATCGGTATAAAGTTAGAAAGGTATGTATGCATTGTGTAAAATATTGCACGCCCGAAAAGGGTAAGACTGATACTTCTCATAAAAAAAAATTAACAATGTATGTACCAGTTTTATAGCAGTAAACAATATTATGATTCTAGATAAATATGCTAGGTATAGGTAGGTAACTTCCAATCAGAAACTTTACAAATTTAGAAATAAAACCGAAGCAGTTTTTCCAAAGAAACAATCTTTTGCCCTGCTGCTACTGAGAGGTGATTCGAAATTGCCTCTCATTGGTATGGTTGACTCGTTCATTCTCCATTCGAGAAAGGGAGACAAAACAAAATCCAATGGAATAAAGTTATAAAAGCACTAAACTTACTTCTTTAAAAAGGAACATATTTCCTCTTTAGCGAACTCCAGCATAGAGTACCCATGGCAGTTGGAAGACGAGAGCAGCAAGGCTTGCCGACGAGATACCATTTTATTTGCAGTCACACTTTTATGTGCGTGTTGATAGTAGCAAGTACACCGATAAAGTAACCGATTACAACTGTAATATTTCATTAAATATTCAATTTGATCCTCCTTATCATCGGTATATCTAATTTTATCACTATTGCTTTCGATTGGGCTTTGTAGAATGAATGAATGAAAATATATTTTTGTTTGTATGTTTTACTCATTGAGGAAGGAATGGTTTTACTTTAGGTGCGTTCGGTTTGGGCTCGGAGGCGTTTTTGGCGTTTGCAAAATTAGCGTTGATGTAAAGCGTTCGGTTTGGGATTTTTGTTCCTTTCGCCAACAATGCTACTTTTGCTCACTTCCCAAAACGAACGCAAAAGGAACAAACTGCGGTGCGTCAAATGTCAAACAACATAATTATGGCGGCAATACTTCGAAAATACAGAAATTCGCGAGATGTGATTTTTGTTTTGCAAACTTACATGTTCTTTCTTTTGCTATTCGTTCTAATTTAAACATCTGCTTTTGACGGTCAATCACCCACGTGTCACTCGTAGCAGTAGTAACATTGTGAAACATCAAATCACAGGACATAACACTACACAATTAAATATAAACATTAAATTACACAATTTTATCCGATTTTAGCAATACGCAATTTGCTGGTAGTATTTACATTATCTTTGCTTCGCTGTTCTGCCTTAAACACCATCTGTTATTAATTGTACACCGTACAAATTATTTAAAAGCTTGAAACTTTAGATTACGCGCAAAAGGAGATATTGCAATAATATATAGAAATTGGGCCACCACAGGGTACAGTATATCATAAATTGCTTCGTTTCTTCCACAAAAAGATTTTCCCGTTATTTTTTACAATAACAGTGTCCATTTAAAGTACTTTTTTGTATTCGGATTAAAAATAACATTGACAGTGTTTGAAAATAAGGCGGCCATACTCTTCTTCTTTTATATTTCGGTGTCACATGGTTTATGCATTTGCTAATGTTAAGTATAAGTAATGAACCTTCTTTAGTATTATATCAAAATAGTTACATTCTAAGTCACGTCATAGTCCAAAAAGTCGCGGTCAAGTTAGTTCTCAGTAATATCACTGATAGAAACATGTTTCACAAAATAATAAAATGCAGCGACATGATTTTTCCAGAACGCCCCTTCTTTCCAAGGAAGTTTCAAAAATAAATATTCAAGCCTGAAACATTGAAGTAGCATACATAAACTTCATTGGACCTGAAAAAACACGCCAAAATGAAACAAAAGAAACGTATAAAGTCGTCATCGAAGTATAAAGTACCTATAAACGTGTCAATGTGATTAACATTAACGTTTGAAAAGTTAAAGTTAAAAGAAAACCAGTAACAAAAACTCTTTAGTGCATTTTTTACATGTAGGCTATTAATTCTATGTAGGTTATATCAAAAAGGTTACATGTTACCAAAATGGCAGTAATTCAATGACTGAACAAAAATTAGATTGGAAAATGTGAAAGTACTCATAAATTAAGCATTTAATGCTGTTGTTTTACTCTGCGCATTTATTTATCATAGTTTATCGGATTTTTTGGGCTACTGTACCTAGTTTGATCCCATTTTGCAATATCTCCTTTTATCAACAATAAAACATCAAACTCTTAAATGTCAGAAAACGATCACAAAGAACCCACCTCCTCACGTGGGTCAAAATTAACAGTTCACGATGGCGTTTTTAACTGTTTTCAAGCTATCCGAACGGTGAATGAAAACATACAAAAATGCAACTTTTGCTCACACATTCCCAAACCGAACGCTGAATGTGATCGTTTTTAGCGTTTTGAACTGTTATTTTTGCCACCAGTAGGCTATCCGAACGCACCTTTGTAAATAATGTTGTGTTTAGCCGTCGCATTAGAAATGTCTATCACGTGCGAATAGTTTACACTGGAATGACATACAATTGAATTCGGTCGGATTTCATGTTAAAAATTGTTATCGTGACAGATGTCACAGTTTGCTCTGAAGTTAGTTAATTGTTGTTACTGGTTGCATTGAGGAAGGAATTAGCCTTCCTCAATGACTGGTTGTTACCAAAGTTCTGAGCAAAAGTCAGTTCCTCAATGACTGGTTGTTACCAAAGTTCTGAGCAATGTCGCCGAATTTAATCGTTGCTCAGTATATTCTGTAAGGTGTTATTTTTATTCGTGATATTAAAAAACCGGTCAACAGCGAGTCAGGCTCGCACATCGAAGGTTCCGTACAAATCCAGAAAATTTGACAAAATTGGGAAGTAAGTTGTTAAAATCTCTATACTATAACGGTCGACAAAAAAGTTTTTTTTTTCACTTTTCTCGTCATACATCGAAAATTACACATTGTTTAAATACTTAATTCAATACCTGTTCTAGCATGTGCTAATGAAGTTCTTATATATGATACCTTACATGATACGATTTACTCACTTTGAATTTTGAACCCATATTTTGTGAATTGAGGCCCTATTTTTTTGTGATTTAAATAAAAATGGACAGTTTTCAGATTTATTCCTATATGTGTACTCTGAGACAACGCTTCTCGCCAAATTTCATAGTTCTATGTCAACGGGAAGTATCCTGTAGGTTTTGATTTTTGTGAGTGTCGTATATGTACGACATAAACGGCTCTAACATTTTTAAACGATTACTGAAAAGTTTTTCTTTTACACAACTGCAAGAGACCATAGATATACTTACGTAAACAGTTTAAATTTCAACTCGATATCTTTACGCGTTCCCGAGATAAAGAGTCTTGACATACAAACAGACGGACAACAAAGTGATGCTATAAGGGTTCCTTTTTTTCCGTTTGAGGTATGGAACCCTAAAAATTAACAATTTCTTTAGAAATTAACTATTTCTCATACGTTGGGCCAGCGCCCTTTTTAGAAACATGCAATAAATTAAATAAATGCACATATTTAAAAAGAAACCAATATAATAAGTTAATAATCAATTTTGTCTCTGTTATAAGCGTGATTGTAATAAGTAAGTAATTGTTACGCGTTCTAGGGAACTATACAGGGTTATCTGCTTACCCTGTACCTTAGCATAAAAGGGGTGATTAAGACCATCATTATGAAAAACTTTTACTATAGCCAACTCGGAATTCGAGAAAATGTATGAAAACTTTTTTCTTGAATTCCGGGTTGGTCCCATATAAAAAGTTGTTCAAAATGATAGTCTGAATCACCTCCTTTCGGTTTAGTACACCATTTTTGGATAACCCTGTAGAATTTACATGTAGGCCCTATATTATCTAATAATATGTAGCTTAAAGTAGCTTTCATTATACTACTAATATTATAAACGCGAAAGTTTGTGAGGATGGATGGATGGATGGATGGATGGATGGATGGATGGATGGATGGATGTATGGATGTTTGTTACTCTTTCACGCAAAAACTACTGAACGGATTGAGATGAAACTTTGCAATAATATAGCTTATATATCAGAATAACACATAGGCTATAAATTATAATGATATATTGCGTATGCTGGCGAAGCCGCGGGTAAAAACTAGTTTCTAATATGTTTATGAATGAGGGGGTCACTATTGATCCGTCTCTAGTAATGTAATGGTCTGAGTTAGTATATGTATGGATGGTATGGCTAAACACTATACAGGGTTATTTCTAATCAATTAGCATCCTTTTAGGGGCTTATTCTGTGCATCAAAACTAATAACTTATGATCTGCAACTTTTATTAAACTCAAAAAATAAATTTGTTGTTTCATAGAAAAACCAAACCCGTGACAAAATGTATGGAACAGCTGTTTTTTTTAAGTTTTGACAAAAGTTGTTAGTTTTGATGTACAGAATAAGCCCCTAAAATGATGCTAATTGATTAGGAATAACCCTGTATATGCGAATGAGTAAAACTCGAACGATCTGTAAAAATATTTAATTTATCTAATACTTAACTATTATCTACTCTTGGAAATATAAAAAAAATTGTAACATTACAAAAGCCTTTAAAAGGGGCACCTTTACAGGATATTATTTAGACTAAATAATAAAATTAACCCTAGAATATAATTATTCATCGCAAAAAATGGCGTGACCGACTTAAGCCGTGTACCTATAGAATTTGCGAATAATTCGCACGGATCGATGTAGCATTTTTCACATCACTTTTGATTTATCACAAGATTATTTTTCGCAAAAATTAGCATGACCGACTTCACCCGTGTACAGAATTCGCGAATATTTAGCATGGATCGATGTAGCATTTTTCACATAATTGTTGATTTATCAAAAATGGCTCAGCCGATTTCGATAACATTTAAATGGGACCAATTTCGAAGTATACTCTTTCCAATAAAAAATAATTTATTGTAAATTAAATTATTGAAATCGGACTACTAGGTATGAAAAAAGTTATGCGTGGTTATACATAAAAAAATATAAAAAAATATATATCGAATTGTATACCTCCTCCGATGGTCCGTTGGTCAATAAACCTATTCTAAAAATACAATTTAAATTTTAACTTAAATAAGAATCGAAATTAAAGCTTTAATGGTAGGTACTCGGAGTGATGTGGTTGCCAATGCCAATGTAGTTTCCAGAATTTGTTTTGATCGGGTTTTTTTTAATTATGTTATAATTTGTGGAACAGTCTATCCTAAGTGTTATTTTACTTGTAGCTTACGATTCTCTTAGTTTTTACTGTTTTTACACTATCCTTTAATAACGTTAGCGTTGTATTTGACTAGTAGGTACTACACCTAAATAATTAATTAAACACTAGCCTAATTTAAACATTGAACATTGATATCCCCTCTGGTATTTGTAAACGCTATATTTTACAAATTAATTAAAATTGCATAAACCAACGAATGTGGTGTGGTATCTATAGTGTTTGAGCAGAACAGTAGCGCTGAAAACTGAAAAGTATCTGGCAGTTTAGTTGTCTCATAGCTCGTTTGTAAAAACAACTCGGCGCGAGACTAAATCAAAATGCTTGGATTTTTCTGAAATATTTCATGAGAGAGAAGAGAGACTCTTCTTCTGGAGAATTTACTATACTTAGGTAGGTATACTATAGTCATTAAGCCACTATGGGTAGCAGTGACGTAGCTAGGCTACATAGGCCCTGTATCAAAATTTATCGAAGGGTCCATGTCCATGGACGTGCGGGCAAGCTGGAGTTCGAGGGGAGGGAGTTGGATGCAACGTTCGGAGCCGTCATAGCCAGGGGGCTCCGTATCATTGTTATGGCAGATATATTGTGCAGTAGCTACGACCCTCTTGGGTAGAGCACCGTTAAAAGTAGATCACAGGTAAATAAGGTACAAGATTAAATGTCGAGGATGAAGAATCTCTCCTGATGGGGTTTATCACAGCCCGGGCCGAGGTACCGGCGCCGCAGCTCGAGGTCGGGCGGCGCGGAGATGTCGCCTTGGAGGATGTGGTACGCTTGTTCTATTGAGCTCTCGATCTCAGATTTCAGCTCCTGAAATGAGAACACGATTATTATTCACATTGTTTAGATAGATTGATAAGGCAGGTATTAAATGAAAGGTTCGATAAAAGTAATAAGACGTGATTAAAGCAAGCTAACTTAAAAAAAAAAAAATGTCATATTTTCAGGTGGATCGTTGTGTCAAGCTACAGTCGGCCTACGCGGAGATTCGCGTCACCCACGCCCGGCGTGTCACGCACTGGCGCCCTGAAAGTATTCACGTCACACAGGGGGACAAAGCTGGCGCGGCGTGCAGGTGGTAGAGCAACAGGCTGCGGAGGCGCCCGTCGCCCGCGCCCAGCGTGTCGCGGCTCCCTGCAGGTACTCAGTACTCACGTCATACAGGTCGGGGCAGCGGCGCGCGCGCTCGGCCTGCGCGGCGTGCAGGTGGTAGAGCAGCAGGCCGCGGAGGTGCGCGTCGCCCGCGCCCAGCGCCGCCACCGTGCGCAGCGTGCCGCGGCACAGGCTCTCTTTCAGCGCCAGCCGCGACTCCGACAGCTCTGTAAACATTCACACGACCTTCTACACTCTAGGTCACTTCAGTATTTTTGGCCTTGGCCATTCACGGTCTATCAAACCGGCTAACACAAAGTAAATGTCTTCATAACACAATGCAATACAGAACACTTTTTGACAGCACAATGGGTAATATAGGTACCGAATAGAACAGCATCAAACAAAGGCGGCCTTTATCACTTAAGAGCTATCACTTTCAAATAACCTTTGGAAGTTCGTTTTAATTTCACACTGCGTCTACTTAGCTCTGAGTATAGCTCTTTTCTTAGTGCTTTCTACCTAATGATGATGTACCTACAGTGGCGTAGCGTGCTTTGCCGGGGCCCCGTATAAACATTTGTTTGGGGGCCCTTAACGAAAGAAAAAAAATGTTTGCATATAATTAAAAGAAATATTTATTCATCATAATTATGTATCTGTCACTTTTTTAAAAAATTTACAAATAATTCAAATGAAATATACGCTCTCTTTGGCTTTTTTCGGCAAACTGAATTAGTGAATCATTTATAGCTGATGATGACTTCAGTTTTTCTAAAGTTTTCTAATTTTATTAACTTTTGCTTAGGCACATCGGGGGCCCCAGTGGCCCGGGGGCCCCGTATAATTGATACGGCAGATACGGCGGTAGCTACGCCCCTGTGTACCTACCTAAGTACTTTGCTACATCAACAAAACGAGTTTCAAACAATGATGGGAATATTGCCAAAGTGATCATACACCTGTTGCGCAATAATCCAGTTCATCGGTAATCGATTTCTCATCCGTCATAATTTGGCGAGGAAGCATTACAAATACTTGGCATTATCGTAAACAAAGACCTTCACCGGCTGTCTGACAAGGCGCCAAGTCGAACACTCACTGAGAACGCTAACCGACTAGAGAACACGGTTACTGTTTACTAATAAGATCAAGGGAGTAAATTATGCGCACAAAGGATCACCACGTTACGCCACTAATTCATATCAAGAGCCAGAATTGTGATTTATCGTCCCGCCACGGCAGTTTGGCTTCGCATGTAGAGTGATGAGCGTAGATACGGCAATTTATGAATGGGAATCACTGCAGTTACGTCAAGGAAGTACTAACGGCACCGGCAGGCAGATCCATCTGGTGACGACGTGGGGACGCGCGTTCCTCGCGGCTGCGCCCATGTCAATAGGCGGTCAATACAGTACTACAACTGCCCCTCGCGATATAACCGTCCCCGATTTTATTCACTTGTTGCGTAGTACTCGTCGCATGTCGGGACACGCTATTCTGAACTCGCGCTGCAATACTAACTGCATATTTTATACAAGCCTTTTAAACTTCTGCGCATTTGTTTCTTTAGTGACGTAGTTGTGACTGGACGATGTTGCTCAGGCACAAAGGAGTAGGTAGTGGTTTTGGTTTGGTTCGCCGTGTTTGTAAACTGTGTGCTTTTCGCTCGTAATGCGGTTTAATGTGTTTTTTTATTAAGCTCATAAACAGCTTGTATGTTTTGAAACATTTAGTCAATTTAAGAGGCTATAAATTAAAATTAAATTAAGAAAGAATTTAGATGTCAACGTGCAGAAGACGTCATGCGAAATTCTAGAGTAAGTAGATATAGGTAGGTTATATACCTATGAACTTAAAAATTATCTGTCTTTGGTCTTTGTGTAGACTGCCTTTTTATTGTACTTATGTGTAAATATGTGAAATCTAGACACAATTTTTATAGGTAAGCGTGCTGCCTCCTAGATCATTCTCTGCTTAGCATCAGGCAGGATATGAAACGAGGAGGAAGGCTGTGCAGCCTGATTTTGTGAGTTTAGATTGGTGGCCTGCCGTCGTACTCTGATACATACTCGTAGATATCCAGAGACAGGACATATCCAGAGCAATGCGCATATATTATCATCATCACCATAGGTTGGGTATACCTAAGGCTCCCCTATAGATAGAATGATTGTAACTGGCTGGCATCCAGCTTGATCCTGCAGTTCTATTTAGGTCGCCTATCTTCTTTGTCGCAGCGCTTGCCGGTGCGTGCCTAATCTTTCAGCTACTGTTATTTTTCCCCCCAGGGTCACTACATCGTTTTTTTCTTTTTATGTCATGGTCTTTTTCTCACAAGAAACTGAGGCGTGGAGACCATAATCAAATGTTACCCTGCCGCGGTGCTCTTTTCTACTCATCAATTAAATAGAGCTCTATATTTAAAATCATCTGACGAGATGGTGGTCAAGCGCGAACTTATTCGCGATAAGAAAAGAACCAATATTTTTATAATCTTATCACATTGTAAATAGTGGTTAGTTATTATTCATCTTGTGAGCCCTCTCTCTATGTACATAATTAAAATTTGTTAATATAAGTTTATTTAGGTCACATTAAAGTAAATAAAATGTAGAATAGATATAACACCTGAGTATTCGGTATAGTTAGTTTGATTAGTACTTAATTTGATTATTATCTAAGTTAACACATTTCATGTAGGTAAGCTTCTGTAATGGGTTATGTCTTGCCAAGTTACTTCTTTTTGACCGACGAACCACCGGAGGAGGTATACTCGTACAATTCGACGCGTATATATATATATTATGTATAACCACGCATAACTTTTTTAATAGTAGTCCGATTTCAATAATTCTTTTTTTTTTTTTTTAATTTCTTTTTTATTGGAAAGAGTATACTTCGAAATTGGTCCCATTTAAATTTTATCGAAATTGGCTAAGCCATTTTTGATAAATCAACAATAATGTGAAAAATGTTACATCGATCCGTGCATTAAGTATATTTGCGTTCTAGCGATGCGCCCCGGCTTCGCACAGGTATATTATACATATAAATCTAATAAAACAAACTGCATCAAAATCCGTTGCGTAGTTTTAAAGATATAAGCATACATGGGGACAGAGAGCAGAAAGCGACTTTGTTTTATACTATGTAATGATTCTGTACACGGGTGAAGTCGGTCATGCTATTTTTTGCAAAAAATAAGTATTAATATTGCACGCCCGTAATGGGTCCACTATTGAAACTAATATTTATTATTAACACCTTTGTACATAGTGTTGTAATAAACGACTTCTGATTCTGATTTCTGACCACTGTTGACCTAAAACGTATTTACTTTTTAAGTATAATATGGTTCTAAAATAGCGACGCTATTGCTAGCTTTGATCTCTTCCAGGCAACCAAGGCGACGAACCAAATATGGTACACGGGACTGTCAGTGTTAAATCATCATATTAATTAGCAGTTAACACGTCGTCATATCAGTTAAGCGTAATGAAGTGCCTTGTCTGGTCTAATGCTACCTCTTGAACTGAGCCCGTAATTACAATATCAGTACAATGTATTATGGTCCGCAAGTGGTTCGTCCTCAATGCTCATCCACCGTGTCCGACCGTAATCACACATGCATGGAGATATAGAGAGAGGTTTTCTATATATCAAGAGCGAGATAATCTTGTGTAGCAAAAAAAATTCACCATAAAATGTATATGCTTACGCAACATATAATCCACGCCACACAAGTTGGCGGATGGGAAGTTAGGTTCAGAACACTGCGCAAAAGGCAAAATATAGGTATGCGCAGGAGCCAGAGACACGAGACGTCGGGGCACACTCGCTATGCCATGCCTTCCGCGCGCTCTCTACGTCCGTGCTCACCATTTGGCCGCTTGCGTCGGCATTGTGCACACATGCGCAATAATTAGCGAATCACGGCGAAATGTCGTCTGCGGCTAACTTTTCATCCGCCGACTTGGGTGGCGCTAACTAGGTACACCATACTGTATTAAGCTGAAAGGGGGTGATTAGGACCATCATTATGAACAACTTTTACTATGGAGCTGTTTGAATGAATCAGCTGTTTCATACATTTTGTTGATTCCGTCTTGCAATTTTGTATGGAACAGCTGATTTTTTTCTCGAGTTGGCCCCATAGTAAATGGTCTTTATAATGATGATCCGAATCACCTCCTTTCGGCTTAGTACAGTCAAGTATTATTATATCTTCTTTGGTACAGTGCAAGCAAAAACTCTGTTTTGCAGAATGCATGTCGTGTGAGCCCATATGAATAAGCGATTTGTCGTGCTCTGAGAGTAATAATTGTCTACGTGAGTTTCGTGCAAAATTAGGTTTCTCAATCCTGCTAGATCGACATGACATGCATTATCCCATCTCGTAGATCTGTGCGCACACGTCATACGTTAAATCGACGCCTCCTACGTAAAGAATCATAAGTGGAATGTTTACTTTTCTGTTGTGTTATTTCAAAGTCTGTAAGTACTTTTTTTAATATGTATAAGTATATGTACGAGTATGTTAATATTTAACACCATGGTCGTTGTTTACTTATCGTATTGTGGTAGCAATAAAATTTAGAAGTCTATTATTAGATACGTATTGAAAGCTTGAAATAGTCAAATGTAATTTCAAATAAAAACTAATTTGAGGTAGGTATGGATTTATTTTTCAATTCCGTAGGAAAATTTATTTATGTACATAGGTGGCACTCACGTTTTAGCACTGTTGCGATTTTTAAACTATAGGTACGGAATTTAATCCCACCAGTTTTTCACTTCACGTGACAAGGACTGAAAACCTTGGCATTATTGTGTCTCCGAGATATTCAACCGCGTAATGCCCTAGAAACATTATCCGGATCGCATACGCATCGCTTTATAATTATTCTATCTACAGGATTATCTCTTTGCCGTATACTCGATATACTTAAGCTTATAGGAAATGATGATTACCAATTGACCATCGTTATGAACAACTTTTACTATGGAGCCGATCAAAAATCTGAGAAAAAAATCTGTTGTTTATCGAAATCTGACAATATGTATCAAACAACTGATTTTTTTCTCGAATTCTGGTTTGGTTCCATAATAAAATTTGTTCATAATTCTGATTCACCTCCTTGCGGCTTAGTACTTACATCAGCTCTTAGATATGTAGGTACAACATAATTCGTTGAACTACAAAAAAACTATCATAACGTGTATTCCATACATCTAGGGCCAGAGAGGATGTAATAAGCCGGATGGCGATGATTCAGACCATAGTCAAGAATCACATTTATTGTGGTTTTGACCCGGAATTCGAGATAAAAATATCGGCTGTCCCATACAAGACTCGGAATCGCCAAAATGTATGATGCGAGTTGCGATTTTGTATAGGATAACTGGGTTTTTTTCTAATAGTAGGGTAGGTACCTCATTTTCGCTTAGTGGCGTACCACTGAATAACCCTGAAAAATTTAAAAAATGAGAATTCTTGATGAGTATCCAGGTAGGTAGGTAAGGGTTTCCTTTGGCATTTTCTTATTTTGTTATTACGTATCTAGATCCCGTTAATCGTAGCAAGTACCTAAGAGTAAGAGAGACAAGTCCGGTGTGCTATATAAGTATTTCTAACATCGCGTCGCGATAGCGTTTTATCGCTTTGCTTGTGAAAAGCCAGTCGATAAATCTTCAGTGATTTTGGGGTTCTTTGTTGTAGTACGAACTCTACTTATTTTATCTCACATCATCGAGCCTTTTGCTTCGATGTACATTCTTGATACAATATACTTGTTAAATCCCATTAATGTTACATTTTACCTATATTATTTAAAATTAATACGAAACCGAATATTCAGAATAAAAAAAAAGGAAGAATAATATTTTTCCCCGATTTTAAACATAGATGCGGTGTATTTTTTACCCGACTTCAGAGGTGATCCCATTTAAATTTTATCGAAATCGGCTCAGCCGTTTTTGATAAATCAACAATGATGTGTAAATTACTACCGCAATGATACATTGACCCATGCAAGCTATTCGAATTCTGAACACGGTTGAAGTCGGTTATCCCAATTTTAGGCGAAAAATAATTATATAGGGCCAAAGTAAGTAAAATACTATCTTTATCTATTACGAGTATCTATCAGAAAATATCTACGTGTACTTTAAAAAATTCTGGTTTAAAAAATCTGTCCTAATATTAAAGGTTTTACTTTATTGCAATAGCTCCGGAACCCTTCACGTCAACAAGCTTTTGGCCGGTTTATTTTAAACTTCCAGTGGGTACGTGTCGAACAAACGTGTTGATGAAAAAATGTGTTTGTTTGGAACTCCTGGTTCTGAAATGATTTTATTAGAACTGATTCTATGCAAAAAGCTCTGTCTATCAAATATCATATATCAGCTTATTTATTGTCATCTATAAATATATAGACGTGTGTCATCTATAACATGCCTTTTATAAGATTACAAAGAATTATTGAAGATAATGATTGTCGTAAATACTCATATTTGTACATGAACAAAAACCTGGAAATCTATATTTGATCAATCGATAATATTATTCCGCTATCACTCTAGTCATAGTTCTAAGATTTTTATTTCATACACATAGGTACTTATGTATAAAAAATACATAAGTTATCTATTAAGTTTACCTAACCTGAACCGATTAGGTAACCCTGTATTCACTAGTTAGCACTTCGTTAATTTACCTTCCTAAGTTGTGTATCGTGAGTGATCTAGATTTTAAATATGTAATGTGAAAAGACAGTAGATATTAACGAGTGGTCACGTCTACTAACCTACTTGAGTAAAATTATGGAGTTAACTAATTAGTTAGGTAGGTCATCAGTAGTTGGCAAAAGCAGGGAAATGCTAATTGCAAACAGCTATTAGTAGGTGGGTAACGATATAATTAGAAGCCAGAGTATCTGAAGCAATATTAATACCGTTTAATGTCATTCCCGTAAATCCAATTCTCAGCGCTAAACGCAACCGCAAGTCCACAAAGATATGGCTCGAGTAGGGCACAAACTTCGCTAATCTTTCAAGGACCAACGTTTCTAAGCGAAACTGATCGTCTAGATCTAATGTTCCCATCAAGCTTCCCAAGACACTTTGCACTGCACTAATCCTAGAAGCGTCTATTTTAGAATTACAGTTATCACAACTCCAGTCCGTTCCAGGATTCGTTGGCGAAATGGGTAGAAGTACGCCCACGCAGTCCTTGTCTAAGCATTTCAAGGCCGATAATGCCGTCCCCATCTCAGTTCTGTCTACGCATCTCTCACATCTGCACCAAAATTTCTTGGTTTTATACAGTTGACACCGCCGTGCTGGCGTGCACCATAATAGTCCGGTGTAGCTAGTAAAAATTTCTTCACCAGCTTCGATGTCTCTCGTAGCATACACCGACATAGTGTAGTCTTTTTTGAAGATATTCCTCGTGTTAGGGACGCAGCTGTGGTTTAAAAACGACGACAATGGATATAAACCTCGTAGCGGCACCGTTTTCTCATGAGGGTTGCAGGATATCCGAAACGAATTTATTTTTATTATCGAGTTTACGAGAGACATAAACCGTAACTGCTCGTCAGGTATTGCCCATTTAGAGCAAAGTTCTTGCACTTCGTCATTTTTGATTTCTTCATTGTCTTTATTTTGTAATACGTTTAGCAAATATTTTTGCTCGTCTTCGAGTAATATAATACGCAAGTAAATTGCGGAACTGGCCAAAATTTCTGAACAGCGTTCACGATCCGGTTTTGGTTTCCAGTTATTTGCGATGAATGCACATAAAACTCCATGGTTCGGTGACGATTCGCATAGTTCAGAGCACATTAACAACTGACATTTATCACATTTGGAACAATTATCACATAATTTATAGCACACTGTGCAATAGCTTTTGTCTACGCAATCAGCTCTTGGTCCTATAGCGAGGGGTTTGTTTTCAAAGATTAGAGATCCTCGTGGGATCTTTTCTGATGCAAATACTCCTCGGCCACCTAGAGGGGATCCTTTGATGACCCAGTTCCGTTGGCTCGAGCGATCGTCGGCGAGTTCTTGAGCAATACGATCCATATCGCGGTAGTGAGTTCAGAGTGCTATAGGTACCATGGTCCAGCGGCGCTCGCGGCTAACTGACGCCCATCCACCAAATATCGGTGTACCATGAACTGTTATGAAAATAGCACTGGAAGTTGTAAATCTATAGAATCAGCTCACGTGTCGAATCTGACGTAATGGTTGGATTTCTGTTTACACTAACTACGTTCCAAAAGCTCAGTGCGTTAGTTAGAATAACACGGAACGTCAGAATAAGAAAACGACGCCTTTCATTAGGAATTATCGCATGTGGACGCCCCCTACTATTAGTTACGCTTACGCAAGTTAAATTATTCAGCGTAGCAAGCGCAGCGTAGGACGTCCACCGACTAGGTGGACTGACGATATAATAAAAATCGCAGGAACGCGCTGGATGTAGGCCGCTTCCAACCGGCCTTATTGGAAATCCATGGGGGAGGCCTATGTCCAGCAGTGGACATCATACGGCTGATAGATAGATAGAAGTTAAATTATTTTTAAATTAATTGTCAACAAATATTTTACAATTCCTTGATTTATTTCCCTAATATTTAACTAACAATCGTTTAATGTTTGTCTATATATTACTCTAAACTTACTGGCTTATTGTCGTTCCATCAATGGTATTACTGACAGAAAAAATATGCCAAGTCGATGCTGACAGCAAATCCCACCGACTTGAAGCGACATTCAGCACGGTTCGGATGGGTGATCGCTGTTGGCATTTACCTATACTGCCACGCTCGGATGACATGTTAAATAGGCAACAACAACTTAACAGCTTGGAAGTACCTATACTAAGCGCCACACAAATCGGCGGATGAGATGTTAGCCGCAGATGACACTTCGCCCTGATTGGCTAATTATTGTGCATGTGTGCACAATTCCGACGCCGCGTGTCGTAGTGCGTAGGGAGCGCGCGGGAGGCATGAGGTTGGCGGGCAGGTGTGCCTCGGCGTCTTGTCTCTCTGGCTCCGGCGTATACCTATATTTCGGCTTTTGCGCAGCGTTGTGAGCATAACTTCCCATCCGCCGATTTGTATGGCGCTTAGTATATCATACTTTACATATCTATGAGGCATAAAATTAAAGCTCTCGCTGTTAAATTAATCGTCATCGTTATAAATCGTACAGCGAGAATGTCACATATTTTTACAGTAGGTAGAGGAACTGCTTTTTTACTACACTTGCATTTTTTCATATTACGTGCTTGATAAAATGTATCTTATCACTGCTTAGAATGTGTGATGGTGCGGTAAATATGAGCCTAAATAGGATAGTAAAAAATAAGTTGAGCACAAAAATAGTTGTGACGTGATACTCATAATTGCTATGACCTTAGCATTTTTTTTGCAATTAAACACTATGGCAATTGTCAGCTGTCCAACTGCTGTACCTTTGCTGAAATTAGTAATTAACGCGAAACTTATTTTAGTAGCGTCAGCATTACAGTTACATTGTATAATTTTACTGTATTAAAATTGTCGGAGTGGAAAGAACTGAACCTACTCGTATTGATTATTTACAATCATAAATTTAATACTTAAACCATTTTTAATACAAAAAACGACTGAATTAATAAATTCAATTTTTTTTTAATTTGTGCATTTATTTGATGGCGCTGTAGATAGAGATTTTTACATACGAACTTAAAAAAATAGGTAGCTAATATGAAATCCATGACCAGGCTTTTTATTTATTTAATGAATGCGTGCAAGCTGGTTGCTTTGCAAGGGCAGGGACTTAAAGTTCACAGTTAGGGAATGCTCAGGTGAGTTCTCGAGAGTTTATGAATGACAATACCTACGTCCTCGAGATGTCACGAGAATGACAGGTACCTATCTATTCTTGCAAATAATCACAACATCTCAATGAATTAGAAAAAATATACTTAATAAGAATTATAAGTATTATGATATAAATGTTAATTTTTATAATTTTCCAATCTTTGTTTTGAATAAATATTTAGTGTATTTCCGCTACGTTGTTGTAGGCAAATAGGTTTAGTGGCACCAATAAAAAAACATATTTAATAATATTGCAATAATATACATTTGAAAACATAATTTTACGTTTCTTTCACGTCCTGAAGATGCCTCGTTGAAAGGCGAAACACGTGTCGAATAGAGTGTAGTGCAGTGAGAATAAGGGTGTTTTGTTTTCACTATTTTATCATATTAATTTTAAATAATGAATGTAACATTTTTTAGGGTTCCGTACCTCAAAAGGAAAAAACGGAACCCTTATAGGATCACTTTGTTATCCGTCTGTCTCTCTGTCCGTCTGTGTGTATGTCAAGACTCTTTATCTCGGGAACACTGAGAAAAAAATCGCCACCAAATATTACAAAAGTCCTTTGTATTTGGCGAATACCATTAAATTTTAGAATAATTTACCAAAGTTTTGCTGTATTTGCAATTTTTATTATTTTTTACTAACAGTTTTGTTTTTGTAATTGTAATTCCTAAAATACGATTTTAGTAAATGCAGATATTGCAAAAGTTTAATATTTATTACAAATTTATAGTAAATATTGTTAAAGTTTTGTAAATTCCGCAAATTCGATTACTATTTTCAAGAAAAGGTAGTTGTGTTTCTAACAGTTTATCTATTTTGTAATTCTAAGTAATACTTTTAATCAATTTTAATAAACGTTTGTAATTATAAGAATTAACTATAGTTGATACAACAAAAATATTTAGTTTTACCTTTTTGTAATTCTAATCAACACGCTTTATTTATTTCAACACGGGTTTGTAATTTTTAGAAAATATGAAATATTGGTACGAGAAAAGATTTAGTTTTTACCTTTTGTAATTCCAAGCATCTCGTTTTATTAATTTCAACACGCATTAGTAATTGTTAGAAAAAACTATAATTGGTACAATAAAAATATTTTGTTTTACCCTTTTTGTAATTCCAAGTAACATGCTTTTTTAATTTCAACACGCGTTAGAAATAACTTTAATTGGTACAACAAAAATATTTAGTTTTCCCCTTTTTGTAATTCCAAAGAGCATGCTTTATTAATTTCAATACACGTTTGTGATTTTTAGAAAGAACTTTAATTGGTACAACAAAAATATTTTGTTTTACCCTTTTTGTAATTCCCAGCAACATGCTTTATTAATTTCAACACCCGTTTGTGATTTTTAGAAAGAACTTTAATTGGTACAACAAAAATATTTTGTTTTACCCTTTTTGTAATTCCCAGCAACATGCTTTATTAATTTCAACACCCGTTTGTGATTTTTAGAAATAACTTTAATTGGTACAACAAAAATATCTAACCCTTTTTGCAATAACAAGCAACACGCTTTATTAATTTCAACACTAGTTTGTAATTATTAGAAATAGCTTTAACTGGTACAAGAATAATATTTAGTGTTTCCGTTATTGTAATTCCAAGCAACATGCTTTATTTATTTCAACACACGTTTGTAAAATTTAGCAAGAACTTTATTTGGTACAACAAATATAATTAATTTATCCCTTTTTGTAATTCCAAGGAACACGCTTTAATTATTATGAGCTTTTAGCGGCTTCGCCCGCGTGGCCTACAGGAATCATAATATGACGTACTGTTTTTTCAGAAACAAACATTATAAGCGCTCTTACGATAATAATCTCAATTGAAATTACAAGATGACAAAATTCCCAAACAAAGCATTATTGCTTTTCAAAAACAAACAATTGACAAAATAATAAAATTGTCAAAATTAGCCGTAAAACGTAAACTTATCGCCTATAACAATAGCAAATATTAGATCATAAGTAGTAGTAAGTAACAATATTTTTCCCAGAACAAATTATAATAAAATGATTTTACGCTATGGTCTTGAGTCAAGAGTAAAAAAATGAAGAATAAGCATAGCTGCTGGATTCTAAACGCTTACAAATAAAAAGCAAATTTTTGGCTTTAAAATTTAATAAGATATGGTTAAATATATGAAGCTATTCAACAAAAACGGAAAAAAGTTTACGTTTACTATCAAAAGTCATGGTAAGGGTAAGTTACTGGAATAATATACGAGATAAGTTTACACTTTAATACTCGAAAAATCTCAAATTAATACTTATGCATTAATTCTAATTGCATTAATTGGCATTAAGATTTTTTCTGTTCCCGCCAACGTCGTTAAAATATTCTTATTTGACAGCTTTGACTTTGGTTTCAGTAGTTCATTACACTAAGTATCTTACTCTTACTTACTTACTTACTCTTTATTAATAACAACTAGTTATAGGTCATTTGTAGTGCATGCTAACATATTTCATCAAACGTTACCTATAGTATGATTCCTTATTACTAACATAAAAAGGTGCATTTAACAAAATCCAATAAAAATTGTATCATACGAGTACTTCGTAGGGTTTGACATGCTCTTAGGCGATTAGTACTATGTACTTACAAAAAAAATCCACCGCGTTGGTACCTAGATAGGTACTGGTATAGACAAGTATTGGTATCTGATATACCACTGGTTTGAAAGATGAAAAAAAATTGATTTACCTTGTTTTGTAATTACAAGCGTGGGTTTAATAATTTTCAAAACACGATTGTCATTTGTATTGAAAGGAAGAATAATTTCAAGCATGAGGCTTTATTAATTTCAAGATACTATTGTAATTTTACTACAATACTTTAGTTAATGCAACAAAAACATTTAGTTTTTGGTCTATTTTGTAAATCCAGCAATAAGCTAAGTAATTTCAACGAAATGTTTTGTTATTTCCAGTAAAGTGTCCGGTGTGTTTTGCTTTATGAATACGATTCCGCCTTTCCAGCAGCCATTTCGTCGTTGCTTGCAGTAGAGTAAACATGTAAAGGAGAGTGAAGTTCAGTACCAACAAACTGTGTTTTACCAACAGATTTAAACACTCTGAGTGACAATTGACAATCTTACCCAGGAGTCAATGTTATAACAGCTATACAATCATACTGAGTAACTGGGGTCTCAGTGAATACGATCCCGTCTTTCCAGCAGCCATTTCGTCGTTGCGTGCAGTAGAGTAAACATGGAGGATGAAGTTCAGTGCGTACCAACTAACTGTGTTTAATTAAGTGTCATAAGTACAGATTTAACCAGTGTAAGTGAAAATTGACAATTTTACCCAGAATATACGGAGTAACTGGGTTTCTCCGTGAATACATTATACTCGCCGGCAATGTAAATTATGTGTTATTGTAAATGTGGCTGTTTCGTGTGTTATATTATACATGTATAATATTTAATAAACATGACTTCACTTGAATCTTTATTTTTATATCTACAATTATTATTCACCTTATAACTTACATTTAGTATTAGTTTATAACCTTAGATTCGTTTTGTAAGATATGTAACTCAAGTAGTTTCAATAGCTTAATTTTGTATTATTTAGTTGGTTTTTGTAATGTCTAGTTTAGTTCTGTGATATCTACTTAATAAACCCTATCCATAAAAAAGTTATTAAACACTTCAAATTGAAATATTAAAAACTGTATACTTATAGGTCATTGTTATAAGCAGGTATACAGTTTTTAATATTTCGATTTGAAGTGTTTTATAACTTTTACATTGATAGGGTTTACTAAATTGATAACACAGAAATTATACTAGAAATTACAAAAATCAACTAGATAATACAAAATTAAGCTATTGAAACTAATAGACTTTTACTAGATAATACTGAACTAAACTTTTGAAAGTACTAAGGCTTACTAGATATTACAAAAGTGATCTATCAAAATTACTAGGTGATTAGCAGATAATACAGAACCAAACTTTTGAAAGTACTAAGGCTTACTAGTTATTACAAAACGAATTTATCAAAATTACTAGGTGTTTACTAGATGATACAGATATAAATTTCGAAAAAACTAGGACTACTAGATATTACATAACTAGTCTATTGGATCTACTGGAGCCTTACTACATGTAACAAGACAGGTATTAATAATTCCTATTAAATATCAATTTGTATTTTTTACAGGGCATTTGTTGTCCTCGGGATTAGTAAAATCTTAGTAAAGAGTACTAAGGAGTTTGCTAGATATAACAAAACAGGTATTAGTAATACCTACTAAATATCGATTTGTATTTTTAACAGGGCATTTGTTGTCCTCGGGATTAGTAAGATTTTAGTAAAGAGTACTATGGACTTTACTAGATATTACAAAGCTAATCTATTGAAACTACTGGGGCCTTACTATATATAACAGAACTGATATTGTAATACCTACGAATTGCATTTACAAAAATCGATTTGTATTTAGTACAGGTCATTTGTTGTCCTCGGATTTAGTAAAATTTTAGTAAAGATTACTATATTTTTGTTAGTTTTTCTCTCAGTGAACGCGTAAAGATATCGAGTTGAAATTCAAACTGTATAGGTACGTATATCTTTCACTTGTCCGGTTTTTTTTGTTTAGTTATTAACGGATTAATATATTTATAATAGAGTGTAGTGAAAATATGAGTAATATTTATTATTATTTTATCTATTTAGTAAAATTATGTTTTGAAATGTATAATTATTGTGTAATTTTTTTTATTGGTGCCCTTAAACTTACCTTAAACCTACAACAACGTAGCGGAAATACACTAAATATTTATTCAAAACAAGGATTTGATGATGATATTCCGCAAAGTAACGCCTGATTCAATCAACTAATTTTTCCAGTCAACTTTATATCATTGTTTAACGACATCTTGATCATTGTTTACTTATATTTTTTTTAATAAACTTTTAACTAGTACTTAAACTTTAATGTATCAAATCAAATAAGAAATGAAATGAACAACCAGTCTTCTCTTCTAATATCTAACAAAAGTATTTAAACAGTTCTTTTACCTACAACAAAACAACTCTTGTTGTTAGTTAGTAACTAAAATGAAATTCATTTATTAAGTTGAGTTGACTATTAAACTGAGAAAAAAACTATACCTATAAATTATAGACGAATAAAATGAAAGACTTGTTCAGTTCTCCTTAAGAAGCAAAAAAAATCTGCCAAACGGCTTCCAGCTTCTGGCTTTTTGCCATTGCCAGCAAAATAAGAAGCCGTTTAGCAGACTAGCCAAAAATAAGTTATCCCACACAAAAAATGGCATCGACGTTTACAAAATGTATGGAACAGCTTAATTTTTTCCCACGATGTTTGGGTTGATCCCATAATAACAGTTGATCATAATACAACTCTCTGTTGGCCTCGCAAGTAGGTAGGTATACTCGTAGATACACCCTTACACCTCGTAGGTACATATGGCACATGGTCACTTCTAACTCAAATACTACTTACTTAGTTGCATATACGTTGTATTGAATGTTGGATTTGCGACCAACTAGGGAACTGTTTCATTTTCATCGTTGAGTTTTTATTAAGTACGAGTACTTTTGCTTATTTGAGCGCTCGAACAGAACTCATTCATTCTCTATAAAAGGTATAGGAACAGCTGATTTCAATTTACCCGTATCAGACTTTTTTTCATAAAGTAAATAATAAAATTTTATTACGAGAAATTAGTCGATAAAAATGCGTACCTGCACAAATTTTTTCTTTGTCAATTTTAAATATTATTTTAGAGTGTTGTTCTCATTGTTTAATAGGTCGTAATCTCGTAATGAACGACAGCTAGGTATATTGTCGGTTTGTTTAGTCATTTTATACCACTTAAGTAAAACTTTCAAAATTAAGCTCATCCTCTCGTAGTTTATTCAAATAAGTTCACGTTATGATACTAAAGTTTCCTAATCATGATTAAAGAAATTGAATTAAAGATAAAATTGCGCCTGGCGCGAAAATAATCTGTGAGAGTGTTCTTGCTACTAAGAAAACGACAGGAAAAAGAACCGCTCAACTTTTCTATTACTTATTTTAAAACGTATGAAAGTAACATAAAAACAGAATTAATGAATTTATTAAAAGTTCGTGTTTAAATTAGTGTTTGATATAGTAAGGTACTTTTGTAGGTACGTTCCGAAATTATTGTTTATGAAGTTATTTGAAGTCAGACAAACGTACCTAAGTGATTGTGTCATCTTTTATCGTGTATTAGAAGTAAATTGCCAGAAAAGCTCTCATGAGCTGCGCGTGGAAAGACACGTGTCGTAGGGTTCCGGAGATGCGTTCCAAGAATTATTGTATGAAGCATTTTAGAGATAGTAAAATTTGTTGGCACTGTGTCATCCATCACTCTTACTTTTATGATGTAATCAAATAGAGCATCAGTTAGACACTAAAACATTGTTTAAGAGGTTACTGAAGTTTAAAACAACATTTCGCACTCATGCATAAGGATTCCCGGTGTTGGGGTTGCCAAGGGACACAGACACACGCAGAGACTAACAACATACAGGTAAATATTTAGTTAAATTCATAAATTAAACGTTTGCCCGAGAATCGAACTCAGGGACCCCTTAATATACCTACTCGTAGAAAACTCGTACTATGACCAATGAGTTCTTTGTAATTTATGTACGGATTTTCACACCACTGGCTTTTCGGTGAAAGAAAACATCATGAGGAACCTCGATATGTCCGTAGAAGAAATTCGATCGCTTGGATGGTATGTAAATCCACCAACCCGCACTGGGTCGGCATGGTGGATATGGCCCAATCACCCTTCGTGGGTACGCTTGCGTGCTGCAGTGGACTATTAAAAAGGCTGGTACCTACAGTAGGTACTTAAAAGAACTCCCTACCTAGCCGTTAAAACCTCGTTTAAACAAAAAATCCTTTTCATGCGTCAGAATAGACTTAGATCATACAAGGTTATCCTTAGTATCCATTGCTATCCAAAAGTTCATACCATCATTATAAACAATTTTACCATCGGGCTAACAACCCAATATTCGAGAAAAAAAACAGCTGTTTCATACATTTTGTCGATTCCCAGTTGCAATTTTGTATGGAATAGCTGATTTTTTTGTTCTCGAATTCCGGGTTGGTCCCATAGTAAAAGTTGTTCATAATGACGGTCTGTATTTCTTTTTTTTGCTTTCGGCTTAGTACAGGACAAGGAGATAACCTTGTATAATACCTAATTATACCTTCTGCGGTATAAACACTAGTACCATTATATAGTATGCTTCAGTAGTGATCATAGTCATAGAGATTTTTATAGAGGGCTTTTCTTACTCGGCGCGCAAGTCATATGAGTGATATAATCATATGCCGAAAAATGTGGATATGTTTACGATACGCATCACGTACATTGCAGAATGCAGTGTTGTGTAACAGCTTAGGAATATGTGATTTTATTTTGCTCTGTGAGTAATAGTTGTGTAAATATTAGCAGGGATCTTCGTGAAAATTTAGTCCCCGGGCTGCTCGATCGTCGCTTGCCAAAGCGCAGTCACATAATATAAATATAAATATGAGCTAAAACTATGTATTAATAAAGAATAAAATAAACTAATAACAATGTAAATAAATGCTTAGGTGCGAAGGTTTCGTCACTGAAGGCGCGCGTAGCGATCCTTAAGGCGCTGCCCAAAGACAAAAATCCGTAAAACGTCATGTTTTTCGTCGCACAGTTAGGCGTAACTGTTACTGATACAAACTTGAAATAAATACAGAGAAAACAATAATAGTTCACGAAAGAGACCTTTTCAATAATATTGCAAAAAATTATATCTGGTATCTTGAAAAAAAAAATCACAAAGAAAGCTTTAGAAAAAAATCTTTCGTTTCGCATTTCTCAATATTTAGATAAATAATTACTATATTTTTTTGTTTTCATACAATAGGAAATTTACTAAACTAAAGACATATTTATATATTTTATTACAAACACGGCGTCATTTCTTTTTAAACGAACTAAAACTGCGAAAAATTATCGAATTCTCATCTCGAGTTTCGTCTAAAAACAAACGACACGCGATTTTAGACTCTATTTGTATACTGCAAGACATTATTGTAAAATACCTAAAAGTTTACTATTGGAGCGTCTGAAACCAGATGTACCTATCTGTATACAACTAACTGAAGTAATAAGCCTCGAGGTAAACGTTTTTCTGTTTTTTATTATTCACGCTCAGCCGGCACCTACCTATCTGCGGTAAATGCCGCAAGATCTGTGGTTGTGATAGAATCGCAACGTCGTCGGAATGAGGTCATTCGGCCCTTCCGACTGGTGTACAAGCCATCTTCTTTTATTAGCCATTGTGTTACGAAAGTATTGGGATCGAAATAGATAATTAATCGACGTATTATGAAAACAATCGGTAGAGTTTCTTAACTTCACGCAAGAGTTTGTACGTGCTTATCAAATAACTGATAAAATATATCTTGCAATGATCTGGCAGCTGATTGATATCTAAAATAAGCAAGTATCTACCTTCATACTCAGTTTTAGATGAAATCCCTTAGAAAGATACCACACACCTACGTATGATTATTACAGATAAATAAAAAATATAAATATATTAAGTACCATACATAAAATTTGTATTTACTGCGGTACTAGTGGTACTACGCATTAAATTCTCCCAATGCTACTGTACTGTATGCCAGCATTTTTTTTTAATAGTCCACTAGGCCTATTACGAAGTGTGGGTGAAGCTACTAGATTTATTAAATTACGTGAATATGTGTATTTGTATTGTTTATGTTTGAAAATGAACGACAAAAAATTGCTATGGACAAAAACAAATTCATTAGACTTCTACGACACTAATGAAACTAAACAACCGCGATTAAATATAAAACGCTTACCATGCCATCGATATCCATCAGTATCCCCAAACGCCCAAATAAGTCTGCAATGGAGATCCACTACAATTTGATTAGTCTTTGGTACAAATTTACCAATTCTGTTCACCAAAAATGTTTCAAGTTCACCGACGTTGTCGAAGTTTAATGAACCCATGAGACTTCCGAGAGCCGCTTGTACTGTGCAAACATTGTCATTTGGAACTCGAAGACCACATTCTATGCACTTCCACGGCGTAGATAATTTTAGAGGCTCGATAGGTAGCAACACTCCAGGACACTCCGTCGCGAAGCATTTTAGAGCTGCAAGGAAGGTTCCGCGCTCAGTCGCATCGGCACAGCGATCACATTTGCATAAAAAGTGTTTAGTCTTGTACAGGTGAGCTCGGCGAGCCGGCGTGCCCCACAGCATCCCAGTATAGCACGTGAAGATTTCTGATCCCGCACGAATAGGTTTCACGGCTTTCAGCGTCATTTGTAATTCATTATTGTAACTATACTTCGTGTTCGGTACACATATGTGATTCATAAGCCCCGCTACCGGGTACAGACCTCTCAAGCTCATTTCGTTCTTGCCATACTCAGTTGCAATTTGGTATGCGTTAGTGTCGAGCGCGCAACAGGCTAAAACCATTAGTTCCACCTCCTCTTCCGGGATATCAAAATATTGTTTTAAATCCCTAACTTCGTGACCATGTTGCGGTTGTTTGTGAGCTTGGAGACATGACATGAATAGTTTTTGATCTTCATTCAATAATAGAGCTCTAATCGGTGTTAAAGCTCGGCACATTACCGCGTCGTCTATATCTTCAATGTGTACCTTATTGTTCCATCCAGAAATAATACGACAATCTTCAGTATGGGTAGTCGTATTTTGACACTGTTCCGAACATAACATCAATGCACATCTTGAACACTTGAACATTGTATCGCTTTCTAACTTGCAGCATACGGTGCATCCTCGGGGTAGGGTGACTCCGGTACGTGGGCCATGGATGAGAGGGTGGTCCACGAACAGAACCTCCCCGCTGCTGATATCTTCAGTTGCGATGAGGCCTCGGCCTCCAAGAGATGATTCGCCGATTGTCCATTTGCATGAATGTTCTGAACCGTCCGTAGAGTCGTAAAGTCCGAGGTGTTCCTTCACTGTTTGCGACAATTGCTCCAACGACAACATCCTGCCGCGACCCACGGATGACGGCACTGCACTGTGCGCTCGTCGCGAATAAACAAATCGGTAAGTTAGATAACAGTTCGTCACCGATCGAACGAATAAAAACAAAGCCAAAAACGTAAGTAGGTACGCTTCTCCACATTTATCCGAGTCCGACAGAGGTGCGCCGGCGCCGTGCAAGGTGCGTACCTATGTCCGTACCTGACGCGATATTTACGAACGTTGCCAACTCATTTACCTATATATTTTCAGGTAAATGGTTTATACATTTTGGTTATTATATTTGTGAACCGGATCGCCCGAAACGTGCGGTTACCTGGGCGGGATGCGCCGAACAAATAGTGCGAAAGACGGAGTCGTGACATCTGGGAAAAATTGTATAATACCTATGGTTTAAATATAGGTTGTCTTGATGACTATTTTTAATTCGTGTGAAGTTAAATATATTACGATGGCTGCACGGTGCTCACGGTAATTTACGGACGGTTGTTTTTCGTAAACGACTAGCTGCCTAGCCGGGCTAGTTGGAGATTACCCAGATCTCTCCAATAAGCATGTTAATTGATTACAATGTTGATTTTCTCAGTACTCTAAACTTTAAAATTCTTACTAAGATTTACATATTTTCAGTTATGGAAAAGAAAAATAACGTAGTATCGCTAAAGTAGACCTTGGATATTTTAAATTTACATAGTAATTTTTTAAATTGTATTTCAACTAGAACACTCAGTAGGTATTAAAGTAACAAAACCCCCTTTCTATTAGATCCCTGAAACAAAATTCTTAAACTTTTATCAAAGTTGTGTGAAAACAAATTGTTTCATTTTATACACGATTACTTAATACTTAGTTTTAGTGTACTTACAATATTGTATATAATATATTATTCTTACTAAGTCGGTGATTGTACTAGTTGCACTTAGGTATCTACCTATACACTTATGATCTAAACCATGTACAAATACAGTTGCCGGTTTCACGTCGTTGTCACAAAAAAGTTGGTAGAGATGAGTGACCTATGGATCCGGATCAATACATTTCCGTGTATTTATCAGCTTTATTAGCGGATGCATACATACAATATTCACATAAAGTGAAGTTATGACACGAGAACAATACATAGTTAGCCAAAACAGTTCATTTCTTGGAAAAGTTGTTGATGTTGTATACTTGTATCATAAGATCATATTCCAACAGGTAACCAGAGAAAAATTGAGTCTTCAAAAAATTAAAAAGTTTATACATAACAATTATAGTCATCCAGTCAAAAAACGTCTGCTTCTGACCAAGGTTTATTTATACCATAGCGCGGGTTAAGAACTAGAGTAGGTGAGGGAAGAAATTAAAAAAAAAACTTTTTCAGATTTTTTCACCTCTCGCTTTTTAAATCCCGATATTTATATGTGCCAAAAAACTAGAGCTGTTTAGCGTGTAGATTGCTTAGTACAAAAATAACGTATCAAAAAAAATATTTCTCTTTTTGAAGTTTCGTTGCAATACATACATTACTAAATGTTTGTAACAGGAAGAATGAAGTATGTCAACCATTTTTCAAAATTATTTTTATTAAAATAAGAACGCTAAATATTGCTCAACAAGTTACACTATTCTATAGCCGATAAATAAAGCTTAATTATTAGTCAAAATCAGCTATCTAACTACTATAGATTTTGCCATAGAAGAGCTATATGATAACGGTAGCTAAATTTGAGTTGTTTTTCAGCTCTCCTGTAAAGTTGTCATTTTGCCCTTACGCTACTCTAGTTTTTAACCCGCGATAGGCACTATACAGTTTTCTAATAAAAACAATTGGAAGCTCCTAGCAGCGTTTACTGATGTCTTAATCAAATTAAAGAACTAATTCATGTTTTATTAGTAAGTTCGTATAAGCTGGGTGGCTAACCCTGGTGTGAGAGTTTTTAAGTCGACTCACACGGATAAAACCATGAACCTTCAAGCCATAAAAGAGGCCTCCAGGCGACTGTTTTAACATGGTCATTGTCATGGTTGTTTTAACCGTTTCCAACCATGTTTATTATTATTCATGTTTATTAGATACAAGTATTTCTTCTTGCAAAGTAGGAATATCATAGAACGTACGTTCACGCCCTCAAAGCCGCACACAAAGTGGCGTCGGAACAAGTAACCTGATCCAGACCCTTTGTTAGCAAGTCTCAGCGTTGGTTCGACAACCTGACCAGTCTCTGTAACCGCTTCTCCTACGTGGACGTTCATCAATCTGGCAAAAAATAAATCTAAATGCACATCAGACGTCAAATTTTCGTTGAACTTTTGGTGCACAGTGCCCAGTGATCAGTGACTGTTCTGAAATGCAAATGTTCGATTACCATGAAGACGAGTGCCCTTGGTTTTACTTCGACGGTTCTTACAAGACGCTGCTCGGCGCCTGCCTTTTTGTATTCGGTCAGAGCTATTACTATTTACTTTTAATTAAAAATTGAAAACAATCCAACTCATGTCCAAAACTGAAATTAAACATAAATTGTACTAAAGTAAAATTAATTCTTATTGAATATTAATTTAAAGATTCAACTGCGGAAGTCGTTCAGTTTAACGAAAGTCAACTTTGAGAAATCAAAATGAGTGAACTGTGTATTTCACCAGGTGTGTTCGGGGTGCTGCTCAACGGCTGGCTCTTTGCTACCTTCATCCACAGTCACCTGCTCACATTCCACAGTCATTTACTGGTACTTAATCTTTGCGTGGCTTCGCTGGGCAGAAATCTTCTTGGATTTTCCTTTGCGGGTTCATCGGCCGTCGCTAGAAGGTTTGTCATTAATATAATTTATTTTGTGTTACTATGTATGTCCTATATTAATTCATCATATTTATTTATCTATTGTTCAACTTACCAATATAATTTTTCAGATGGCTGTTTGGACCATCATGCTGTCAATTATTCGCATTTATGAATCAATTCTTTGGTGTCTTTCAAATGACTGCATTATTTGTCATTGTTCTGGAGAGATATTTACTAGCAAAACATTACAGACATGGTTAGTATCTGATTTATGTCTTAATCTAATGAGAGTGCTAACGGATTGGTAACCTACTAAAATAAATCTTGCAGTAGCTTTATTTGCTCTTGCTAGTAGGAAGCTCGCTGCTAATAGTCTGTATAAATGCCGATGTAAAGGATCATTAGCGAAATGTTGGCAGCAAAAATATGTTATAAACTATAAGTCCATTAGTCGTTTACCAATCATGTTCGCTAAGTTGTAAGAGGATTACATATTACTTTCAACAGCAAAATGTTCATTATATTTTCAGAAAAAACTTTACATATACGATATTATTGGACACTAATTGGCGTGAGCTGGATAAGTGCAACGGTCTTCGCGATTCCACCGCTGTTTGGATATGGGATATACTCCTGTGACCCAACCAGCACATCGTGTACACTTCTGTGGCCATCTTTATATTCTGCGAGGCAGATGGGCTTCAGTGTACCTTATGTTATCATATGTGGGGTAGTGCCTATTGTTGGAATGTGAGTATGACTATCTTCCCTTTAAAAGTACAATGGAACACTGTAAAATATATCTCTAAAGTAAGAAATATGTTTGCAGGTTCTTTTATATGGGTAAAGCTGTGCGTCTCGAGAAAATATTTTACAAAGGGGAACAGCAAAGGGAACAGAAATACCTGACGCAGGTTAGTACGTTTTTGCTGCATACTCGTACTCGTATTGTGGTTCATATGTATGTTGACACAGGTATTTTCTTTGTACAGAGTATCCACATAATTTGCGTTGCAACGTTAGCGTTGTGGATTCCTGCCGCTTTGTTGGTTGGTTGGCAGTGGTTCCCTCTGCTGGTGATCGGCTACCGGATCCATGTTCCACCGGCATTGGCGTTAATTGCACCTATTGCAGCTGAGGTAAGATTTGTTCTATAACTTACTTTAGAATATTTTTATTTGTCACGAATTACTTTTATTATTCTACATAATTGTTAATATATAACTCATAGAATTTTTGTCTATTATTTTACTGTAGTTATTCCCGAGCAGGAAGAACATTGCATAAACAACGCCTCCTTTATTATCTTATTCGTCATTAATTTTTCTGAGCTTGAATATAAATCTTTCCGTGATTGTCAAGGAACTGGTTGTTTTTTCATTTATAATTTGAATGATCGATCTCAAACAAAGAAGATTTATGAAATAAATGTTGAATTCCAGGCGGCTACATCAATACCAGTTCTGGGCTATCTTACTGGAGATGAGAGGCTTCGAGCGGCTCTATTAGGGCGTATGCGGAAACAATATGCTTTGCTGAAACCTGAACGAGCGAAGAAATACAAATACGAACGTCCCTAACACTTTAAAAATACGGGAGAATCCCGGCAACGCTGACAGATTCCCTCATTAAAGGGTCGGGTCAATCCCACTCGTGCCCTACTTATGAACTACAAGATGTGGGAAGAAAACATTGTTACATCGAGCTTACGGCCCCTGGAAGCAGCGAACACAGTGAAAATGTTAAGCGACTGATTATCCGTTTCATCATTACCTTTGTCCATATTAGCAGACCTATTCAATAAAACAATTAATACGAATTTTTGTTTACCTACATTTTCCCAGTATCTACTTGTCAATATTTTCTGCTTTTACCCTTAAAATAAACAATTCTAGTATAACAGAAAATATTACATAAATTATAAGGATGTAGGTATATTTGTATTTCCCGGATGAGTATCGATTTTTTATTGACCCAAATAATAAGCACAAAGAGCGGGATGGGCGTAGTATGAGTGCAAGTAAGAAAGATACGAGCACCATTTGAAAATTTTGAAGATTGCGCCTTGCGCACAAAGGATCTTGGTAGCATTTATTTTTAACGGGCTCAGATGTAAATACGACGTGTTTTTTGTTGATATATTAGTTTTGTAGTAGATCGGTGTCATATCATGAGTGTTTGGTAAAATTCAATAATGAAAATAAGAAACATTGTAGGCCATTTACTTTGATATAGTAGTTATTACAGTGGAGTTACCTACCAGTAAGAAATTTCTAACTCTACATAGTAAGTAAATGACAATAAAGTGTTTAACAGAGCATTAAGGAACTGGTATCGTTTTGGTTGAGGATACGGGTGCAACATGAGAAGCTAAGGTTCCCAGCTCATTCATCGTCAGTACAGATCTTTCCTTGCATTACAACTAAGTATACGCATTTAACTGCATTTGTGACATTATCTTTGAAATAATGGAAACGAACGACTGTCTTTGGAAAGATCTTTTTGATGACAACGAGAGGAAAAGTCTACAGAAAGGATTCTTTGTGACTGGTAGGTATTCATTTGTTAGAAATTATGTGTTAAGGTCATAATTGTTTACGATACAAATTAAGTGTAACGGATTAAGTCTTTTTTTACAAGCTTTTATTCAACTTGCAATGGATGTAGGTACCTATGTATATTCTACCTATGTATATATATATCCTATGTAAGTTCGGATGGAATACAAAAAATTAAATTTGACCAACTTCGTTATCCCATTGAGCTGAAATTTTGCACGCATATGTAGGTATATCGTGTGACAAAGCAATATGAGCATGGAGCTGATCTAATGATGGAGTTGGAAGGTGGCCATAGGGACTCCTGTACTTAACAAGATAAACCCGTTATTTTTGGGCTCGTTATATTTGTCTCCGCTCTCACTCTGCTGCTACATGATATCCAGGATCTTAAAACCTTGTATTTTTCAAAAGTTTTATTCACTTACCATTTTAGTCTGTTATTTTCTTGCTGTTTCAGGATTAATTTCGATTGCACTGGGACTATGGCTAAACATGGCAATGTTGATGACAAATTTAGCTTTCGACAAAAGTTACAAAAACTTGGCGAATTTTACAATAGTAGCTTTTATAAGAAGAATTGTGCCAATAATCACTCACCTTCCTTTATTCAGTTTCCTTGAAAGGTAGGTACTTTAATTTCAAATATCTATTCTACTAAAAAAAATTCATGACAGCTTAACTTAAATTGATATTGCATTCTTCTAAGGATAATTGGAAATATTGGAATCGCTTCCAAGTTAAACACGAATATCTGATTACATTTCAATTCAACATTATTCGTTTACATTTCATTTCAATATTGTTATCTTCGTTTTCAGCATCAGTATTGATCCAAAGTGTTGCGAGTTTTTTGCCTTTCTGGAAACTTTTCTGGCTGTTTTGGAAGTTGAATGGCTGACCCATGTTTGCATTGAACGTTACGTTGTTGCAAAATATACCGCTAACGGTAAGTCGAATATGGTGCATGTTTGACTTTTATTAGGTAAGTATACAGGGTTATTTCTAATCAATTAGCATCTTTTTAATAACTTATTCTGTACATCAATTATCCTGTATACTGTATTATCCTTAATTTATCATCATCATATCAGCTGTACGCTACTGGATACAGGCCGCTCCAGTAGATCTTACTGTTGGAAACGATTTGCATCCAACTTGTTCTTGTATTGTGTCTATTTTGTGTGTAGATCTTCACGCTATATGCTAATCTAATAATTTCTATTTTAATTATGCCTTTACCTAGTAGATCTATTATTTACAGGGTGGCAGATTCAAAAGTACCACTACGAACTTTTCCAGTGCCTCTGCTTGTTCTTTGCAAGTCTGTACTCTTTCCCTCCGCTGTTAGGTATCGGTCGATACGGCCCTGATTTCTCCTGTACTTTCTGCACCTTTGATGTGGTCTTACCGGATTCATGGAAGCGATATGTCGTGGTGGCCATCTTCATACTCCGCAGCATCAAACCTGCTATGGTTATGTAAGTTTTGAAAATCTTATATGAGTCTTGGAACGTTAACAATTTTTAGAGAAACATTGATGTTTCTATGGCAAATAGAAGTACATTGCACCCTTGTGTATAGGTAATATTATGGTGTTATGAGTGTCTCTATATTTTAGATGACACCTGTTCAGACAGCAGGAGCTCAGGCTAGCTTTTTGAGAATAGTAGCTTTTTTACTGTAGGTTTTTATTCTTTTAAAATATGATTGTAATAACTTGTACGTTGCTTCTTTTCCCAAGGTTGATGATGCTCATATGGGCGCACGTATTGGAAAGAAAACTTGTCGTCTCAGAAAAAATACAAGAGCAAGCGAAATTTACTAAGGTTTGTTATATCAATTAAATCAAACATATAAAAGTGCCCAAATGCCCGAAAGAATATTATTGGATTTTTGAGAAGTTGTGAAACTTTGAATGATAGACGAGACTTTGTAAGTTTGTTAAATTATTAATATTTTATTTTCAGAATGTGACGATCGTGACCATTATAAACCAAGTCTGCTGGTTGCCTATAGCCCTTATTAGAGGAAGTGTAATCTTTTCCCAATTATATTCTCAGCCGATCGTACCTGTGTCTGCATTTTATATTGAATGCGCGATGTTGATTCATTGGGTAAGTTGTTATATGTACTTAAGTTAAATCCTTCGAAAGTATGAACATGATTTCGAAAATTTCTCTTCATCTTCTCTGAACAGTAACTTTTCGGCACGTCGTTTTTATTGAATGTTCATAAGCCTATATCTCGACTCGTTCTTGACTGATTTAGTTTACACTCGCAAAATATTGTTAGGATTGAGATACTAAACGATCTAGCCAAGTATTATCAAAATCGGCTGATAAATATCGCGACAGAAAATTCCACTACTACCCCACCTCTCTTTTTGAGGGTTAAGCAGGAATCATACTATCGGACGCGGCTTACGGACGCGACTGACAGCCGCGACTTAGCAATGTGCACAGTCTTAAAACATCCGGTGTACCAGATCGCTCTCGGAAGTCCGAACGAGACGGTCCGAAGGTGACGTCCGCGACTTATGTCCGATAGTGTGCACGGCTCAGTGTACTTTCATAGTCTAGGTCGCGGCTGTCAGTCGCGTCCGTAAGCCGCGTCCGATACTATGTTTCGAGCTTAATACCTTTGAAGCAGAGACTTCGTATTGGTCAGTTGAAAACTCAATCGTAGTGTAAAATCTTCCCGCATATACATTTGGCGATTTGATTAGGGGGCACAGAGTTCCGTGTAATGCTGCTTTCAACTAGTTGCAATGGAAATTTATAAGGCTTTGTCTATCAACAGTTAATGTATTGATAACGATGATAAATTCTCAAATATATTCAGATTTAAACCAGGTTACTGGTAACTTAGGCACGTCCTTTTAAATGCGACTTTACTGTGCGAACTACTATTTCACTACGAGACCAACCTTGATATACTCGTATACAGATCAAAAATCAGTATGCCAATAAATCAACATGCACAAAACATAGCGCTTTTTATAAGTAGCCAAATGAACATTTTCTATGAAATTAATATTAATTAATGATCATCGTGATAAACTAAAGTCGCCCTTAAGAGTTTGTGCGTTTTGTGTAAGTTACCATTAACCCTTAACAGATGTAGAATGTAGACAAACTGTGATAACATTAATTTTTGATTTTAGATTTCACCTGCAATCACTGCTCTAGTGTTGTTTGCTGAGGACAAAAAAATAAGAGCCAAAATGTTTGACTTAAAGTTTACCAAAGCTTGTGATACGACTGGTGACAAGACGGAATAAAGAAAACTTAACATTGATTCGAATAAGTATATTTTAACTTTAATTGCAATATAGAATAGTAACATTAAATGTACACGGAAATCGCATTACATACGATTATAATGCCAACAATATAATACATAGTGACAAAGATTTGTACGAAGAATATCAGCAGTCGAGTTATGATACACAGTATGATTTACCTAATTCAGTCAATTAGAATGTTGTATGTACAATAGTATTAAATTTACACAATAAATTTAATATGGTAAAGGAAGAATCGGATAAAGTGCTAACAAATAGCTCTAATGAACACAACTTGGAAGATATCACTACGTTTGCTTTTTAAAATAAATTGTTACAGCTAATATTATAAAAAATAAAATTTGGTTTGATTTCGTCCTAATCACAAAAATTGCTTTGTTTTATGTAATGTAGGTAAGTGGGCAATGATTGCGTCAAAACTTGATCTAAGCACGATTGGTCCACATTAAGGCATTTATGGAGCAAAACCATAAGTGTTTTCTGTTATTCCATGTATCATCTTACATTTCAAATACGTTAATGTAGATTTTAAAAAGAGCAGTTCCATTCAAGATGAAGTCCGATATCTCAGTTGCTGAGGCAATCCAATCGTATAAAATAGAGTATCCACTGTTAAGCTTATCTTATATTTTCAATCCATAGACTTTCTCGCCATTCATCAAACAAATGCCTTTAGTCATTCACATCACAAAAGTTGCTTATATTATAATATACAGTTTACTTAAAATTAGCTTCATATTGCACCATTTCACTAACACTAGCTAAACAATCACAAATCTTACACACCGCATAAATTGTACGTGGAATGGGACCGGCGGTCCTCGCCGGGGCGTTCATCACATTCATCCATCGCTATATTATCTAAGAATTCTTCTTCATCGTCTAAATAAAACGTAGGATCTATTATTGTAGATTTGAATACCCTGTTGCTAAAAGTGTCCTCCGTGGAGCTGGTGGAGGATGGCGTGGAGGGGCTGTTCAGTACTATGACTGGGTAACCCCGCGGCGCATCCTGCTATATCTGCTCTAGGGCGGTGTCCTGGTACTCCGACTTCTTATGCCATTTCTCGATCATAGGCACAGTGAATAGAATAATCCCACTCAAAGCTATTGCTCCTCCTGCCACGTAAAAACTTGGCGCGTATGAACCACTGGAGTCGTACAGCCAACCTGAAAATGTATAATTTAAACCCCGCTTTAGTTAAGAATAAATAATAATTTTAATAATAGGGCCAATTTATAATGGCTAAGATGAATGCGGCAATCTGAATTGAGAAATATCTTTATGATGGCGTTAGCTATGTTTAGTGATCAATTTCACTCAATAGTGTCACAGGATATTATAGACTTAACAGAGTATTTTGCCTCGAATTCGACTGGTGGTGCGCCTTATTATTTTATACTACGGGACTAATCGCGCACTAAAATTACGAGATAAATAAATACCTCCTCATCCCGACGTTTCGGCCGAGTTGCATCGACCGTGGTCACGGGTAGACTGAGGAGGACGGAGGTATTTATTTATCTCGTAATTTTAGTGCGCGATTAGTCCCGTAGTATAAAATAATAATGTGTTCAAATCACGAAAGTTTAAAAACAACATTTGGTAGTGCGCCGTTGCATAAAGACGTCTTAACTATATCATATTCCATTTATTTCATCTTGTAACAGTTGTAAGTAGGTAGCTACGGGCTTTATGCCCAAATGTCGTTTTGTTTCACAGTTTAGAGAACATTCGGTACTTTGAATAAGAAATCCTGAAATCTCTGAGTTGGGCTGCCGTAATTTCATTTGAAACGAATGTAATTTACTAATTGAGTAACTAATTAATACAGAAACTTTGGATCCAATATTTCATCAATATAGGTATAGTAGATATTTGTATATAAGTTACCTGCAAAGGGTGGTCCAATTAGTGACGCAATTCCTTGGAATAATAAAAGTAACCCAAAAGCGTTCGTGAGTTTTTCTAGTCCGAGAAGATCAACCAGTACCACTGATGTTAGTCCTACGTAGGCACCGATAGTGAAACCAAATACCGTAGCGTATACAGCAAGGCCCCAGAACTCCCAACATATCATAGCCATTGCCGTACCTGAAAGAAAAAAGAAATTTAGCATACAAGAGAGAGTCAATTTGTTAAAACATTAAACGAACTAACTTGATTCATAGCTATTAAAACCAAAAGTTTTATGATAATAATATTTTATAATTTATTTACATACGAATTAATAATAAAACTAATGAAGAAGGAACTAAGAAAGCAGAGGGATAAATAATAATAAAGGAAGAATAAAGAAATTCAGTATGAAATTATATGCTTACCGATTCCAGCAATAGTAAGGCAAGAGTTATAGGCCACTAATCGATTTACCCATGGCATATCGCTAATATATCCTAAAATTATTCTTCCAATTAAATTTGCTGCTCCAATGATTGATATCAAATACTCAGGTTTCGGAATTCCCATATGCTCAGCCATAGGCACTATATAAACGTATGGAATATAAAAGCCAATGCTGGTCAAAAAGTTTGAAAGTGCGAATAATATAAATATAGGATCTACAAGAAGGGACACGTCCAACATTTGTTTGAGGGCAGCTTTGAATGCTGATGCTGAAGTTTCAGAAACTCGTCGATTGTCATAAGCAAATCTCGTGGTGTCCGGTGTGGCTGATCTGATTCTCGAGAGGCTGGTTCTACTGCCAGTGTAAAGCACGTCGGGTTTCATCATGATTCCACTGCCTTGTCTTGAAATACGCCCTTGTGGTTTAAGCTCTTGTTTATTTAACGCCGGTTGTGATAAAGTCAATCTGCCAACATCTGAATCGTCTACTTTGCCGTTGTCTTTTAAAACGTTTTCGGTACTTTGTGATCTGACTAGAGGTACCTTATTGTTTTCTGGGAGCATCGGTTGGGTGACAGATGTATCTTTTACAGATATCATAGGGACTGGTCTGAACATGATGCCTAAGGGTATGCAGTTTAGGACGATACCACCGATGATAACCATAGCTCCTCTCCATCCGAAAGTTTCAATAAGCATGGAAGTTATAGGTGCAAACAGGAAAGTGCCCAGTCCTGATCCACAAACCGCGATACCTGGAATGATACATGAGACCATTATAAATTAAATCATAAAAATGTGATAAGGTGCTGTTGATAGGTATTGTACTACACAAATACATTAATAAGTAGTAGGTGTAGGCAGGTATATATTTTATAGCCTCGAAACAAATGAAACTTCTCACCAGTGGCCAAGCTTCTTTTCCGTTCGAACCACACGGTCACGCTGACGATGGCCGGAAGGTAGATGAGGCCGAAGCCGAAGCCGGTGCCGACGCCGATGGTCAAGATGAGCGTGAGCACGTTTTGGGCGAATGCTGAAATCACGATGCAGATCGCCGCGAGCAGCGCGCCCGCCACTGTCACCACTCGGCAGCCCCATCGGTTCACGAACGAACTTGAGATCGGCCCTGAAAAGTAAACGTAAAAAGTTTCACTAAACATGTAGATACTCTAAATGATGTATTATAGACTAGCAGACAAAATATAAGATGAAAACTAACTCTTCACTCGGTCTAGTCTATTTTTATTGTTCATACCAGAAATATGGGATCCCTTTGTAATTCTATGACTAGAAATTAATACCTAACAGCTGATACTTAAAAGTACTGTACTGTCCCAGCCTTTTTAATAGTCCACTGCAGGACATAGGCCTACCCCCAAATGGTGATTGGGCTATTTCCACCACGCTGGCTCAGTGCGGGTTTGTGGATTCACATACGCCATCGAATTTCTTCTACGGACACATGCAGGTTGCCTCACGATGTTTTCCTTCACCGAAAAGCCAATGATGTGAAATTCCGTACATAAGTTCCAAAGAAACTCATTGGTACGGGATCGGGATTTGAACCCACGACCTCACGATTGCAGGTCGGGTGTTACTACCACTAAAACACCACGGCTTCTTCTACTTAAAAGTATTATAAATAAATTATCTTCAGATTGCAAAAATGGCTCTTCAAACACTGTATCTAATTCTATCCTGATATTTACTAATCAGTAATTTATAAACATTGAAATCGATATCTGTTTTGATATACAAGGAGCATATTATTCTAAATACAAATACGGATACTTACTAATGTATTTTTTTTCTTTCGCTTATAAAAGTTTTTTTTATAAATATCAAATATATCGGTAAGTACCTATCTATGGCTGTATAATGGGGTCGTCCCCTAAAACTAGGGCGATAAATGTCACTGTAAGTCAATATCAACAGTGCGAAATGCTATTGAAAAAATTCAACTCACGCTCCGTGATTTGCGTAGGAATAAATTCGGTGCTCGTCACATGAACCTTTCGAGGGTTTGGCTGGAATCAGATTATCATATCGGCTTTCGGTTTCATGACGTCATTGACACATGTTACAGAAGTGATTGGGATCGGTATCGCGACACGTGCCCTCGTTTTTTTATTATCAGCGCGTAGTATCTAGGTAGTAGTAGTTTAAAATTTATGGCCAAACTCATTTGTTGCAATGATTTTTAAATATTTTTATGATGTGATATAAATGTAATGTCTTATCTTTGTAGGTACTTATACGTGCGACAAGCTAAATTATGTCTGAGATTTTTATTACAAGTGCTTACCTATATAACAAAAACTGCAGTAAGTTATAATAATACTTAGATGAGTTAACATATTAAGAGATAAACATAAGAGAAATAATAGTGAATACTATGTATATTTATCAATGTTTCAGTCGTTTAAGGAAAGAGCCATATAATTGTACATGCTCCGAGCCATAGGTAGAGCAAGCATCACTACATGGTGTTTTTAGGCGACTTAACCTAAAATAGCCTATAGACTTTATGGGCTGCGTATTTTAGGTCAAGTCCTAGGTCAGGTCGCAATCTTATGCTTTATGTAGGTAAAGCTCGATCGAGTGATCCTCGACGCTATTTGCATGAATTGAATACCTAATACCTACCTACTGGGGAGGATCGCTGCGCCATTTCCCAGTAGGTACTTGATAGAAAAAGGAATATTAATCTTATTTCCTCCTTGGTTTCTTTATTCTCATGCATTCAACGATAAGGAAATTACTTATGAATTTGATTTATTTATTTATTTTGATACAGTCACAAGAAATCTTCTTATCAACGTTCGCTGAGCATGTCAAATTGAAGTTTTCTGCAAGCAGCCTCCTACTGGTCAAATTAGAGATCTATAGTGGATAGCTATGTCTAGTATTTATTAGTGATTGAAAATTTGGCAATGATTCGATTCTGCAAAAAAGAGCCTTAGGCTGTTTTTCCACTGCTGCTGCCGTCGCCGGACCGTCGTCACCGAGATCGAGATGACGGCGCCGAAGTAGCGGTACATACACTTACCTACTATAGCCACGAGTCCACCGCGGCGCTTGGGTGACAGACACGCGGCTACAGTAAATGTATGTAGACCTACTTCTACCGCAGCTTCGGCGCCGTAGCGTCATCTCGTTCTCGGTGACGGTCTGGCGACGACGGCGGGGCGGTGGACAAACGCCCTTAGGCAAGTAGTTGGATGATATATTTGATAGTCACAGACTACTATTGTTTGATAGTTTTGAAATGATACCTGAGGAGAGAGTGACTCCGACCAAGATGGAGACGATCCACGCCGTTTTGCTCTTGCTCTCGCCGAAGTAAGACAGGAACTCCGTGTAAAACACTCCGAAAGAATATGTCATGCCATCGGCTGAAAGTAAACAGAAAAAAAAACTTAAATTATACGGTAAATTAACGTGTCTAAATGTTATTTTGGTCTTGTTATCAAAAACAGAATTAACTTGTTATAATAATTAATAAAACTTGAACAATATAAAAGTTAAAAGAAAAAAAAAACTAGTTTTCTTAAAAATACAGTTTTAATCTGTGTATAGGTATGTATATATATATATATAAAGAAAATATCTTTTTAAAAAAGAGAATTTTAACAAAATCTTTGGAGGTGGCCAGTGTCCATGTCCACCCAAGAAACTTATTTGTCCATTCCAGAAAATTTGAAATCATTTATTTATCTCAATACATTTCAAATCTCTAGGGTGGGCAAAGCCATGCAACTACCCTAGAGAAAATCTCTAATTACTCCAATGTACAGTAATGTGTGTGCGCAGGTAGGCGTGTGCCCGTCCTTCAAACATCTGAAATCGTTCACGAAAGTTAAAGAAGATAAAGAGTTATAGGATGACGAGTCAAACAATCAAACACAACTATTACAGTACATTATGGTACAGGTGTGTAAAGTTGGTGATTATCGCTGAGGCGCCATTTGTCTTAAGAGAGCCGAGGACGGTAATCATCATTACACACGTGTAGCATAGGACGTTTTTCAACACACTTGTGAATAAAATATCACTAAAAAAATATTTTCAACAGTGAAAACGAGTTGTGAAAAATGTTTCTAAATGGCGGGAAAATATAATCAGTTTTCCTATGCGCGCGCAATAGCAATCGGCCATAGACTAAAAAATGAGGTTTCTTTTTTTGACTTTTCGCGGATAGCGATTTAGCCACGTACAAAATGGGGAATGTCAGTTTTCTTTAATGATTACAGAAATTATGCATGAGTGAAAATTTTATTTATTAAACACGTACAAGCTGAAATTATCTACTTAAATATTAAGTTGCATGAAAGGAGCATAGGTACATTAATTTATTTGTAACTACTATTGAACACGATCTTTTTTTGTATCGAAACTTTTTTAAGAACAAAGCGACTCAATCAATAAAATTAAAATAAAAAACTCTATAACTTACTGGTGAATAATAGCAATGAAAAAGTCACAGTTCGATTACAAGTCATTGATTGCGGTGAAATTAGAGCCACTTTATGAGCAAGTGTGTTAAAAATATATTATACTGAAATAAAGCCCCTATATTAATATTAAATAGTTTCCTGTAAAATAGGGTAACATGACAGGCCTACATGCGTTTCACACAGATATCAATGCTGCACAGACACTATACCTAGCCTAGGTGTTCTAGGAAACAAAGGCTTGCTATCGACAATGGGTGCGCGTCGACATCAAAGAACTCTGCCCGACATTCAATGCATAAAGTGCTTGTCTCGATCTGTAGCATTAGAAATTCTAACAGCAGACGAACGTTACGAGTAAGTACGAGAACATAATATATTATCTGTAAAAATAATTTCCAGAAACAAAAGCATTAACTAACACCTACCTATAGTACCTTAATAATTATTTTTTGCAAAAAATAGCATGACCGACTTTACCCAAGAACAGAATTCGCGAATATTTCGCACGGATTGAAGTAACATTTTTCGCGATATTGTTGATTTATCAAAAATGGCTCAGCCGATTTCGAAAAAAAATTAAATGGGACCAATTTCGATTTCAAATATTATTACTTAAACTCGAATTAAATCTGATTTTACCGACTCGACGAAATTCACGAAAGTAAAAAAAAATACTTGGCAAATTATGTCGATAGGGAATCAGAGCCATTGGTAAAGAAAAGTATTGGAAATGAAATAATTTTTACTACCTATTATTTTAGGCATATTTTATGATCTCCCACATAAAATAATAAAAAGTATAAGTAAAGTAAATAAAACTGTGGCTTTTACTTGTAGCTGAGGTTCTTACGCTGATATGAATGTGTAGGTAGGCAAAAATACGTTATATTCTAGCGTTACAAAGAAAACATGCCGAGTCGATGCGTTACAGTTATTTTAGCTTGAGTATCAAGTTAGGTAAAAGCGGGAAAGCTTTTCCCTCAAGCAAACGATAAAGAGGTTTTTTTTCAATAGTAGTTTTCTATTGTGTTCATAAACTTCCATTTTTATTATTTTTAGGGTTCCGTGCCTCAAAAGAAAAAAACGGAAGTCTTATAGTATAGGATCACTTTGCTGTCCGTCTGTCCGTCTGTATGTATATCAAGAATCTTTATCTCGGGAACGCGTTAAGATATCGAGTTGAAATTTAAACTATACACGTATATCTATAGACTCTTGCAGTTGTGTAAAAGAAAAACTTCTCAGTTGTTGTATAAAAAAGTTAGAGCCATTTCTGTCGTAAAAATCGCATATATTGACACTCACAAAAATCAAAACCTACAGGGTACTTCCCGTTGACATAGAACTATGAAATTTGGCGATAAGCATTATCTCAGAGTACACATATTTATTTTAGGAATAAATCTGAAAACTGTACATTTTTCATTTACATCACAAAAAAATTGGGCCTAGATTCACAAAATATGGGTTCAAAATTCAAAGTGAGTAAATCGTATCAAGTAAGGTATCAAATAAAAGAGCTTCATTAGCACATGCTAAAACAGGTTTTTAATTATTTAACAATGTGTAATTTTCGATGTATGACGAGAAAAGTGAAAAAAAACTTTTTTGTCGATGATTATACTATAGAGATTTTAACAATTTACTTCCCAATTTTGTGATATTTTCTGGATTTGTACGGAACCCTCGGTGTGCGAACCTGACTCGCACTTGTTTTTTCAAAGTAACTTTCAATCCAGACATGACTGAATCTAGCATTATTAAATAGTCAGTGGATAGCAAGCTTCCGGAGATAAAGTATGAAGTTGGTAAATGAAGATGTTATTACTGAATAGCCCAAATCTCGCTACAAGCCAAATAAGTAACTTAATGAGTCAGAATCACGGCAAAACTTTATTAATTTTCTGATATAAGCATGTTAAACGTGTGGGGAATATTAACTTCAAAAGTTTTAATTATCGAGATAATCCGGCTCATGAGAAAGTTTTACAAAGATCGTCCAAGCCAGTTAAGCTAGGCAAAAGTATTGGCGCAATGCTAAACCCATAATTTGCATTGCATTTTTTGAGTTTTGACAAAAGTAGCAGAACAAAAGTTGTTAGTTTTGATGTATAGAATCCCCTAAATTGATTAGAAATAACGCGGTATTAACCGTAGGGGTGAGTTTTACAAAATCGTCGGTGATTTATCGAACCAGCGAGAGTGCCGTTTTTATACGATCGTTAATTTGACATTTAAATCGCTAAAATTCGCTAAAAATCATAGAAAATACCGATTTTTAGGTATCGATTTAGATTAAAATACTGAAGGCTCGTTGAACTTAGACGTACCTATGATATAAACGTCATCAAATGTCGTCGGGTGTTTAGTTCTAATTCTATGGTCGGGTGATTACACGACAAAGTAAGTAATTTTTATTCTATCAAACTTACATTATAGTTCATACATGTATCTAGGTAGGTACTCGTTTTCTATTTAATTATTATTACCAAAGTAGTAAAACATACACCTTAAAAATTACTGGTTGAGTGGAGTTGTAAAAATAATTGTGATATTAAATTGTGATAATAAATTAAAATGTAGAGTCACAATTATAACGAATTACTTATGTAACTTCAGTACTTTAGTATTATAAACTATTCAAGTTTTACGTAATTTTTTATATCTATTAGCACTGAAAAATAAAAGCCAATAGCTGTGGTAAAAATTAACACCTACTTACGGACAAAATGAAGTACACATATGCGTGATTAGCACCTACTACAGTTTTAATAAATGCAAGAGAAAAACTCTATACAAAATGGAAACAAAAAAAAAACTATAAATATTACAGTAAACAATTTCTTAGATGCATTTTAGTTGTTTTCAAAAGTCTTTCTGAGCGTCTGGTGAACGCGACTCGTGACCAAAATGCTGTTGTTTATTTGACTCAACGTATAAGCATTGCCATTCAGCGTGCAATGCTGCCAGCATGCTGGGCACGCTACCAACTAGCAGTGGGCTTGAGCACTTGGATTATCTTTAGACCTTCAAGGGTTTGTGGATGATCCAATTGCTTTCTATGTAGTAGTAGTGTAGATAGTTTTAGCATATAAAGTAGTATTGTATCATATTGTAGTTAATTAAGGCACATTTGCCCGTATTAAAAAAAGAAGATTGATTGAAAAAAATTTCTTAGAATTATCTTTTTTGACAAAACAAGTCGCAATGATAAAATATTACTCAACGATATACCGCTGTTAGGCAGAAAGGAAATTTAAAGTCAGCGGTTTTTGAACCCTTTCTCATAACGATGTCCTAAAATTGGAATGTTCCAGCATAAAGTAGCCATTTGCAATTTTGTTTCGTAGGTATTAACTTTTTACGTCTACTGCAGTTTAATTATTTTGTGTTTGAGATAAGTATGGACGGCGAAAGCATAAAACATTTTTTAAATACTAGATGACAGCCCGGCTTCGCTCGGGTGAAATATGACTTATAATACACACACACTCATCATAATTTTACTTGATCACCATCTTTACGAAGAGCTCTTCGCTGCATCAATTTTTTACAATCATGACAATGATTACCAAATGCAAGGAGCATAGATGAAGGAAGGATCGCTTTGCTCTGAGCGAAAACTTATCCTTCATCTATGGCAAGGAGATTAGGCTGATAACAAAATGATGAAGGTCAAGCAAAACAATTATGAAAGACATATATTAAAAAATAGGTAATTTCGGAATGATGGGTGTAAACAATATCCCAAAGTAATTGCTCAAAACTAAATTAATAAGTACTGAAAATGTATCTATACATTCTGATAAAACGAAAAGAAAAGCAACGTCAACTTTAAAGATTAGGTATGGCAAGTATTATATTTTCTATGATTATCTATCTATCTATCAGCCGTAGGACGTCCACAGCTGGACATAAGGCTCATAGATTTCCAAAAAGGCCGGTTGGTGATATATTATGATGTACTTTATGTAGCCTGTATCCTTTGCTTCTCCAGTGGAGTCTGATTACTACATTCACAAAATTAATAGCCTACACTCCTGTCCTATTTTATGTTTCGGATTATGAAAACATTAAGTAGATACCTAACCTTCGGTTAGGTACTAACCTAGTGTATTAGATATCTGTGGTACTAACTAAAGGTTGGAGCTTAACGTGACTACGACAGTGACTATTTTGATACAATATTATCAAAAATTATTAAAACTTAATACTTGATACTGGCAAATGCAACAAAATGCGACGCCAAAACATAAAAAACTTGACTGCTCAAGATCAGTGATGCCAATTTAGCATTTTTATGCTAAATTTAGCATATTTTCATCTTGTTTAGCATATTTATTTGCAATTTAGCATACGTCATATTTTTGTCATGTAAAATAAGTATTTTACCATTAAAATTACATGCAGAATTGCAGATTTATGTCAGCAATATCGTTTTTAACGCTACCACTTTTAAATGACGAAATTGAACGGGTTTCTTTTAGTTTTAATACATTCAGTATTAAAAATTATGCTACGCAATTGTTTGTCGGTAAAAACTTTAAATGCTATTTTTTTATACTTATAAGATTCGACATAAAAAGGGCAAGGAAATGCTGCTAGTCTTACGCAGTTCCAGAGAACGCACTACGCTCTGTAGGCAAGATCCAAGACCAAGATACTTACATTTTATTTGATAACATAATAATAGGTCATAGTCGATTAAAACACATATTTTTTAATTAATAATAATTTTTACGTTTCATTTCATATTGAAAAATGTTATCACAATTTTTAGCATGTTTATATAGCATTATTTTGTCACAATTTTAACACCATTTTAGCAGATTCTTTATTTGTGGTGTTGGCAACACTTCTCAATTTATGTCATCCGTCATCCGGTGTCAATATGGACACCGTGTTTTTGTTTGTCAGCACCGTTATAAATTTCATGCATCTAGATGACAACCCGGCTTCGCTCGGGTGAAATATGACTTATAATACACACACACTCATCATAATTTTACTTGATCACCATCTTTACGAAGAGCTCTTCGCTGCATCAATTTTTTACAATCATGACAATGATTACCAAATGCAAGGAGCATAGATGAAGGAAGGATCGCTTTGCTCTGAGCGAAAACTTATCCTTCATCTATGGCAAGGAGATTAGGCTGATAACAAAATGATGAAGGTCAAGCAAAACAATTATGAAAGACATATATTAAAAAATAGGTAATTTCGGAATGATGGGTGTAAACAATATCCCAAAGTAATTGCTCAAAACTAAATGAATAAGTACTGAAAATGTATCTATACATTCTGATAAAACGAAAAGAAAGGCAACGTCAACTTTAAAGATTAGGTATGGCAAGTATTATATTTTCTATGATTATCTATCTATCTATCAGCCGTAGGACGTCCACAGCTGGCCATAAGGCTCATAGATTTCCAAAAAAGCCGGTTGGTGATATATTATGATGTACTTTATGTAGCCTGTATCCTTTGCTTCTCCAGTGGAGTCTGATTACTACATTCACAAAATTAATAGCCTACACTCCTGTCCTATTTTATGTTTCGTATCATTGAAAACATTAAGTAGGTACCTAACCTTCGGTTAGGTACTAACCTAGTATATTAGATATCTGTAGTACTAACTAAACTTAACGTGACTACGACAGTGACTATTTTGATACAATATTATCAAAAATTATTAAAACTTAATACTCGACACTGGCAAATGCACCAAAATGCGACGCCAAAACATAAAAAACTTACTGCTCAAGATCAGTGATGCCAATTTAGCATTTTTATGCTAAATTTAGCATATTTTCATCTTGTTTAGCATATTTATTTGCAATTTAGCATACGTCATATTTTTAGGCATGTAAAATAATTGTACAATAAGTTTTTTACCATTAAAATTACATGCAGAATTGCAGATTTATGTCAGCAATATCGTTTTTAACGCTACCACTTTCAAATGACGAAATTGAACGGGTTTCTTTTAGTTTTAATACATTCAGTATTAAAAATTATGCTACGCAATTGTTTGTCGCTAAAAACTTTAAATGCTATTTTTTTATACTTATAAGATTCGACTTAAAAAGGGCAAGGAAATGCTGCTAGTCTTACGCAGTTCCAGAGAACGCACTACGCTCTGTAGGCAAGATCCAAGACCAAGATACTTACATTTTATTTGATAACATAATAATAGGTCATAGTCGATTAAAACACATATTTTTTAATTAATAATAATTTTATAATTATGTTACGTTTCATTTCATATTGAAAAATGTTATCACAATTTTTAGCATGTTTTTATAGCATTATTATGTCACAATTTTAACACCATTTTAGCAGATTCTTTATTTGTGGTGTTGGCAACACTTCTCAATTTATGTCATCCGTCATCCGGTGTCAATATGGACACCGTGTTTTTGTTTGTCAGCACCGTTATAATTTATTAAAATACTCGATAATCCGAATTTTCCGGATATATGTTGTCGACTCGAAATCATTATTTTTTTATGTTTTATCATTCAGATAAAGTTTCAATCGAGTCTACCGTACCCCTTGACGAAATTATTAATATAGAAATATTTCGGTGAGTCGTAAAAGGAAAGGCTTATGTATTTAATTTACTTATTTCATATTCATGCATCATATTCTAGATGACAACCCGGCTTCGCTCGGGTGAAATGTGACTCATAATACACACACACTCATCAAATTTGCCTTGATCACCATCTTTACGAAGGGCCCTTCGCTGCATCAATTTTTCACAATCATGACAATGATTACCTAATGCAAGGAGCATAGATGAAGGATAGGTCTTTGCTTAGCTCGGAGCGAAGACCTATCCTTCATCTATGGTAAGGAGATTAGGCTGATAACAAAATGATGTAGGTCAAGCAAAACAATTATAAAAGACATTCATTTTAAGAAATAGGTACTTTCGGCATGATCAGTGTAAACAATATCCCAAATTAATTGCTCAAAATTAAAACTGCTCAAAACTAAATAAATAAGTACTGTAAATGTATCTATACATTCTGATAAAACGAAAAGAAAGTCAACTTCAACTTTAAAAATTAGGTATGGCAAGTATTATATTTTCTATAATTATCTATCTATCAGCCGTAGGACGTCCACTGCTGGACATAAGCCTCCCCCATAGATTTCCAATAAGGCCGGTTGGTGTTATAATATGATGTACTTTATGTAGCCTGTATACTTTGCTTCTCCAGTGGAGTCTCATTACTACGTACACAAAATTAATAGCCTGCAATCCTGTCCTATTTTATGTTTCAGATCATTGAATACAGTAGGTACCTAACCGAAGGTTAGGTACTAACCAAAGGTTGGACTTTAACGTGACTACGACAGTGACTATTTTGATACATTATTATCAAAAATTATTAAAACTGAATACTTGACACTGGCAAATGCACAACAATGCGACGCCTAAACATAAAAAAAGAAGATTGACTGCTCAAGATCAGTGATGCCAATTTAGCATTTTTATGCTAAATTTAGCATATTTTCATCTTGTTTAGCATATTTATTTGCAATTAGCATACACCATATTTTTAAAATTACATGCAGAATTGCAGATTTATGTCAGCAATATCGTTTTTAACGCTACCACTTTCAAATGACGAAATTGAACGGGTTTCTTTAAGTCAAATGAATGTATTAAAAATTATGCTACGCAATTGTTTGTCGGTAAAAACTTTAAATGCTATTTTATACTTATAAGATTCGACTTAAAAAGGGCAAGGAAATGCTGCTAGTCTTACGCAGTTCCAGAGAACGCACTACGCTCTGTAGGTACCAAGGGGAGTTATACAGTCTGAGCAATGACTCAACCTCGTCTTCTAGCTCATTAGTGGTCGATGAAGACCAAGATACTTTCATGTTATTTGATAACATAATAATAGGTCATAGTCGATTAAGACACATATTATGTTACCTTTCATTTCATATTGAAAAATGTTATCACAATTTTGAACATGTTTATATAGCATTATTTTGTCACAATTTTAACATCATTTTAGCAGATTCTTTATTTGTGGTGTTGGCAACACTTCTCAATTTTTATCATCCGTCATCCGGTGTCAATATGGACACCGTATTTTTGTTTGTCAGCACCGTTATAATTTATTAAAATACTCGATAATCCGAATTTTCCGCATATACATATGTTGTCGACTCGAAATCATTATTTTTTTATGTTTTATCATTGAGATAAAGTTTCAATCGAGTCTACCGTACCCCTTGACGAAATTATTAATATAGATTAATTTCTAGCTGAAGTACGAAAATTAATACCATGAAGTTACTTTTTTAATTTTCTGGTAGGTATGTATTATCTAAGTACAATAAGTTGTTATCATATTGATTAAAAATGTTTTATTAATTTTAGTCCGCGCCATGAGCTCTACGATTTATTATATTTGGTATATTTAAATAAGTTTATCATTATTCAGTCTACTGTGTTTTGTAAAGACTTATGTAAGTACTAAGAGGAGTACTTGTATTGATATATTGCACGACCAACACAACTGTAAGCAATTGATAGGTATTATGTAAATGAGAAATAATGTTTCCGCAGAACCGATCTCTCATATTGATTGATGATAGCTTCATGTCTAAATGGCGTGCCTTATTTTATCGATATGGGTGAGTAATATTGCTGAGAAATGATGCTTGATTTTTGAAAAATATGTTGACCAAGTGTCAGTGTTTTAAATATATGCTTAGACTTAGTAATAAGTAATTAAACTTAGAGTTAGAAATTAGTACTTAATATTCTTACTATACCTACTTAGTATACTTGCCTATTCTTTTTCTTGCAGAAATGTATAAACAGAAGTGGATTTGGCTATTGTTGTTTTTTAAAGAACAAACTTACTATAAACTTGTAGTATTAATTTGGATTCACTAATTAATAGTGAATTGCTTTAGTTGTATAACTACATACCTAAAAGCTAGAAAATAACATTTTTTTCCTTATACCTAGAAGTATTGTGAAATTGTAGGTATAATATAAAATAAGGAAGAGCCTAGGTCCCACGACACAGGTCGCCCTAGTGTGGGATCTAGTGCACAACTTGTTTGTGAAAACTGTTTTGAACAATAAACGTTTTTTATGATTTTATTTTGAGTGCTTTCCACACTAGATTTTTATCTCAAAGAGTTATCTTTGTGATAAGCATTTCAAAAATCTGAAGCGAACGCAGGATTTGAACCTGCCCCTTCGGATCACTAGCCCGACGCTCTAACCAACTGAGCCAGCCCGCCTCCTACGCAAGCTTCAAATTTCTGAAGTGCTTACATTTCCCAACTTATAGCGTTGGTGGCGCAACCTGTGATACTCGTATTAGACAGGTTATCACTCAACTGGGACTGGGCTGGCTCAGTTGGTTAGAGCGTCGGGCTAGTGATCCGAAGGGGCAGGTTCAAATCCTGCGTTCGCTTCAGATTTTTGAAATGCTTATCACAAAAATAAACGTTTTATTTATTTATTAACTAATGTCTGGTATGAGGCTGAACAATTCAATTGTACAAACGGAATATTATGTAAACAATAAAAACAAACCACGCTTACATAACCAACCCGCACGGGCCCAGCGTGGTTAACATGTCGCTCATACAACCACCCTTCCTGGGTAGGTCTATGTTCAGTAGCGGACTATTAAAAAGCTTGATATAGTACATACAACACAAAAATACCGTAAAAAACTGTACTGTAAATATACTGTATAGTATAGCAGTTTTCTAGTTTGAAATAAGTAAAAAAATAAATAAATCTCTGTATGAAGGTGTGTTTTTCAAGTACATATTATACATAACAGCTGTCCTCGTTGCTTATCTCTGGGTTCAATAAAAATCACAATCAGCCACTGTGCCTTATCGTATTTACACAATGGGTATCAAATTATGCAATAAATTAATATTTAGATTAAATTGGCTAACAGCATTATCGATAACAAGTTCTGATAGAGCTATGTACTTTCCATATTTATGATTTTCTCATATGCCGAACATTATAAATACTGTCTTACTCTGGGTTAATACGTGTATGTAGTAGTGTATCTAAAAAACTAATCTATAAACGATTCCTAAATAGCCACATAGACTTCAATGTACTGGAGATAAATTATTTAAGTAAGTAGTAAGTATATATTGTACATGGCAACACAGTGTCCCCAACTCTCATCAACAACATCGCATTATGGTACCTGTATGCTGAGTGTGAGTTTTGTCGTAAACATGACGCGCTCTTCGGCGAGCGCGTAAGCATGTAATTTGTATGAACTTGTTGTGTTTCAAAAACGCACCGCTAGTGGCGCTATACATTTCTTCATAAAAATTACATACTTACGCGCTCGCCGAAGAGCGCGTCATGTTTACGACAAAACTCACACTCAGCATACTGTACTGATAGCTGTAATTGTTGACAAATAAATGAAATGAAATATTGTGTAGGTACTAGGTAAACACCTAACGAACCCCATGAGATTTATTCGATAAAATGTGGACGTAGAATGATTAATTAATTATTTAATTAATCATTTAGCATCAGTAGATGGTCAACGTCACTAGAACATGTCTAAAGCTGGAAACATACTATCGGACGCGGCTTACGGACGCGACTGACAGCTGCGATTTAGCAATGTGCACAGTCTTAAAACATCCGGTGTTCCAGATCGCTCAAGGTCGTCCGAAGGTGACGTCCGTGACTTATGTCCGATAGTGTGCACGACTCAGTGTACTTTCATAGTCTAGATACCTATTAGTCGTGGCTGTCAGTCGTCCATAAGCCGCGTGCGATAGTATGTTTCCAGCTTTAATCATTTAGCATCAGCAGATGGTCAACGTCACTAGAGCATGTCTAAATCGCTTGTCTAGAAAGAAATGGAAACCCCAAATATTTTTTTTACTCTGTACCTAATTCTTTAGTGTGTTATTGTGTTTGCGTTTTGTTTCTATCTATCAATATAATATGAAGCCGCAGCGGTACGTAGGTATATAGGTCCCGTCCCGACCTTTGTGAGTCGACAAATTCCCCTTTCGCAAATGGGTTCCTGTCACGCGAGCCGCCCCGGTAGAACACAGTTACGGAATCTCTTAAAAATAACTCTCACTGGGAAAGTTACTTTGGTTTGATTTATCTGTTTAGACAGTATTGACACTGGCAGGTATTGAAGCTACGGAAATGAAATTAGAAGAAACTGCGGAGAAATCTTTCTTCTTTAATATATATAAATCTCGTGTCACAATGTTTGTCCTCAATGGACTCCTAAACCACTAAACAGATTATAATAAAATTCGCACACCATGTGCAGTTCGATCCAACTTGAGAGATAGGATAGTTTAAATCTCAAATTATAGTCGCAATTTTAATTTATTTAGCCACAGCAACGCGTGGCCGGGTCAGCTAGTACTTATATCCTACTAATATTATAAACGCGAAAGTTTGTGAGGATGGATGGATGGATGGATGGATGTATGGATGTTTGTTACTCTTTCACGAAAAAACTACTCAACGGATTGAGATGAAACTTTGCAATAATATAGCTTATACATCAGAATAACACATAGGCTACAATTTATAAAGATATTTTGTGAATTGTCCAAAATATAACGATAAATGTTGAGTAAGTAGGAAAAATCTGCCATCTGCGAGCTACTCTAGCGAGTATTTTGCAAGAATGTCAAAATAAACAACTGTCGATCGAATATCTGTCAAATCAATCGATGAGCAGTCCTTGGATATCATCATACTGATAATATATTATGTACCTATATCCTACTAATATTATAAACGCGAAAGTTTGTGAGGATGGATGGATGGATGGATGGATGTATGGATGTTTGTTACTCTTTCACGAAAAAACTACTCAACGGATTGAGATGAAACTTTGCAATAATATAGCTTATACATCAGAATAACACATAGGCTACAATTTATAAAGATATTTTGTGAATTGTCCAAAATATAACGATAAATGTTGAGTAAGTAGGAAAAATCTGCCATCTGCGAGCTACTCTAGCGAGTATTTTGCAAGAATGTCAAAATAAACAACTGTCGATCGAATATCTGTCAAATCAATCGATGAGCAGTCCTTGGATATCATCATACTGATAATATATTATGTACCTATATATACCTATATTTAATATTCAATATTATAAAACCGAAAAGTTTGTTAGTTTGTTCTTCTTTCACGCAGCAACGGAGCAACGGATTGACTTGATATTTGGCATAGGTAGATATAGTTCGAGGGTCGGAAAGTGACATGGGCTACTTAAATATAAGGTTCCTGTGACATAGCATAAATGTCTAATTCCACGCGGGCGGCGCCGCGGGTAGAAGCTAGTATACCTATATTTAATATTCAATATTATAAAACCGAAAAGTTTGTTAGTTTGTTCTTCTTTCACGCAGCAACGGAGCAACGGATTGACTTGATATTTGGCATAGGTAGATATAGTTCGAGGGTCGGAAAGTGACATGGGCTACTTAAATATAAGGTTCCTGTGACATAGCATAAATGTCTAATTCCACGCGGGCGGCGCCGCGGGTAGAAGCTAGTAATATTATAAACGCGAAAGTTTGGAAGTATGTATGATGTTTGTTACTCCTTCACAAACTAACGGCTTAACTGATTGAGATGAAGTCTGATAGGTACCTTAGATTAACACATAGGCTTCTTTATATCTTGGGCTAAAGCGGGTAACGCCGTGGGGCGCAGCTAGTTCAGTCATATACATAAAACATCTGAGTAATAAAGCGCCAATCAATCAGATCAACATAATAGTTAGTATGATTTAACATTCTTTTAACAAAGAACATGAAAATCTTTGGTTCACTCAGTGACTGAAGCTTTTGTTAGGTATTTCTTCGCTCAATATTAGGTATAGGATACACAAACAGAATAAATATAAAACTATAATTGCTTCAAATAAATCTCGGTAATCCGACTAATGCGAAGAGGCAATTTTTCTTTGGAACTTTTTTAAACTATTTAATTTCAAAAAATAGTATGAGATAGAGAACTGTTCGTATTTTTAAAATATCTGAAGTATCACTCTTCTCAAATCGCCGACCCCGCCCCTATGCCATTTCCATAAATCTTCAGAGAAAATTTTAGATTGATTTCAAAGTGCCAGTATAGATATTTCAAAAGGTGCTTTTAATATAGTATTGTGATTGTAATACCGATAATATTTCGTAGTCAGTAATTATTTACATACCTAAGTTGTTATACAAATAATAGCAATGTCATAGCCCTACGATAATAAATAAAATTGTCTGATAAATAGTTCGCAGTGAGGTCGCCTGCAAATGTCTGTCGAGTTGATATCAACCGATGACTGTTCGTCATAAACCACAATTTATGTCAATACTATGTTACTGCTGAGCTATGGAAAGTTTATTTACGTACCCACTAACGCGAACCTATTTAGATTTAAAATTGCAAGCCGAGGTTTGGCTAAGTAGGTAAGTAAGTTTGTATAGGCCGGGTGGCTAGTCCTGGTGTCGGAGTTTTTTTTAGTTCGGAGAAAGCCTGAAGGCCTCTGACATGGCTGAACGGTTAAAACAACCGGGACCTACAATTTAACGTGTCATCCGAGCCACGGTAGCGCTCAGTTGGGAAATGCCACCGGGGCGGTCACCCATCCAAGTACTGACCGTGCGGAACGTTGCTTAATTTTGGTGATCGCTGACAAACACCTAGTCAAACTACGCTACGAGCGCTGCGCTACGAGCATAGAAAAAATGTCAGGTCGATGGCTACAAGATTTGGCTCGCACCTACTTAGTACACTGTAGGTACAGGAAGATTAATATTTTGATGCACTTAGAAAATATAATTATATTTCGCAAAAAATGTCATAACCGACTTCATCGTGTACAGAATTTGAACAGTTCGCCCGAATTGATGTATACAATTTTTACATTATTTTAGATTTTTCCAACACTCCCAACCTGGTGAAGCTAAGAGGAACCCGTGGTGGGGCCGCCTCTCCGGGTCTTGGATCTCGACAGGCCCGTGTAGAGGCTGGCCAGTAAATCGCATCGCCGACTGAGGTGGACTGCGGTGTCGCGCTTGTCGCGATGCCGCGGCCGAGCCCATCGAGGCGGGGGCAGCGACGGGATGGATGGGCGGCGAGTGTGCCGCTGCCTGTCCTACCCGCCAGAGCGGTCCTAACGGGCGCCGTCAACGTGTTGGCGGAGGCGGTGGGGCTTCAGGGGAAGAAGAGTGTCGATATCGCGATGGCCGCTCTCCCTATCCTCTGCAGCCGTAGTGGCAGGCAGTTTAATTGACCTGTTCCATCGGGTCAGGGCTGTCGGATACGGATGCTGTCCGACGCCCAGTGCTGGTTAATCCCAGGTGGTGGATGACGATGTGTCTGGTGTTCGAAGCATCGTCATTCTGGCGGGAGCACAGGCTCCGTGGTGGGGCCCGAGATGGGCCAGCGCCGCGATGGGTCAGTCGGGAGCTGCGGAGGAATGCGGAAGCGTGCCCGTATCCCCGACACCGTAGGCGCAGTGGTAGAACACCCAGGGTTTTTGGTGGGAATACCAGTCCGGTGACTCCCACATAACTACCCGCTTGTCCTCGAGGTGTGGTGGTATCCATAAAAGATTTTCCCTGGTATAAAAAAGGGTATTATGAAAATAGTTAAATATAGCGTCCCACGTTTTATAACATTTCATAACAGATGATTTCTACGGATTAACTGCTTAGGTACCTGGCATACCTGGCTTAGGCTATTCAACGAAAAAATATATTTCAAAAATTTATGGGTTGGCCTTTCCACCCCTGAAACAGAAACCCTGCTACGCCCATGCGCGGTTCAACGCATTGCAAAATCGACAAAATTAAACCATCTTTGCCACCTACCAATGATTGGTTGAGTTAAATTTATCGAATATACTCTTGATTAAAAATGTGACCATAAGTAGCACTCTTTCTAAAAATTACGGAAAGTTTGTATTGATACCTATTATTTGTGACAGGATTGGAACTAAATAGGCAACACACTTAAGTAGGAATATCAAATTCCTATTAGGCAGGGACACGGTAATGATATCTATTACCGTGGCAGGAATTCAGATACGGCGTTTACAATACATTTTAGTGATTAGTTACAGTAGTTCTCCGGTACTATTCTTTTCGGAGGCATTTTGTGCTATATTGTTTTGTAGAGTTTAAATATTTCATTTAGAATACCTACTTAGCAATAACCTTTTTATGTATTTTATTATGTAATTAGAGACGAGATGAGCATGTATTGTGCTTGATGGCAAGCATTACTTGACTCAGATTTTTTTAACCCTACAAGATACCTTGAATAGCATTGTATTGTCCATTACAGCGATTCATGACTAAGTAAAGATTTTTACGCACAGTAATCCCGCTAAAAATAGGTTGAATCAAAACTCGATAATATTTACTGTGTTATACATGTATTACAGGATTTACATACCTACTATAACAATCAGCGTAAGCTGGGGCAGCCTTCGTTCCGATATAATTATATGAGTAGACTGTGCAGAATTCTGTTAATACGAAAATGATCTTCATTCAAGATCTCAGAACAATAACTAAAGCTATTATTGTTCTGAGATCTTTATACTATAAAAACTACATAATAAACAACGACTACTTATCATGCAATTAATATCGTAATTTAGGCACAAATTATCACAAGACATTATTATTTTTATCATGATAATTAACAAATTCGCGCCCATGTAAACACAAGCAGTTAGCTCTTTATCAATGAATCTGGGTATAATGTACTTGCTGGTTATCAATCGCCACGCACTTGTTTCTTTTATAATAATAATCGTTACATGTGACTATTATTAATACGCCACGCGTAATTTAAGATCATTTGGAAAGTTGCCAGTTATATTTTGATATAAGGTGACTGCACACTAATAGTACCTAATGGTTATTTTTGTATTTGGTTTTATGTGCACCTAGTCGAAATGATTTGGTGTAATGTAATGCAATGTGTTGTGTGCAAATTAGTTAGAATAGTAGCAAACGTTACGTTAACTTCGATTTATTGGACTGCCTCGGTGGCTCAGTGGTTAGTGACTCTAACTTCTGGATCAAAGAGGCGTGGGTTCGATCCCCACCCAGGGCAAATATTTATGTGTTTGCTCTGAGTCTGGGTGTTATTTAGTTACTATCTATATAAGTATGTATTTAAGAATAAGTATATGTAGTAAATCAGTCTCTGGCACAAGCTTTGCTTAGTTTGGGGTCAGAGGCCGTGTGTAAGAAGTCCCAAAAATGTAAAAAAATATTAAAAAAATATATACGAGTATTTACTGATCTTCTCATGCGGACATTTTAGGTAACAAACTTCATTAATTTTCAATCAAATAACTTTCTTCTTTCTCTTCTAACTTCGCAATAAAATATTATTGCGAAGAGTAGGTACTTAACTTCTGCGTTGTTTAAAGAAAACAACTCTATTTTTGACCGACGAAAAAGCGGAGGAGGCAGGTACTTAAGTCAACGCGTATATTTATATTTTATTTTATGTCTAACCACGCATTACTTTTTACAGAGATGTACGATTTCAATAACTCTTTTTTTATTGGATTACTTTGTAGTTGGTTTCATTTAAATTTTACCGAAATCGGCTGTGCCATTTTTGAAAAATCAACAATAATGTGAAAATTGTTATGTCGATCCGTTAGAACTATTCGCGAATTCTGTACATGGTTGAAACCGGTCATGCCATTTTTTGCAAAAAAAAAATTATTATACTAACACCAGTAGGGACTGGGTGTTTCTTAGTCCTTCACCATAAAGCTTCATGAACAATTGATAAGTATACATCTTAGCGTCTTAATCTTATTCATAGTCTCACATATGGAAGGACTTCCTGAAAATGGCGGACGGCTGATAAACCTCCGTGATATCCGACATGATAAGGGACATTACCTTGACCGGAGATGATGGACGCAGGCCGTTTCCCTGTCACGCGAGATTCAGCGATTGCCGCTATGTTATGACACTCATCCCGAGGATGAGTGATTCTACGAATCTTTTATTCAATTACGGGATTGCTCTGGCTAGAGTAATGGTCGGCGTGGGCTGAATTATGACTACTTTGACAGATACGGTTGGAACTCTACAGGAAGAACTTTCTTTTTCGATTACATTGGGAAATTTTGTAAGAGATAATGTCATGACGAAATGATCTCTAAGTCTAATTCGTATTTTAGCATTTTAGTCTTTAAACCCTCTAAGAAATTTTTTCAACTGCAGGATATTATGTGGTGTACGTATTTAAGGAATTATTTAAGTTAGGTACTAATGCCTCAACCAAAAAAAAACATCACTATTCCTGACGATTGGCACAGTTATACATCAACGGTGGATAAATGCAATAATAATCAAAACCACTGAAATACTACAATATAATATATAATAACCTACCTACGCTTGTCTATGGTTCTTTTGCATGTTTACCTTTGTTCAAAAATTGAAGTTGTTAGATAAAATAATGATGAAAATAATTATGTAACTTAAATTTCGTTGAAAATATTCAAGTACCTAATCATTCGCGAGATTTCAGTCCATCTAGCAAGTGTTATCAGTAAAGCAAATAAAGACAATGCATTGTTTAAAATGCTGAGAAAATAATGATTAAAATGTTTACTTTTTCATCATACGTGTACGTTTATTTGCTTCATGAAAACCTAAAAGCGTATGAGTAATATGGAAATTAGTAGCAGCGAGACAAAAACGAGGATTCGGTAAATATGGAAGGGACAGCTAAAGCTAAAGGGATCAAGTAACGACCCGACAGGTTTGTGTGAAGTTGAACTTTGCTACTTTGGGTAATGTTGGCCATTTAGTTTGTGGTGTTTATTTAGCGCGCTTGTGATGCTTTAGATGTTATGTACGCTAAATTAAAACTACGGAAGAGGATAAATTCGTTGAGAACCATCTCTTTAGTTCCTCTTTAGGAATCCTACTAATATTATAAACGCGAAAGTTTGGTGTGTGAAAACTCTTTAACGCAAAAGCTACTGAAAATTAAACTTTGCAATAGTAATGCTTTTACATCAGAGTAACTCATAGGCTATCATTTATAAAGATGTTGCGTGAAACGAAGTTCGCCAGGTCAGCTAGTATTTTTATAAATGAAAGTAAGACGTGGAGTAATATCTAGTAGAACAAGTTAGCGCTTGAATCGCTGTTTACTTTACTGTGCTATAGGGAGCTCCAAAATGATGTTTTAAAAAATTGTACTAAGAAAATTGTATTAACTAAGTAAGTCGCTTTATTACTTAAATTAAATATATGTTGAAGGCTCTGAAACAGAAAGCCAAATATGTGATTTCATTTTAAACCAGCGTCAGGTCTCCACCTTGTATAGACGAAAAAACAGATATAAGCAAATGGAGACAAAGACGTCTAGACATAAATACAAAAGAGTAGTGAAGACATCTTACCTTTTGTAGACCTACTCTTTTAAGTAGATGTCTACACAAATGCATCTTGCACACAATTAACTAGGTAACGAACAACAACCTCGTATATTTTGTTGCTGAATTAAACGTTTATTTGTATAATAATTAGTATAATTGTACTTTAGCTATCAGCGTTAGCTTTAGCTTTACTTTCAGCTCTAGCGTTTCTCTTTGAGGGACATTTTTGACGCAAGAAGAATTCCTTAATAGAAAGCCAATCCGCCATGCGTGTAATGAAATTTTCTTTCGGCGTAAATACCTATGTACAATTTTCTTTTTGCCTTCATTATGATTTTTTACAAAGAAACTAAAACAATATGGATGTAGGTGTTAACGCGATAATCTTTTATCAGATAAGAAAGATTTTTTATCTTTTCTACCTTTACATTACAATGGACCATTTTTAGTGCTAAAGATAAATAGAAAGTTTTTGGTCAAATACGAGCATGAATACCTACCTAAAAAAAATGGTACGTAGGATATTTTCATTGAAGTTTATTCGGCGCATACCTAGGTACATACAACTTTTACATCGACTAAACTGCTTTGTCGAGTTTTGAATTTCTACTCAACTAAACAGTTTAGTTGATGGAGGTGCGCATACCATACGATTTTTTATCTCCTCAAATCGACCAGTCTTTAAGGTGACGCATTGACGAACTATTGTTTCTCAAAAATCGAGAACCGCGCCCCTTCAATCGAACTAATTTTACGCGGTCGCGCTCGATAGGATTGCGCCAGAGCGGCGGGCGACAGTGAGTTTTTAATTAATTACTCATAATGCACACATTAAAAAAAATATCTTCTCGGTCTGTTAAATAGAAAAAAAAAACTGGCTATTTTATTCATAAAAAATAATGGGGTGTTGTCGCTGATAATTCTGAGTATTCGAATTATTAAACTTTTTTTTGGTGAGAAATTTGTAAGTTTTTTTTTTAATAAAGCCGGTCGTTTTTCAAAATTTTGTCCGGTTCATTAAATATTTTAAGATTTTCTCTTATCTATAACATTTTTTAAATTTGAATCAATATCATTCGTCCTTTCACATCGCGCATTCAAAAGTACTCGTTTTCGTGTTTCTCGACCCGATGCCTCGTCTTAAGCTGGAAACATACTATCGGACGCGGCTGACGGACGCGACTGACAGCCGCGACTGATAGGTATCTATATAGACTATAAAAGTACACTGAGCCGTGCACACTATCGGACATAAGTCGCGGACGTCACCTTCGGACGTCCTTGAGCGTTCGGACGTCCGAGAGCGATCTGGCACACCGGATGTTTTAAGACTGTGCAGGCTGTCAGTCGCGTCCGTCAGCCGCGTCCGATAGTATGTTTCCGGCTTTATTCAGCAAGTCTCGAGTCAAGGTTTCAGAATTACAAACAATATCAATTAGAAAGAAAGTTCTAGTTTGTGTAGAGTGTTCCAACCATCCAGATACGACTTCCATGCATACTTCCTCCCATAGTTTTTTTTTCAGATTTATATTGAATAGGCTGAATGACATATTTTATTTTATTTAAATGATATTTTTTGATTTCCTCTTGTAACAGCTAACCATGAAAAGAGCCGATTAACGAAAACATAAATAAAATCAACCTAAAAATAAAGAAGTTACAAGCATATTTATTTTCTTAGTAGACAAAGAGCGCATTATGGCAAGCTATGACGTCACCGCCCGTAAGTGTCATACATTCGCCATACTATGTTATGCTTTGCGGGAAAGGGACAAGGCATCCCCTCTCTATCCTTACCAAAATCTTTACAAGCTTGTATCTCTGAACTTGATTAGCCAATTTTAATTATTTTTTCTGTTTACGAATCATAATTAATTGCAAAATTGTGGAAACTAACGTGGTTTTAGCACATTTTAAGCCGCCATCCAATCTCAAAATTCCTGTATAGAGCCCTAGTTAAACTGCCTTTCCTCCATCTAACATTGAAGTTGTCGAATAAAAAACAATACACAAGATTCTCAATACTATACGGCAGGGGATTCAATAACTCGAAACACAATTCAAAAACTTCGCTCGATAGAAATTAAATGCGAAGATACCGCTTTTTAGAACAAATTCATGATTTCTAACAAAGTTTATTGCATTTTTGGGCACTTTTCTACACGTTTACAACTTTTTTTTTGAATCTGATATTTATGCACATGAATTGAACTATAGCTTTCATTGATAAAATTTAAGAAAAAGTGCTAATATCAATTTTATATTGATTTTTGAATGCAAAAATCGGGAGAAACCGGGGGCGTATTGGTCTTCACCCGCTCATATGAAAAATTACGCTGGTACTATGACGCAAATAGTAATTAAGTAAAGCACAGTTGTTTATTATATATTAGTAGAAAACTATATTTTAGTAAAAAACTGCTACTATAGTATAGTAGCAGTTGTCTGAATACTCTTTCAGACTTTTTAAGTAATGCGCAGATCTTTTTATCTAGGCTGTTCATCAACTCTTCCTTATTTGAAATGCTTAAGAATAATCGCTCATATAAATAACACCGTAAGCTGCCGACCCTATTTCGCAAATTATGACATGCTGCCTTTACCCTCTCTTTACATTCAGGAATTATGTTTATTTGTATTTAAAAATATTACAAACTTCACTAAAATAAAAGAAACACATAGCAAGAACACCCGAAATAAAGACAACTTAAGCCTACCTTATTCCCGAACCAAAATGCTAAATGAAAGCCCATATTACATGGCAATCAAAATTTTTACCAGGTTACCATCAATTATTAAAAATGAAGAAAAATTAACAAATTTAAAATAAAATTAAAATGATTCTGGAGGGAAAAAAACTTTTACTCAGTAAAAGAATACATTGAAGCCACCAGCTATGTAGGCCACAAGAAAACGACGAGACGCTTCTCTAGGATAATAAATTACGACACCCTGTATCCATAGTATTAAGTTAGTTCAGTAGACATATTTATTTTCATAGAGACGCTTCCCTCTAATATTAGATTACGACACCTTTATTATCCATAGTATTAAGATAGTTTAGTAACACATTTAATTTGATCTAAGTATCTTATTGATAAGAAGCGCCATAAAACATTTGCAATGCCCGGAAAGGGCGACTAAGTTTGTAAGTGCAATTTTTAATATAAGACCTCTGTAACACTTAGTGGCAAATAAATGAATATAAATGAATGAAGACCTCCTCCTCCTCCAAGAGACTGTACTTTTTTGCTTGACTTGTTTGGGACGAATTTTTTTGTGCTGGATTTATTAGTTACTAGATTTTATTAGTTAGTTTATTTTTACTGACGATATTTCTGAGACGATGTCAGTAAGCATTTTTGGAGATTTTTTTATTTATGACTAATACATTTACAATATACATATATCTAAATATAAGAGCACCAAAAAACCTTACGGTTTGTCTCGTGTTTTTAAGATAGAGCAGCATGCACTTGATGCCGGGTCTTCAACACTCTTAGCATGGCAAAGGGATTAAATCATTTTATCCACTTTGTTTGTTGTTATTGTCAATCCATTTTTAACACGCTTTTATTAGTTTCGCCCATGTTTCACATGTTTGCTTGCTTGCTGGTAACCAACCCCTTTGAGCTCGATTTTGACCTACTTTGAGCGATCAGATTTTCTTTAAACTTTGCACACTTATTAAAGACTGATGACAATGCATTTATTAAAAAATAAAATTGATGACACCTATGCGTGTTTTTTTTAAAACTATATTTATATTATTTATTTTTATTTCGATGTCATATATTGGTGGAAAAACAGTCTGCATCACAGGTAGTATGGCAAAGGGACAATTGTCTTTCCACTATAATATCCCCTCGAAGAGGAAATAAAGTATGGATTGACAATGACAACTGACATTAAAAGTGGATAAAATGGTTAATCCCTTTGCCGTGCTACCCAGGAAGAAAAATAATGGAATAACCCTGCCTCCGCCATTGTTTCCTGACAATTACAATTTGGATATCTTCAAGTAAAGAGGGTATCTTCTAGGTCTACATACTCCATCTTCGGCAACAACTTCGCTTTCAATCAGGCGAGTTGGTGGCCAAATGTAGACCTATTCTACATTAAAAAAAGAAAATCCCAGATAAGCAGAAGAACAGATTTGCATTAAGGCAGATAATGTGCAAAAATATACTTAAACCTATCAACTTTATTATCAATTTTTGATCTTTTTGCTAATATCGGTCATACTCGTATTTTCAATTTGACTATTTGCCATGGTGCTGGTCTATACTTAGCTTCGCTAGTTCCCTCTCAGCTTACAAGATAAGAAGCAGAAGCGTTTATGTTGACCGCAATTATTCTTTGCCCCATCTTGCCTTAACAAATATTAGACGCTGGCAAATACTTAACTAAAGCTTTGTTTGCTGTTTCTATCAATGTTATATTTGCTAACAAACATTGAAGCTTGATTATATATCTTGGCGTTCAAATACAATCAGTGTACTCATACCTTATCTGAATCTCTGTTACATTGTTTGATTTTATAGCACGCATATGGAAATGTAATGAAGAACATAATCGTACAAATGATGAAATTAATATTACCTTTTTAGAATCTAATATAGTTTTGATAAAGAAAGTAACGTTAATGAAACCATAAGAATTTAGCTATACAGAGGGTTTCTTTAGCGTTCATAAAAATTTATGAAAAGTGTTGTCAGCAAATGAATTATCATAAAGCAGTAAATACTTTACATGCCATTCTTTTAATTTGCCGTCTTTTCCGAATGTAATATGATAAAGTAACAATTGAACGGAAAATTATTGACCTCGCCTCCGTGCTATGCCCTGCCCGCTGCTTTCACTGGGCTATGTCGGTAACTTTGGTTCTTCTACGGATTTCCTCATTCCTAATTCAATCCCGCAGAGAGACGTAGCGCAGCATAAGACATCCACCTACAGGGTGGACAGATGACCTCATCAAGACCGCAGGATTGCGCTGGATGGGAGTCACTTCCGACCGATATCATTGGAGATCTATAGGGGAGGCCTATGTCGAACAGTCGACGTCCAATGGCTGAAACGACAACGAGAAATAGATAGTTAAAGTTAGTCTATGATACTTACTGATGATGTGGACCATGAAAGAGGCGAAGACCACCATCCAGCCCCAGCCTCCATCAGGCGGCGGCGCGAGGCTCACGGAGGCTCCCGGAGAATCCGGTACATGCGTGCCATTCCCCGCCTTCCCATTCTTTGGACTCTTCGTTACTCCGTTAGACATCTTCAACTCCTTTGGCACTTTCCCGTTTGTAATTAAATCTTAAATTATCTCAGAAGTACTTTAGTATCACCCTTATATCCCTTCTTTATGGTACCTATACTAAAATATAATGCTTACTCCGTATATTGTCGTTAAGATATGTTATAGGTTTCTTATTGATCACTTCCTTTGTGTATAGAGGCACTGTTTTACAATAAGTTAGGTACTTATTACTATAAAGTTTGAAAATGCAATGCGGAAGAAATTTGAAGGAAGGACTATTTATATGGGATTACTATCTTTGGTCGTAGACCATTATTTTGGAACCTATCTGCGGTTTAAGACTTCTGTGTTGAATCTGCAGATATTTCTTAATACGCGAAGCATTTTCTGGGCAAGCAAGGCTCCAGCTGCAACAAAAGAAAAACAGTCATGTTAAGTATATGTAGCACTGCTCTTCGAGGTCGTTCGGTAGGAATTCAATATATCTATATAGTATAGTAAATAGGTATATTTTTGACCGACGAAACGAAGGAGGAACTCAATTCGTCACGTAGATTTTTTATGTATAACCACGCATAACTTTTAACATTTTTTTTACATCCGATTTCGGTAATTCTTTTTTATTGGAAAAAATATACTTGTCACAAAGTTGGTCTATTTAAATTTTATCGAAATTGACTGAGCAATTTTGATAAATCAACAATAATGTGAAAAATGCTACATCGATCCGTGCGAATTATTTGCGAATTCTGTACAAGTGAATTTTCTTAAGGTTGAAGTCGGTCATGCCATTTTTTGCAAAAAATAATGATTACACCCATGGATGATTTTATACGTGAAATGTGTTGGTAGTTCTAAATTCTAGATGTTATTAAGTTCTATATCAGTAGTAGTTCTAGGTAAACGTCGAAATTATCATCAGAATAAATAGCAAACATTTGTTGCTTCATTGGATTGGATTTAGTCCACGTAAAATATTCATAAAATGGTACGACGCAGTTTGACGTAGTATACAACAATATAATCTGTCAAAAATGTGGATTTATAATTAAACACTTTATTAATTAATAATTTTATGCGTAGCTACCGAAATCGATTAAATTTACTTATACTAAGATTTAATTTATATTTGTTGATAAATTCTAGACACAGTATTTAGGAATAAATTTGATCGATCGACGTTTATTGAATTTGAATGGTGTCGACATCGTAACAGGCAAGTCAACAAGTGATTTGATCAAATGATTTGTTGATAGTTCGCATTATTATTTTTGAAATTATCGGGTAGCCTACTTATATAATTTAGATAATAATAATTAATTAATTTGATTGTGGAATTCTGGTATTCTTTATCTGACTAAGTACGTGGCGTTAGTGACTGCCTCAGCTCAAAAACTTAGGATCATCATCTAGCTGTGTAGTTAGTTTACTTACATAAATAAATCAGAAAGTTTCATATCTTTGCTGGAATTTTAGAATTTGATTCCACATTCCTGCTTTTCTTTTATTGGATGGCCAGGCAGATTTCTATGAGGGGCCTCTCAAGTGATTACTTTCATAATATATATTTTATTTTAAAATACCTACAAGCAGCAAGGATGAGTCTCAGATTTCGCGAAATGAAATGTCGGGTGAAATCGGGGATCCGATTTTGCACAAAAATTACAACTAAGTATACCTACTTAACGCCAATAACACAATTATTATTATTCACAGAGCACAACAGATTAACTTATTTATATGCGCTTACTCAACATTGTCTACTGCATAATGTACCTACCTACCCATGTTTTCTTAAACTTGCATTTTGAGTTGTATTCTTAGCTATTATTTTTTACATTATTATCGCCCTTTGATAACTAAACTGTTACCAATAATTATAAGTAATCTCGCGTGGTGTATACAGAAGCCCTGTCTCAGTGTATTATTGTATGGAACGACCTAAATATATATATTACTAGCTGACGCTGCGAACTTCGTTTTATCTCCATAAATTATAGCCTATGTGTTATTCTGATGTATAAACATTACTATTGCAAAGTTTCATCTCAATCCGTTCAGTCGTTTTTGCGTAAAAGAGGAACAGTAACAAATCAATAAAAAAAAAACTACTGCAAAAATCAGCAGATAAGCAACGCACTAAAAATAATTAATAGTATCTTATGGGAGCAAAATTAATATTTTTACGGTGAGGGCGCTTATTTTGAATCCAGAGCGAAGTGAGGGATTGTAGAGTAGAAGAAAAAGCCATTTACATACGTAAATACAAGATACGCGCGAAAAACAATACCGTTCCTTGGCAGTTAGGTAAAAAAACTAAAGAAACAATAAAAAATTGATAGACGACAAATAAGTATTATGTTTCCGGAGGAATTTCAATCTTAGATAGGTACTCCGGACCATTTTTACAAATAAATGTGTTCTTTTTCTTTGCTTCTACATCTTGTTAATGAGACGTTTAGCCGAACAAAGCGGATTATTATGACTTGCGTAATTAATTGAAGAAATGTGAGAAAGAAAAATTCTCAACCATATTGCGTTAAGGATTAAAATCGTGGGCTGAAGGACTAAGCGTTTTAGACCTTAATTTTTACTTAATTTTAGCCAAATTTTAACAAGGGAATATTTTCAGTTTGTTTGTCTTTTGTAATGCGTATACTGGGTATACAAATTTCTAAAATAAATTAAACCAAGAGCATAGATCTTACCATATATACACGAAAAAATAATAAAGTATAGGACAAGAAATAATGGATCGTTCAATTGTATCTTGTGCTACATTCTTGAATTCTTGCAACCAATCAATAAGCAATTGAAGTAATTAAAAGGAATTATTGACATATCCGACGCACCTGCGTTGCTTGTGAATTATTTAGCCCTATGATTTACAAGCATCTAGCTAGATATTGAGAAATACTTATTTGAAACGAATGATCCTTAGATATTCTTGTTGATATTTAGTTGGTCAGGGCAAGCTAGTTTACATCTACCGGATATTTTGACCTAAAACACAGATGTTTAAAATTCACTCTGCATTCAGATTAATATTATCTGGCATACTTGTCACAATGTGTACTTGTCACATTTACTTATGTTACTTTAACATTTTCGAAGACTTGTATCTTCGTAATTACGAGTAAGTTAGTATTTATGGTTTACTACCGCTTAGCTTCCAACAGTAAAAGAAAACATAAAAAAACTGTATATCTGAAAGAAAGTGGTTCTAATGAAACGCGTGACATACGTAAATACTTAAACTTATAATAAAATTATAATTTCTCTGTGACAAATTAACTTATAGCGTCACGGTCGCGCCTTTGGAGTGTTATCTTTTGAGATAATAGGTCATGCTTCGTGCCCGACTCAATGATACGAATTACATCAGAAACTTGGACTTGATTACATGTTACACTAATATTAAGTTTATGTCGAACGTTAGTTACATGTAAACAATGATGTTACTAATATCAATATTTTTATTATTGACTGATGTATAATTTTATCATTTGTAATTTGCCTTGGCTTTGATGGGGTCAAAGGCAATCATATAGTATTTATTCGTTTGAATATTTATCACACATATATATTCTATTCGTGCCTCTTTAGCATTTTTTTCTAGAAATAAACTCTTATGTAAGTTACCGATGGTAAACACTGTATTAAAATCTTGTAGTTCTTTCTTTGTTGTTCTTGATTATAGTTCTTCTATTAAGATATGGTGAGAGTTTTATACTTTATTTTATAACCTACTATAATTAAGAATCAGAGAGATGCTAAGGACTGATGAACGACACTGAACACAATTTTGGTGCCCGAATTGCAGTGCTATTTGAAAATTCTAGCAAATTGAGATCATAGTTTATACCGTATTATATTGGTTTTCGTAAAAATAACTTGGAAATCAGAATCTGAGAATAAATGTTTTGTTTTTGCTGAAATTAGTGGATACCTAAAGTGTAAATACAAGCATAACTTTCGTAAAATTGTAATTATTTTTCCTTGATTATTTTCAGTACCTAAAGATTTTTGTTTATACAGATACTACTAATTTATTTTTTCACAAAATGAAATAACAAGTATCTATCTTATTTACTTGGTTTTTCGGCTATTTTCATAACCGCAATTTGGAAAGCCGGAATGATAACAACTGGGCCTGCTCTACAACAGCAAAATATTGTTTTTTTATTAACTGGCTCGTCTGTGTCTGTCTGTTTATTTTAGAAAGTTGCGTGGAAATTAATGTTTATGACAGTATTGTACAAGGCAAATAAACAAAAGTCATCTTTATTGTGAAGTAAGTATATACGTACTTCTAGAAATATACAAAAATGTATCAAAGTCATAAAAAATGTATCAATTTTAATTTTGTCAATAAAAATAAATTAAATATCTATGAATTTATATCTGTCCACCTTTTAGGTAAGCTTGCGTATATTAAAACCGCATTTCTGCATATCAGGCAGGATATGGTCCAACGCAAATCTATCTCTATCGCCTCTCTCGAAAAAAATATGTTTCGTACAATAACAGTCATATATTTGTTTACTACAAAATAAATTGATTTAATAGGGAATTAAATATTGTTGTAGACTTCAGAACTCTACAGATAAGTTTAAGTTTATATTTTAATTTGTTCTTCTGTTTTGAGTTTTACGTTATTTTACCTTAGGTATATCTTATTTTCTTCCGTACTGAATGCAGATATTATTTTTGATAATGTAATATTGTACCTATTGTATTGTTGTATGCAGGACTGCCCACAGTTACCAGTGTAAAAACAATGTAAGAGTAACTACTGAACCCTAATTCATCTATCAGATATAAAGCTGAACTAAACTTGACGTTTGTTAACTTCATACGCTTTTTTTTTGCTTCGCGATGTATCGTTTCGGTAACGGACTTACGGTTGATGACGAAAAAACGTGTGATGTTTCGGCGGACATGGTTCAGTTCAGATTCATCCGAACTTTGTGGAATTGGCTCGTTAATATATTTATTCACTTGTTACTAAGCTTTCCGACATGTATCGCGATCACCTCTCCTTATCACCGCTCGTGGGTTGAACTGATAAAAACAACATAAGTAATATAATATATGCAGGATTATCTTCGTGTGAAAATAAAGCAGGTGACGAAAATATCGCTATCTCGATGGATAAACATCTACATACCAAAGTACCTACTTACAGTTGCTTGGCAAAGTGTAGGGACTTCCAGAGGCTACCAGCTAGCTTAGCATACAAGAGCACAACAAGAGTTTACCGACGTGTGCAAAGGTGACAGATATATCCTATATTAGGACATAACTGTCAAGTTCCGAAATGTCGATAGAATTAATTTTAAGGTCCGTATGCTAAGCCCGCAGGTCTGGTTACTGACAACTGACGCACAATCTCTTAAAGGTAACTTCGAGTAGTCGGTCTTTGGTAACACAGTCCGAAATGACAAAAAAAAATTAGGTTGGTAGATACCTACGTAGGTAGGTATTCCATACATATTTTGTCGATAGTTTACGATTTTTTTAGTGCAATATGTGATTTTATGCGACTTTGCGGTTTATCTCGTAGTTGTTTTTAGGTTAGTAAGTTCGTTCGTTCTGCCTCTGACATGAAAGCAACCGGAACCTAAAATTTAACGGAGCGCCCGAACCTCGGTAGCGCCCAGTTGTAAATGCCGCAGTCACCCATCCCAAGACTGACCGTGCTGAAAGTTGCTCAACTTCGATGATCGCTAACGAGCATCTTGTCAAACTACGCTATGAGCGCTAAAGGTTTTTATAATGATGAGTAAATACATACATCTAAAAGTCATTGCACTTTACAAAGATACCATGTAGGTATATTATTGAGCTAGTTTGTAAAAAGGAACGTAAGTTAGTGAAATAACTGCCTTAACAGTCATCTCTACAAATTAGTGTGTGGGCCCAATTCTAACCACTTTTAGATTGCACAGAGCTAGGCCTGTATGGTCCAGATTTGACCGCTTTAAAAGAGTAAACGATTCTCTATCGACATAACGTAACTAAGTCTTAAACATATTATAAACATATTTATTTCCAAATAACACATGTGCAGAACATTCTTATAATAGTACTTAATTTTAACAAAACAGGTAAATTTTAATGTAGGTATAACAATGCAATTCAAAACAAGTCTTAGGAATGATTTTTTGCGAATTTCGTTTCGCTTAGAATAGGTAATGTTTTTTTTTTATATCAAAAATGACGTTGAAATAAAATACACACCATATTTAAGTTATATCGTTGGAATAATAATATTTTTTCATGCAAATTTCTTGAAAACAAAACTTAACTTAGAGCACGTTGCAGGGCACGTTTTAATACAGAATTAGTCTGCTGAAATATAGAGCAAATCTGTAGAGACGCAAAAGTAGATAGAAAGAACATCGATCAGTTTAATTCTGAGAATATAGTGAAATAGGTAAATTAGATGTGATGTTTTATAACATTGTCATATCATTTGCTAGATACTTATCGAAGCTGTATTATTACTTCGTAACATAAGTATGAATTTCGGGAAAAGATAATAAGTATGAGGAAAAAATGTTTCAAACTATCGAGTAGTTCAAGTAGCAATTTCGGTAGGAAAATTTTGTATCATAATTTAAATATAACGGGAAGTAGGTAGTCGATATAAAATATCCCTATTCAATTTATGGTTTATACCAGTTTTTTATTTGTTTTTTTTCAGTGTTACTACCAATCGGTAGTAACACTGGTAATAAACCTAATTTAGATGGACAAAATTACAGATGTTACAAATCTAGCAGTGTGGTTTTAACCTTGTTACAGAATTCAGTATGACCATAAGATATAAAACCTATTTATTACTTAGTTCACTACTCAGACCAAATAAAAAAATCAAGACAGAATGTTGTAAACAAACAAGTGAGGCCGACCAAAACTACGCCTCGCCGTGTATAGACAATTTACACACACATCAACGTACAAGCAAACTACGCCTTGGCTTGACACTCGAACTATGGCGGCGCAACAGCGACGCGTTCACACATGTATAAAAAACTGGCTTTACCTGACAGTTCAACGACGTTCCCTCTTGATTTTTTTATTTGCTCTGAGGTTCACTATGAATTATTTGATATATCTATGATTAAACCGATTTTGACGGATTTAGCAATAGCTGCGCGAAGGGCTGTTATTCAATATAAACAAAAATACGATTTTTCAATTTTTACCGGCCTTTTAGTAAAGGACCAACTCAAACACTCTTATAGATTGAACCCACTTTTTTTTTTTTATAAAATCGTAATATGCCACTGAAACCAGCTGGTATAGATTATTACATATCTGTGTCTAAAACATACAAACAGTATGAACAATGTGACATCCAAATTCAAAGTAGGTATAAAGAGGCTGATTTATGAGTTTACTCTGTCACGACGGCCATGAAATATTCAAAAAGTCATAATAAATCTCAATTATCAGGACATAGCGTGAATGAATCAATTGACAAGTTGACAAGTATAGGCACAGTGAGTCAAGTAGAGCGCAATGAACATTGTGTCAGGAGATTTGGTGGCATGATGCACAGTAATAGCTGATCCAGTTTCTTTGTCGCCTTTTAACCGTTCTGTGATATAACTTTGTTGTTTGGGTATAGCTAATTTTTAAAACAATTTAAATTCATGTTAACAGGCAAGTACTTTTATTGCTACTGTCTGTCTGTCCTGGCTGGTTCCATGTAAAAATATGGATTGTGTACATTATAAATAAAATGGCTATTAATACCTAAAGTATTATTTAAAATTTGCACAGCAATTATTGAACCTATTCATTAAATAAAAAGAGAACCACTATTCTTTGTAATCTTATACCGAATCGTAATTCAGGCGCACGGGTTTTTGGATTCGAAAAACGCAAGTTTTCTTAATTACACGGTTTAATAACACACGCAAAAATATTTTATACCCAATACCAAGAAACGATTGAAATAGTAGAGTAGACAACAAAACACAATAAAATTAAACATACTAAACAAAACTACTGCAACTACTAGGTATATAAAAAAAAACTGACCATTGGACGTCCACAGATTAACTAAATCCTCAAGCCTCCTGCCACTTGGGAATATGTCCAACATTACCGTGTTGATTTACAAAAATACGTTAGCAAATTATATTCCACAGAAAAAAATATCATATGCCTCATTTCAAGGATACGCTAACTTGAAATTGAAATGCACATCTTCGTAACTTCTTATGTAGGGCTTCAATTGTCTTTAATATATAAAATGTACCAATATGCCTGAAAAGGCAAGTTTTGGCTAAGCACCTTTAAAATTAACCACCTTGTATGTACCTTAAACTTATGAATTTCTATTAAACTATACCTAATACCGAAGAAGAGACCGAAGAGTATAATCTGCCACTTTGCTTAGCGTTTGTGGACTATGAAAAAGCCTTTGATTCGGTCGAGACATGGGCTGTCTCGAGTCTCACCAACGATGTCGTATTGACTATCGGTACATAGAAGTGTAGAAGTGCTTGTATAATAACGCCACTATGTCAGTCCGAGTAGAGGAAGAGAGCTCCAAGGCGATCCCTTTAAAAAGAGGCGTAAGACAGGGAGACGTAATTTCTCCGAAACTGTTTACGACTACTTTGGAGAACGCCTTCAAGCTCCTGGAATGGAAAGGATTCGGCATCAATATCAATGGCGAACACCTCACTCACCTTCGGTTTGCCGACGATATAGTAGTCATGGCAAAATCGATGGAAGAGCTTAGCACGATGCTCGAAGGCCTCAATCGGGTTTCTCAACAGGTGGGTCTTTAGATGAACATGGATAAGACAAAAGTCATGTGTAATTCCCATGTTTTACCCACCCCGATTTCTGTTGGAAACTCGGTTCTTGAAGTCGTTGACTCGTACGTCTACCTAAGACAAGTAGTCCAGTTAGGTAGGTCCGACTTCAACAAAGAGGCCAATCGCCGAATCCAACTCGGATGGGCATCGTTCGGAAAATTGCGTAGCGTCTTTTCGTCCGACATACCTCAGTGCCTCAAGTCGAAAGTTTTCGACCAGTGTGTGTTGCCAGTGATGACTTATGGCACAGAAACGTGGTCTCTCACTATGGGCCTTATTAGTAAGCTCCAAGTAGCCCAACGAGCTATGGAGAGGGCTATGCTCGGAGTCTCTCTGCGGGATCGAATCAGGAATGAGGAGATCCGTAGAAGAACCTAAGTTACCGATATAGCCCAACGGATTAGCAAGTTGAAATGGCAAAGGGCAGGGCACATAGCGCGGAGGACTGATGACCGATGGAGTCGAAAAGTCGCAATCGACCGGTCTTATTGGAGATCCATAGGGGAGGCCTATGTCCAGTAGTGGACGGCTGATGGATGGATGATACCGAATTGAGTTGTAAAAACAATAGAAAAAAATGGTGACAAAAAAAAATTGACGAAATAAAAGAGATGGACATGATACGGATAGATTTTGTAATTTTGTGAAGGAAATAAATTTTGTACAAATCCAATGCAATTCTGGAGTAAAATTATGCGCAGTAAAGTTTAAAAATACAAAAAATATTTGGCATAACATCGGCACGGGTGCAGTCTATGTTAAAATCGTAATTATATACGTATATAATGTTAGCGATGCATGGGTAAAACACGTGTTGTGTCTGTTGCAATAGAATAATAGGTATTACGAGTATGTATATTTATGCGTGTTTGATAATACTAGAGTGCTTAAGGAGGCGTTCATAAACTACGTGAGATGATTTGTATCGACCCCGTTCTCCCTCCGTAACCTCACGTGAGTTTTCTAATATGTGGATGTTTAGTTTAGATACTTTAATCGTAGATATTTGATTTTTTTGAATAATAAAAAATATTATTTAGTCATATTTTAGTGGAGAAACAAGTTTAACTTATTCTATCAAAATTATCTTCTCTCTCCTTTGCAAATATCCCCCACAGAACCTTTTAGCCATGTCAAAAGCCTTCAGGCGGCCTAAAACCTCCGACACCAGGACTAGCCATCCGGCTTATATGAACTTACTTATGAGATTGGACTATTAAATGTGAGGTATTATGTAAATCATGGACGTCCCCTTATACGAGTCGATCGCCTATAAATTATCGTTGTTTGTTGTCACTGACTGGGTCATTAACTCTGCGCCAGTTGTATGCTATTGTTCTGTATATAGTTGATAAATTGTCCTTTAATGTATTTATATTACGATATGTTTAGTAAGAGCTGTTGTGATATGTGATAATATTGTGTAAAAGTACCTATCATAATCTTAATCGTCTATGGTTATCAACGGGATATATCAGATGAGTAACATTACTTAAGTAATATTTTTAAGTACCGTAAAATGGGGATACTTTGATCAATTTTTAACTTTAAATGACTGTAGCATTCTCATTTTTAGCGAGATTATTATTATTTAAAAGTATAATAATCGGTTTTTTGTGTAGATTTGAGTAAGCTAATTTTAATATGCTAAATTTAAATAAATTAAGAAAAATAAATTAAAAAGTAAGCGATCAAAGTTAAACCGTGAGTGGGGATACTTTGATCACCCATGTTTTTACTATGGAATTCGAAAGTAGACCCGAAACGATACTACGGAAAAAAATAATCAAAAATATCGACCGGTAATTTTTCATTTTATAAGCATTTTTATGCTTTAGGGTAACTTTGATCATATAAATAAAACATATTTTACTCTAATCAGTGTTTATTTTACGACTTAGGAACATAATTTGTTTTTACTTAGAAATAAGCAATAGTTTAGCTATAAAATCACAGAAAATTGTATTATATTTATTTTTTATTTTTATAGTTATTTTTTTATTTTTAAATTAAATTATTAAGTACAATGTCTACTGACTAAACAACAATCAACATTCCCTATTAATTGGGCAGTATTTCGACACCTGATTGGCGCTTATTATGAAACTTGAAAAATATATAAAAAAAACAATAACCAATATGATATCATCACTTTAACTCTAGAATGTCTACATCAAACGAGAATTCTACTTTAGAGGTTGGTTCTTCCTCATTTAAAGACTTTGGTTTTGGAAGAAATTAAATTATATCACAGTTTCCTTTTTATTTACTGTTCAGAGTTCCAAAGGGAATATCATATTTTCTGGATGCAGCCCGTAAAGACATAGCTCCTGTCACTACTCTTGACAAAGCTTCATTTAATAATTCGTCACTGTAGTTTATATATGTTCTCGTTCCGGGTTTTTTTTTGTAATCTCGTGGCATGATGTTTCTGAAGCAATAGATTAATAAAAATATATAAAGAATCATAAGAATCGGATAAAAGTTAACCACACCCTTACTTTAAAACGTAGGGTTACTTTTATCACCGATCAATCTCACCCTGCCTGCTGATCAATGTCACCCCGCGTTAATTTTTTGCCAATAACACAAGCAAATTTTGAGTTTAGAAAATCACAATATTTTTTTATAGTTCACAAATTAAAGTTAAACTAACCGAATATAAATTGCATTATGCCTATACACAAAGCGAATTAGTTACGGACAAAGTTTTGCAGGCTAAAAAAAGATATTAATATGTAGTTACTCACCTTTTCAATTGTTTTATGCAAAACGAGCCGCCGCACTCGCCTATGCTTCTAAGGGAAAGATGGCTGACGATCAGTGTTGCCAACACGAAAAAAAAATGTGGGCTAGTGCGTTCCGTTTCTTCAATATTTGCACTTAAGTTTCTAAAATAAGTTTCGATCAATGTCGCCCCGCGATTTAAAGTAACCCCATTCTACGGTATTGTCTATTTTAAACATGGATAATAACTAATTTAAGCACAAGTCATATTTTATTTAAATTATATAATCTCTAACGTAAACAAGAAAATACTTTTTTTGCGTATGATTCTATAAAATTAATGATATTTTTCAATGACTTACCAAATCATACCAAATACACGGTGTTATTCATAAATGTATTATATGTGGTTACAATTTACAATCAACTGACATGTGAAGTAACATTGTACAACCAAATGATTTAACAATTTACTGCTATAACTAATATATTTTTAATGACTGACATAAAAATTGGCTATTGACAAGTTACTAATGATTGTGCGCCAAATTCCTTCCATTACGATTACAATACATTAAAAAAATGTGCGTAGGTATGTTCAATGTTTCATTGATTGGATTGAATAAAGGGATAGAGAAAAATTGGAATTAAATTAAACTAATTAATCATTATTCTCATCCTATGCTTCTCCATTAGGGCCTTATTTCACCGGAGTGGTGCTACCAGACCTTTAAAAAAATCGGTCTACATTCGCAACCAGAGAGTACCCTTTATAAAACAGCTGTCATATTATTGGTAGCGCGACCAGGGTGGCGCCAATATGGTATCTTACTGTGATAGAGCCCCAACTGTGCCCTCTCATAGTCTGTTTTAGATATGCCAAACATGTCATTATACTCGCGAACTTAATGACTTTATAGACTAAAGTCCAAAGACAACAAAGTAAGTACTTATACTACGTTTATTACGTTTTGCGAAATTCCATCCAAAATTCCGATTTATCAGTGAGCTACAGGACCACTGCACTTGACTTCAATAAACAACGAAATCTCATTAGATATTAGCGAAGCGAACAAAGAGCTCCTTTGTCGTCTCACAAACACAGTTGTGTGCATACAATTACTAAATTTTAATTGCTTATGCTCGTAACATTTACAAATTGGTACAGAGGCCGTAGGTATATCAAAGGTCACTAGAGCTCTAGGAAATTGTGTTTGTCACTTGTCTTATCATTTAAATTAGTTATTTGACCCATATCATCCGATTAGTTACTTAATAACACTCCACACGCCCACAAAACGTGTAGTATTGATAAATCGAATAATATATTTTTATTAAAATAATTTCTTTGTTTTTGAAATGATGGATTATGTAAAACTGTAAAATTCTATATTCTGGCAGATATTGCATTTGGGAGCCAATTTTTCCAGGTAGATCTCTACCGATAGTGTACAAATTGGTATCTAGGTATAGTAAATAATATAATTGGACAAGATGTGATCAAATATGCAATAGTAAATAATTGTTAGATATTATGGCAGTCATAAAACATATTATTAACTGGTTGGAAATTGATAGCTGTGTGTGTAAACTCTATCAAAATATAAATAGAAACACCGGTGACCATGATTTTCTTATTTCTTTGTTTTCATTTAATTCAGGAAGGTCAGATCCGATGTTCGGGAAATTGATGTCAAAGCACCCGTGCCAAGAATAGGCGCCGTGTGGGCTGCCCATGTTTTCCGACAACAACTTAGCATATCATCTGTTCCACGCATGGCATAATATTTACAGGCGCACCAAACCAAGTGTAAACATTGAAGTTATAAAAGAGTTCACCTTGTGCAAAAATAAAACATAAGACGAAGTAAATGATTAAAAATAAATCGCGCGACATTGCAGTTCTTGCTGGAACTCACCGTAGCTCGTAAAAATTCGGTTATTAAACCAACTCGATCCTTTTGCAATTTCGTGGTCACTTTAATTCAAGATCACGTTATTTTCCCCGAGTTCGATGCGTGATATTTATTGAAAAGTCGCGTCGCGACGGGCGTCCGTGCTTGTCCACTGTCGCCCTCTGACTGACACGAAAATAGCGATAACAGAGGAAACGCAGGCCAGATAAATGATTCGATACATTTCTTCTGAAAACATAATAAAGACCATTGTTTGATCCCAGATAAAAGAACATGAGCCTTACAAAAACTTCAATCGATAACGAGCAAGGGCATTTAGATCTCTAATTTTTCTTGTGACTATTAATATGTTGTGACAACTATGTAAAATTTTCTGCGGATAGGTTATATATAATACTAAAATATATAGGTATTAACATATTTGATTATGTATTATATGGTCCCGATTAAACATACAATGCGGTAGTACAGAATCCGCCACAATAAATAAAAAAAATTAAGCATCTCCAAGTTGCATAATTGTAATTCATCTACGTAGAGTTTGCATCGCGAACTTTATCAGCAGAGATTACTTGTAAGTAAGTATTGAACAATTTCTTTAGTGATTGCTCTTCGTTCAAACTGCGTTGATTGAGTGCATGTGTAGCTAAAAAGAAACATTTTGGTAAGTAGGTACCTACAATACTCCGCATTTTATGCATTGTTGGTTCTTTAACGTTTCATTGTGACGTAAGCACGACTCTTTTATAAGAATTATACCTACCTATATCATATAAATAAGTTATTGAAAATAAGATACCAAAGATAGAATAAAATGTAGTCGGTAACACTGTGGAGAATAATTGTTTTATTTCAATCAGGCGCGGCGGGCAGTGCATGGCATTTTACTAAATTACTAATTTTTAAATTAGGCCCTATAACAAATTTATCACAAAACAATCTATGATAACCTAGCCAATCTCCATAGATTAGTTTATAGATTGTCATACTATAATTACAATGAAAATGAAAATACTTTTTTTTTGAATATGAAAACACTTCATTTTGATCTAGGATATGATAATCCAATATAATCCTTTATTAGAAAAAAATATATAGAAAATATTTTATAGAAAGAAAACGATACCATTAACCTGGTTAAAACAAACGGCGGCCTTATCGCTGGTAGCGATTTCTTCCAGGCAACCTCAGTACGGAGAGGATACCGCAACGAAAAATGAACTACAGGGGGATAGTAAATGCATTAGATAAATGTTAGTACTCATAAACTTAGTAGATTTATAAGACACTAGTTTTTACTTGCGGCTTCGCCCGCATGATATTTTGATTTTTGACGCAATATCATTATAATTTTATAGCCTATGTGTTATTCTGTTATATATAAACTATGTTATTGCAAAGTTTCATCTCAATCCGTTCAGTAGTTTTTGCGTGAAAGAGTAACAAACATTCATCCATCCATCCTCACAAACTTTCGCGTTTATAATATTAGTAGGATTTACAGTATTTATAAAGGAACCCTGAAAGTAACTAGGCTAACGCCTGTGCTGTGAGATTTCAGTGACTTCCGAATACCATTTATTTATTATATTTGTACAGAGCTGTATATTTTCTTGTTGCAGATAATTTTAGTTTTGCTAACTGAAGAATGGACTATTTTGGAATTAAATTAAGAAACTAGCATCTTCCGTAAGCGTGACAAAGAAAACCAACTAGCGCATGTGCAACTGTGTTTAAATAGCTACGTAGTGTTAGAAGAGAGAGGTCAGTGCCTCAGGAAAATTTGGCACTGCACTGGATTGCAAACAACGTGCATTTGCCAATGTCAAGTTTATATAGAATTTGGTCTAACAATGCACGTTGCAGGCAATGTATAATGATATCATAACATTAATTTTATTTAGGTAACTTTGGAAAAGAGTAGACGAGAATTGAGAACATTGCACAGCAGTGTAGAAGTTATATATTAGTTTATTTATTATATATTAGTTTCATATGAATAAATAATCTATTTTTTTTAAGTCATTTTTATCAAGTTTATCTTCTTCAAGTTACTATTTTTTTGTAAGTACAGTGCTATTTTCAGCAACGGTCGATGTACGGACTCAATTACTCGAGTGATTTCCTGTTGATCTATGTACATATTTAGGGTAAAATGCACCATTTCCAGGAAAAAAAACACTAACTCCAATATAAAACTTCAGAATTTAATAACAAATTTTTCTTTCTTTAATATCAAATTTCAGGTTGAGTTTTTTTATGTATCCTTACATTATAAGTACAATTTTTCGGCTTAAAACAAACTTACATTCGGTATAAGATACAACTTTGAGAGAATTTATGCTCATCATTATACCACTTTTACTACGGGACCAATTGCAAAAAAAAAACATTTTTCTCAATACATTTGTCGAGGGTCAATGACTTTTTGTATTTAACAGCTGTTTTTTTTCACTACGCTCTGGATATTCAAAGTGTAGTGATTTGTTTCTAAATCCATCTCAATGATGTCTCTGCTATCACGTGCTCAATAAATGTTAGGGACCGAAATTCCTATCAGTAACGGTAGCAACATACGGCTGCGCCAAAAATAGTGAATTTTATAAGCGACATAGCGACAGATGGAGACACTCGCGTATCATAAGATTATTGAGATCTTGAAGACTTTTGAAGTAGCACAGATAACATATCAACACTAATGTAGTACCTGAAACATGAAAGTATATGAGAGCTATGCGAGACGAGCCCGCGTGCTAGTACTCCAACCTTGAAAAAGAGCGCCAAATGTGATCGAAACTATAATAGCAGTTATCTACTAAAATTAAGCGTGATTAACACCTGTGCTATACTTTAATTAAAATGAAAGTATAAAATCATCATTTCAGCTATAAAACGATCACTGTTGTACATTGGCCTCTCTTATACGAATGGCTGAAAGCGCCTTGCTTCCAGTTGATCTTTTGTTATTGAGGAGGTCATCACTTCAGTTTGTTTGTTTGGTTTTACCTTATTCCAGTTGCAATCAAGCGATGGACCGCTGTACTGGTATAATGAAAACCGGTCATAAAACAATAATAAACATTAGATATTGCATAGAAATTGATTGGAAAATTACTTAGCCACAAATAAAGCAATACAAAAATATTAAATCAATGATAATAAACATATTATAAATTACAAAGCAATCCTAAAAGTTCTTGAATTATTAATTATTAGGTATGGTTTTTCGTTAGGCTCGTGTATTTATTTTTTTTCCTTTCATACATTTTACTACATTCATATGCTAATTTTTACAATAGGCACGAGTATATCCTTTATCACTACATAGTATAAAAAAGTCGCTTTCCGCTGTCTGTCTGTTCCTATGTAATTATATGTCTTTAAAATATCTTTAAAACTACGCAATGGATTTTGATGCGGTTTTTGAATAGAAAGAGTGATTGAAGAGAAAGGTTTATATTATGTATAATACACCTGTGCGAAGCCGGGGCGGGTCGCTAGTAAATATCTAAAGAAGTGTGCGACGCTGTCTGACCTAGTAACAGATGTTGATACTGTCATAGCTTATCTTTGAATAATATGTCTATACAGGTTTAGATTTTATCAGACATTACTTTTCTAGATAGTTCAGTCATAGTGATACCTATGCAGATATGATTTGTTTTGATTGAAAAATACCCATTTTTGGAACAATGATATTTAAGTAATTTTATTTAAGTACTTCTGAACTAAAAAATATTGAACCATTTAAAATAAGTTTAATTGGGTACCTTAGTGGGTACTTACACATAGTTTCGTAGACGTAAATGATAGCTAAGGCTCTTAAGCCTACTGGTACTAACCCTTGGGTAGGGCCTAAATATTTTATATAATTTGTAACAGACTTTTGTATGTTGCCCAGATCGCCCATCTTACGAATTAGTCTAATATTCATGTGTAGGACGATCACCCAGTTGTCCTTCATTTGTAACGCTTGGAGTATGACTGAGGTCAACAGGCGAAAATTTGATTCAGACAGTAGAGAGTAGGTAATTCGAAACTGCACGAAAATAGACGTGAATTTTTGATTTTTGATGATGTTTGATAGCAGTAATATTCGACGATATTTTATGATATCTACGACATAGACAAGAGTAACCATCAACATGAAAATTTTAAAATATACATATAAAATATATGTATGTGAATATAATATGTAGATGTTCCTATGTAGATTTAGTTACTACAAAGTTTAGATTGTATCAGATTATTTTGTTTGTCAAGAGTATTGTTGTTCGAATTGTTACCCGTTATATCAATTTAATCAGAAAGTAATATTTTCATTCATGGTTTATCTCAATTTATATTATAATTGTTTTGCCTGACGAAAACAGTAGTTCGAGTAGAGTACTAAAATGTGCCTCGGTATCCAGTTACTATTTCCAGTTGGTCAGCTTTTCCAACACTGATAGAACGTTTTTATCGATAGTGGTAAATTAAAAGAGGTTTTTACGAATAAATAAACCATTCTGTATTCTCTATTATTGAAAAATTGGTTTAAAGCCTCTATTGTTGTGTGGGCGAAATGTAGCTCGGCTATTTCAATCTAACTGACATTTTCAGCGTCGGGACGCCAACACGATCTGAATCTATCTCCGGGCTTAGATTGTTCCGGTTCCTGAATCCAAAATTGAAAACAAGCTGTTTATTTCGAGCTAACGATGGCCGCGGCGTCGTCGCGTGGACATCCCGTGCACAGAATTAGACAGTGCATTTTAGACTGGTGATATATTTCTGCAATTTTCTATTGTTAATTTCCGTTGTCTCTCAACTCATACAGTTTTCAAAATTCGTAAAAGTAAATACTTTTTTATGTATCTATTTCTTTAACCTTCATGTATATTACCTTCTTTAGAATTTATTGTATCTATTAGTGAGTCGTCTGTGTTGCTTTGATTAAATATCTGTATAGATATCGAATTGGCTGAGCAAAACGGCCCAAAAATATGGTCTTAAAATGGTCCCTACGCATACATATTTTGACAGGTTAGACATACACATTGTCAAAGATCTCTGGACCGTTTTCTTTGTGATTGATGTTTATATATGTCCATCTAGACAGATACATAATCAAAGAATAGTTGTATATACTACTAGTTGTATGTAATTTAATAAATAATTAAAATAAAATGCCAAAAAATAAAATTATTCAGCATAGCTTACATTTTTCTCTTATTCTTATAGGTAGGTTAGGTTACTCGGAGTTTGTCACAAGATTTATGTAAATCATTAAATTGTCACTCTGTGAAAATACTTATGGCACCACCATTACAAGCGTAGAATGCTGTCTCGCATGAAAATTTTTACAGATATCTGTGATGAAAATTAATTTTTCGCATTAGTTCAGAGGCCATATTTTTCAACTTCGCACGGTTTCGTCGTATACGGAACTTGTATGGAGCAACTTCCAACCTCCATAGACAATATAGAGTGTTTTCATACAAACTTCCATAGACAATATAGAGTGTTTTCATACAATCTGTAAAAGCTCCGTATACCTACCGCCGTTCCCAGGGGTTCGAAGTTGAAAATTAACATCCCAGCACATTGCCACATTGTTCCCTAGATCGATTTTAAGCACTGTTTGGACACTTATATCGTACATAAAGACAGATGTGGATGGGTGTCTCGAAAAAATAAATAAGGTGCCGACAAATCTGATCAAATACCCAAACTCTATGTACGTACCATTTTAGATATAATATAAATACAAAAATAATCACATTATATATTTTACGTAGATTTATTATCAAGTAAAATGGGTATTTAAACAGAAAAACTTAATGTGATTATACGTAGTTTAGAGATTGGGAAAGGGATCAGAGAAAGGAATGGTGACCCCCGCCCTGGTTGTTTTTTGGTGCAGAGGTTGGCCATTGCCATTCAGCGCGGTAATGCTGCTAGTGTGATGGAGATAGACTGACAGACAGACCAAACTATTTATTTACAACCACAATATGAAAAAAAATACTATTTACACATATACTTACGACAAAAAAATAATTATAAAGTGGGGGCCTTATAACCCATGGCGATTTCTTCCAGGCAGACCTTTGCGCCGGGGACAATCAGGGGCGGGCTTTTTGACTAATTTATTCATAAGCTAGTTTTAAGTTTTTTATATGGAATTACATTATATATTTTAGTAAGTACGTGTCGTTAGTATGACCACGGGCACGAATTTTTTTCCCGTAGTCCTACTAGAGCGTTTGGTAGGACTACAGGAAAAAAATCATGCCCGTGGTCCTACTAGTAGTACATCTAGTAGAACCACGGGCAACAAACGGTTGTATGTTTCTATTAACAACCTACTCGAATTATTTTGTCCCAGGAACAATATATTCAAAGACGGTGTTTCCTTATGGAATACAATTTTCCGCCATTTTCCGGTAATCACCTCACTACAATACAAGAACACTTTATTGACACCACATAAATAAAACATAACAGAAGAAGACAAAATCGACAGAAGAATGGTACAAAAGGCGGTCTTATCGCTAAGAGCGATTTCTTCCAGGCAACCTCTACTACAGGATTACAAGAAGAAGGAACTAAAGGATTACGTACTACGCGTACCTATTTGCGTACGTATTTATTACAGTAAACGGGTGCGTAGTTTTTTATAAATTGATTACACTTTTGTGGTATCTATGAGTAAACATATTCATGAGCAAATGTAATAAACATGTGTAATAAAAACCTACATTTAATAAATTTAGCGAGGAGGGCTTCTGAGTCAGAGTGCTGTGTCCTCATTCTCATGCTCGGTTGACCATCGGATCGCCGGGTGAAGGTAGGCAGCTTGGTAAACATACTGACAGAATTCCTACTTGACTTACTTACTTATTGGGATAGATTTAGTTGTCATGAGAAAAAACGGAATTCACTCTACGTAGGTCTTACCTTTGACTAGTACTTACTTGATTTAAAGGTCGATTTGGGTTTTGCTGTTGACCGTAAATATAATCGTTACCGCCGTCCATACAACATTCGCAGTAAATTCTAACTGTATCAAATCAAAAATAAACACTCTGTTTGAAAAAATGTTTTTATCACGCTTGTCAGCAGGAAATCCATTACGACACTACGAAACATGATAGTGTAATGCAAAACATAACGTGCACATATTTTACTACGATGTGTCGTCAGATTTGCCTCTGCATTTTGTAGTGTTGACGAAAGGCTTCAATGCGTCCCGAATCACCGACTTATCGGTTGGCAGAAGGCAAAGGTTGCCTCGTCTCCTTATTAGGCATGCTGCGCGCACACAAGGTTATCGGACACTTGCAAATTAATTGCACTATTGCGATTAAACTATGTACATAGTTCCAGTTCCCAACAATTGCTGCAATGTTTTAAGATTATTGTTTAAAGTAGAGCTGAGAGTTGATAAGCGATTATATTTTATGTTAGTGTAATGTTGATAAGCAATCATAAATATCAGTTTTCATAATGGCTTGCGACTTGAGTTGTCAGATTTGTATGATTAAGTTCATCATCATTGTATCAGACGTACCTACAGTGTATACTTTCTGGCCTGTGGCACTCATACGATAAACAATACCACACATAGAATTCTAAAGAACAAAATAAAAATTTAGTACATTTACCAAGAAAAAAAATATTTCATTGCATAAGTACTGAGCAACCAAAAGCAATAAAATAGCATAGATAAAACACAAAACCATTTTCGCAAAAAATCGCATCCCCGCCTTCCACCATGTACAAAATTCGAATAGTTTGCATGAATCGATGTGACATTCATGTACATTATTGTTGTTTTATCAAAAACGGCTCAGCTCACCTTGGAAGCATGACTTTTCATAAATACCTTTTCTTAAAAAATAATATTTTAAATGGGTTCACAATCGACCAAAATAACGATGAGCATACGCAAAAATACATACGGACAAACCTCCTTTTTGGAAGTCGGTAAAATACACAAATTTCACAAAAATATCTTCTAAATACCTTGATTCTTAGCATAAAAATATTTCCTTGTCCTAGGAAGCGGTGCATGGCGATAGAGTCGTTCAACCTTGTCGGGAGTACGAACGCAGATCGGCGGGTAATACGATTACCACGAGTGATTGGTTCGCTTTCTCTGGAGCATAGCGACTGTCGCATATTCTGTGGCTCTAACAACTGTATCAGCTGTGTACACGGAGTTCACAAGTGCTTAGCAAAGGACTTATTGAGTGAAAGCTTTTCTGTTGATAAACTGCATCTTTTTTAGAAAGCTATAGGCAATTAGGAATATGGCCAGGGGTACAGTGGGTTTGAAACGGAATTTGCGGGTATTGTATACTTTGATTACGTATCTGATTGTATATGTATATAAATCTGTTTTGCTATGTATGCTTTCCGGAGTTTATACTTAGCATACTAAAAGTTGAGACAGGCTACCGCTTTGTCTAGTAATGCATACTCTACCTGCACCTACATTTTACCTTTTGAACAATAGCAAACACCGATATAACTACACTAAAGCTGGAAACATACGATCGGACGCGGCTGACGGACGCGACTGAAAGCCGCGACTTATAGATATCTAGATAATGAATCTACACTGAGCCGTGTAAACTATCGGCCATCAGTCGCGGACGTAATCTTTGGCTGACCTTGAGCGTTCGGACGTCCGAAAGTGATATGGCGCGCCGGATATTTTGAGACGTGCACACTGCTAAGTCGCGGCTGTCAGTCACGTCCGTCAGCCGCATCCGATAATATGTTTCCGGCTTTTTGATTGTTATTAATTATTTCATTGAATCGATTATTAATTACTATGATTTAATTTAATAAATTAGATTTTGTTTGACATGTAACTTATAGTTATGAATAAATGAATATGAATATAAGTGTAGTCACTGGGCAAAAAAAGAAAATGTAAATGAACTGATTTTTATTCTGAGATATTACGTTAAAAAAATAAAGTTGTCGACGTTATACAAAAATAAAAAATCTGTATTGAAAATCGCTCACCGGGTCAAGGAGTTCGGACGCATCGCAGGTCAAAGGACAAGGAGGCTATATGCGCCAGCAGGCGAGAACCACACCGTCATTTGTTTCGAATATTCTTTACAGATCTGCGTTCTTTTTTTGTACTTCTTATACAGTGCCAGTTCGAATTTTTTTAAATCTCTTGAATAAAGGCTCTTTCGTGGATATAAACATCTGTTCTAGCCAAGGAAGTTTCATACGAGAACTGGAATGATTACGAGCATCCCAAAAACGTTCCGAAGAGTAAAGCACCAACATTTGAATATATCTCTTTCTACTAGTGTATCCATACAGTAATTTCATTTAATAGAACAATCTACAAAACACTAAGTATATACCAATAAAAGAATGAGGGAAATCATTTGTATTTCAGGTGGGATAAATCTGAAATTCAAATATTATTATAAACAGGGTTATCTGCTTACCCTGTATTAAGTAAAAATAATTAAGACCATTATTACGAACGTTTACTATGAGACCAACCCGAAATTCGAGAAAAAAGCAGCTGTTTCATGCAAAACTGAAACTCGTAATCGACAAAATGTATGTAACAGCAGATTTTTTTCCTCAAATTATAGTCTAGTCTCAAACTATAGCCTTATAGTAAACCTCCTTTCGGCTGAGTATATCAGTTCGTTATAATATTATCTCTACACCATCGTCTTAATGCCCTCAGCGCCTCCCACGCTAGTAGACATCTTTGCCGACGAATGGACAACAATAATTGCTAAAAATATTTTTTCATATTGCGAAGAAGTCAAATTGTGATCCCAAAATATTCCTAAAATTTAACGGTAGGTATATTTAGCGTAAAAAAATAATAACACGTTGTTGTTCTTATAACTTTTAATTCATGTTTGTATTTATTCTGTTCTATTTTATGTAATTTTTTTATTCGTAGTCTTTAAGGATAAAAAATATAAAGCCTAGTATAAAGTGCTGTAAGTTACATTTTCTATAAATAAACAAATTGAAAATCTCGACTCGCTTTTGACCAGTTTTGCTCATATTTACAAATCTTGTTAGAATATACTAAAACATCTTGCGAAATATTATAAAAATTAGCTGATAAATAGCGTGACAGCAAATTATATCTACCCGTAGTTACCGAGCTGTACTAGTTACTAAGTATAACACAGTTTATTATTTTGCTATTATACAAGAAAAGTGCATAGTTCATAGAAGTAGGTTCTTAATTGATTACAATGACTTACTAACGTACGTAGTATTAGATTATATATAAGTAGTAATTAAGTAGTAAGTAATTACTTCTCTCTATAACCTAACATCACATTCCCGAAATGTTTTGTTGTTATTGTCACCCTACACAAGAAATTTGTAAATAAACCAAGAAGCTAACCTAAAAAATGAAATTCCACAACCAGCATAAGCTTCACTATTACAGCCCTATTACGCAACAATTTTTCACCATTTTTCAACTTATAAAAATATTAAGCAGCAAGCAGAATGATGACTTTTGCATAAATTATCTGCCATATTGTTTTTGGAAGCGGTATAGGTGCTGCCGTGCGTAGTTGGTAAATTACTACTAATTCTACTAATATGAAAAAACTGTTTTTGTATTGCAAAAATAATTACGTACCAGTATTAAAATCAGAACATTTTCGAAAGTCAACATTCAAAATCAACATTTTCGAAGTTATTACGTTAATTAGAATACATTTTATGCTAATCTATTTATCAACTTGTACGATTAAATGCGATTTAATGATTACCAGATATATGAGATAATCTACCATTCAATAGTTTTATTAATACTGGTAAGTTTCGTGAAAGGGACAACGCCCAACAGTTGTTGCTGTCCTGCTCGGAATGTTTTTCTTATTTGATAAGTAAGAAACAAATGTGAACCTTTTGTGTATAGAAAGAAAGTACATTTTTCTTTTTTAAATTTTGCTTCGTAAGCGTTCCAGTTCTCGTATGAAACTTCCTTGGTTCTAACTTAGTTTCTATACGTATTATGACATTATTTTAAATCATTATCCCTGCCAACTATATCCCACTGTTGAACACAAGCCACTTTTTAAAACGAGAAGCCAGCTAGGTTACAATTCACTACGCTAGCTAAATATGGGTCGGCATGATTTCACTTATATTTTTGAGCCGGAAAACCTTTCAGATATGGAGGTTAGTAGGTAGGTACTCGTACCTATAAAGCCTTTACAAATAAGCCTTTTAATTTGGTATAGAATTCGATCATGATTTTTAATTCTCTTTTAATCTAGTGATACATCTGTTCTTGTTTTAAAGTTTTTTTAACCGGCTGACGAGATGATCCAATTTTATGTCATGTTTCTCCAATGTAATGTACTGAGAAATATAATTCAGCGGCTCTCAGAATTATTAGAGCTTTGAACAAGATGTGAAAGTGTTTCGTATTTTTCATGAGATAACCAGTCGCTAGCGTAAAATCTGTTCCATTTTCTGACTCATACATTTATGAGTAGGTCGGAAAAATACCTACTAGCTAAGAATTACATAAAGGCAGGAATACCGCTATGCTGTAAGAATGAACTAATAGGTACTGCGAATAATGCTGTAAATAAATTAGCGAAGACATAACATGAAAGAAAATAAATTTACGAGCACGATAAGAATTTTGGATTTCGACAACATATTGTCAGCAGCTTTCCATCTAGTTCTGCTGTTCTGTGAATTTCCATATGTCAGATATTTTTTTTTGTAAAAGTAGTTAATCATTTCATTATCATTTTTATGATTTGCACAATTTTTCAGTCTAGTCTCAGTGGGAAAAAGTCGATACAGTGCAATGATATACAAGAGTCTGTCAACAATATCGAAAGTGTCTTTATACGACGGCATGGAATGCATAATATACAACCAACTTTTTCAATGGAAATAACCAAACAAATTACAAAACCAAACTGTGTCTGGGTGTTATTTAGTTACTATCTATATTAGTATGTATTTAAAAATAAGTATATGTTGTATATCAGTCTCTGGCAGCCATATCACAAGCTTTACTTAATTTGGGGTCAGAGACCGTGCGTAAGATGTCCCAAAATATTTATTTATTTATTCACATTACGTATTTTTTTGTGATTTCTTGGTTGAACCTAAAAAAGTTGATCGTAATGATCCGTACAACGATAACATATGTACATGTCTGTCATGTAGAAATATCGGGTGTTTCCTGGTGGTCATACTAGTTTGTCATACCAGTATGACCACGAGGCTCCTGTAGCTATTATTTTCTAAAATTAATTGTTCGGAGGTAGTTGCAAGACGTAAGCCTATACTTACCCACGGAGGGTGATTGGGATAACCACCACGCTGGCCCAGTGCGGCTAGGTGGATTCACATACGCCATCGAATTTCTTTCTACGGACACGCAGGTTGCCTCACGATGTTTTCCTTCACCGAAAAGCCAGTGGTGTAAAATTACATACATAAATTCCAAAGAATTAATTGGTACGGGACCGGGATTTGAACCCACGACCTCACGATTGTAAGGCGAGTGTCACTACCTCTTCACCACCACGGCGCTTGGGGGACGTTACAACAAAGTATTATTTTTAGTAGGTTAAAAAATATTGGCCTCAACTAACGTACCCCACTAAAGTTTCGTTTGGAATAATGTTTTTACGTCAATTATGAGGTTAAATAAAAAAAAAATAGAACTTACTAATCCTTAATCAAAGAAAGATAAAAAACCTTCATAACTGACTATAAAATCATTATTCCAAACGAAATTTTACTATGGTACGTTGAGACTAAAAGTAATAAGTATTACTTTTAGTCTCAACTGGGAGATGTTGTCCTAACATCTCCCAGTGACCTTTTTAGTGGGGATCGTTGGGATAAAACCTTTCTTAGTCGTTTACGTAATCTACGTTCTGAGCCACGTGCAGTTTCACCTCGCCACGTGCCGTATTGAAATCAGTGGAAAGGTTCCGGAGGCTTCGCTCTCTCCCTCTCGCGAGCTTATTGGCTTTAGGTTCTGCTTATCACGTGGCCAATCGACTTGAATCACGTGTTTCTTTACCCCAACTAGTTGGTATAACTTCCATAGAAAATATTTTTATGAGTATTTTGGTATCATAAGCGTAAAAAGTTTAGAGATTACCTTAGATTTTACTGAAATATAACCATGAATCGTCTCGATCTCACCAGTTTTCCAACGAAAACCGATTAGTAATTGGAGTGGAATATTCTATAACTTACTTACACAAAAACACTTAATATGTACAATACATAGGTACCTTTTATTTTTAACGGGCAAATTTGCCTTTATTAACTACAATATGATACAATACTACTACTATATGTAGTAGTAGTATTGTATCATAGAAAGCAATTGGATCATCCACAGACCCTTGAAGGTCTAAAGATAATCCAAAAGCTCAAGCCCACTGCCAGTAGGCAGCGTGCCCAGCATGCTGGCAGCATTGCCACGCTGAATGGCAATGCTTATACGTTGAGCCAAATAAACACTAGCATTTTGGTCACGCGTTGCGTCTACCAGACGTTCAGAAAGACCTATCATAGGTACCTACCCGTTAAACCCATGACACCCCTCATCTGGATCAAGGACCTTTGACCCCTATAAATCTACCTGCCGCCGTCTAAACAGTTTTCCGTCGGATGCATTGACTCCAAGCCGTCTAGACAGACTTGCACTCTACTAGTAAGACCTGAATTTCACATACTCTAACGTACTCGTTGGTTGCGCGTAGCAGAATGTTTAAGCAGTGCTTGACGCTGACATTCGCGTCGCTGTATTACGGTGTGTAATAGCCGTGGTGGTCAAGAGGTCCTGGGTTCAAATCCCCGGTCCCGTACCAATGAGTTCTTCGGAATTTATGTACGGAATTTCACACCACTGGCTTTTCGGTGAAGGAAAACATTGTGAAGCAACCTGCATACGTCCGTAGAAGAAATTCGATGGCGTATGTGAATCCACCAACCCGCACTAGGCCAGCATGGTGGATATGACCCAATCATCCTTCGTGGGTAGGCCTACGTCCTGCAGTGCACTATTAAAATGGCTGGTACAGTACAGTACAGTGTATAATTACTTTGTACATTTTACAAAGTGCGTTTGCGTTTTGATAAATTAGCGTAAGCAAGCAATAAATTAGCAGGGTAAAGTTCCATCAAAAACGTTTTCACCGAATTTGTTTCGAAAATGTTTGCAGAAACTACAGCAGCAAATTCGCAGCAGGCGAATTTGAGCTATAGCCGCATTAGCACAAAATATTTAAACACGCTTTAAACACTGTTTAACCACTGGGCAATTATTTTTACTGTTAAACATTGTCTAAACCATGCGTAAAACTTTTGTGGTAAGACGGTAGACGTTTTTGGTGCCGAATAAGTGGCAAGAACGTTGGAACCATTATAATTTCATACTACTATTTTTTGTATGTCTGGTCCTGATAAATTCCTGCAAAAGTCAAAGAGTATGTAAATACTTCGTAAGAGCATAAGTTTTGTACAAGCATAAATGTAGCATCCTAGTAACAGATAAAATATAGTCTGTTCGTGTTTGCTGTAGTTTACATTACTTTCAGGTGCCTTATTGTGTATGCGATTTGACGTTCGGCTTCGCTTTTTCCTGCTCGCGCTTGTTACGCCACGAGAGCGAGGGGTAGGAAAAGCGAAGCCGAAGTTCAGAGCGCTTTCACAATAAGGCCCCAAGTTTCGGTAGGCAGTAGTATAAACTGGTACGGAACGGTATGAATTATTTATGTTATGTACATGTACTAAACTAGATAGAGAGCTTGTAATCATATTGATTCATGGGATGGTGGTGGTAAAACAAAAGCTGCCATTTTCTATTTATTCCTCTAACCTTCTCTCCTCAAAGGTTTGTATTAAAAATATATCAACAGCATTTAAAAAGAAGTTCAGTAGAATCTGTAAGTAGATTAAAATCTAAAGTGATTGTTAAATATGTATCTGAAATTCCCTAATTTAGAGCTATGCGGTACAGAGCAAATAATATAATATAGGTAGGTATAGACTACTCAAATTATATACTATTTTTGCAGTTTATTATTTTACGTCCTCTTTTTTTCAGTTGTAGGATCTAGATAAGACTCGTGAAAACGATCTCTCGAAGACTTTATTATGACTTATATTTCGCTATAAAGCTTAAAACAAGGACCATTTTCCTATGTGCAATATTTTATATATTCTTAGTTATTAAATAGTAAATGCTTCATAAGACGAATCAAGCGTGGAAACCAAGATTTATAACAACTTTAGCTTTCAACCGGCAACAACATTATTTATTTTAACACAGGCCATAATTTCAAGATTTAGTACCCACTCATGTACTTTGGGTAAGTAGGTACCTACCTAATGTATTGACGTGATGCCAAGTTTCCAACTTTGATTTATTGAACGTTGCTTTACAATACTGAGTGAGTCAGCTATCACGCCGCTTCTCTCTATTGATATGGAAGTCAGATAAATTGATAACAAACATCGGAGCGATTTGATGGATCTATTTCGTGGTTTCTACCAAAATATGGCCAAGGTTTTAGAGATGAAACCACGATGAGTAGGTAAGATGTAAAAATGTAATAAATCGTAATTTATATGCATTTGTGAAACTGATTCAAAACACATGTTATTTTAAACCAATTAATTAACAAAATTCATTCAATCTTTAAATATGCGCGTAAAATAATAAAACAAAAAAAGTGTAGCCATTGACATGAGATGAATGAATGAATATGTGCGTAACGCTTAATTGTACGAATAAATCATTAATGACAAAAATACTCACCCAAATAGCTTAAAAACGGCTGCAAATTCCAAATCGATACACCTTTGTTTTGTTTCCGTCTCTACGTCTTGTCTTTTGAATTCCATCCAAATTTGAATGATATTTCCTAGTTAACTTATTCAATGAAGCAGATAGATGTTAGGTTTAAGTGAAAGGATAGGGTCAAATCATTAGTGTACAATGTTTACGTTCTAGGCCGTGTTAGGTTAGGTTAGTTCGTGGAGGAGCCGCGCGCGGCGCTCTCGACTGCCGGCGGGCGAGGGGCGACTGAGCCAACCTGAGCTAGGGCGGGCGGGACAGGGGTGGATTGAGACGGTTTTAACTGCAGTAAATGTACCTTAATAAATATAATTATTGAAAACATTATAACAATACATTTTAAGTTTAAATGACCTATTATTTTTTTTTAATTTATTTCTTTAAGTCCATAGATAAATATTATCGTATTAGATAAATGTAATTAAATTACACAAAAAAATAAAATGCCTAAAACTAAGTGAAGCGAGTGTGGTACCCTCTCCACATAAGATGCAGAATACGATGTACATATACAAACTTATAGTATTGAGTAACCAAAGTATAAGAAAATTGAAATTGGAGAGATAAGTATTGCAGCGTTCACAGATCATACGGTACATTTTCATGACTCTAATAGCTCCATCGAAGTAATCATTCTTTTTTAAGATTTAAAAAATGTGATTAATTTATTTTTTTTCCCACATGCACCATGGGGTGCTTGTGGGAAAAACAAGTACTCCGATCTTAAAATACCTAAGTTTTTCTCCCTTGGTTCATCCCTGGAACATACAGAACCTCATCCGCATAGCCGCCGATAAAATAAAGTAACCTCTCACACTTCCATGAATTGAGACACTGGGCAAGCGAGATAGATGGACGAATACCCTCCAATTCACGCAGTTGGCATTTTGCTAACCTAATAAGGGGTACGGCACGGAGTAACTTAATTTATGCAAATATCGTAAGGCTTGTAAGGTACATAATATTAAACATAGCTGACGGGATGTTCTATACAGTAAGTAGGTGTTTATTTTCTGTAAGTTAAAAAGCAATCATCATCACCCTGTTGTCCAGCCGAAGGAAGTAAAAGACATAAGCACTACTACCACCATGTCCACTATATATTACTAATAAGACTGATTGGAAGCCGCTTGCATCCAGTGCGATTATGTGGTCTTAATGACGTCATCTGCAAATCCTGTGGCTAAACATCCGCTGTGGCTACGCTTGCCGGTACCTATATATTGTTACGAGATGGGTTCTTGGATAGTCAGTTAAAACGCCGATTAATCACTTTGCACTTTATTGCACACAATCACTTCACAAAAATCACAAAAACTGGTTCGCACAAACACTTCACACTGGCACTGATATTCACACAAACTATAGTCACTTCACAATCACTGGTATCGCACGAGATGTTATCGCTTCGACGGTAAACGAACAACAACCGATCCCCAAGGGTCGGCCGGCGTATTTATATCCGTTATTTCCTACAGTCTCGAACCTACGAGATATTTCGCAACATTACTCGATCTTAATAAACGCTATTGTGTTAACAAGTAAACAACTTGAAAGTTCGAGAATCCCTATTGTTTTTCAAATACGTAAACACCAAACAAATAAACTCAAGTCATAAAGCCATAAAACCGAATACAAAAGGCACTAATAAAAACACAATAAAGCTTCACAGAACAATAGAGCTTCCCAGAACCGGATCACGTACACACCGCAGATTACATCATAGTTACTCCATACCTACAACGGGCGTCTACTGCGTTACAATATGTAATCTCCACTCATAAGAACGTTTTTGCTTAGTTATCTCCTCATTTCTAATTAGATCTCGCAGAGAGGCGAGACGAGTAAGTACTACTTTACTACTCCTGTAGTGGATTCCATGCAGAAATTCGACATATATATATTACCTACATAGTCGTAAATAAAATGTTACATCGGTAACATCTATAAATTGAATATTTTAGTAAACATTTAAAACTTGTTTATAATATTCCTATAACGATTTATACTTCAATTTACATGATACTTATGAGTTAGTTGGCTTTCTTTTAATTAAGGGATCTGCTTTTCTCATCACTCCGTTGCATATATACTTACTTAATCACAATCAACTCTAGCAAAACCTTAGAAGGCAAATACTTACAACGAGCCTCCTTAATTAATTTTCTACGAGCGTGAGTTACTAGCAATTACAAGCAACAGTAAAAAGTTAATTAAGTAAGAGTTTAATTCGAGAACTCAATACATCTCAGAGGCACTTAATTTTGCTTTAATTATTCATTTAATTGATTCGCAGAAATGTCATGGAGACCTATAAAATTGGCAGCTAAGCTATGTTGAAGTATTCATTCGTAGTGTATTATTTAACTTACATTTTAATTTCCTTAATTTTCACCAATGAATTTGTCACTGCTGTTAGAGCAAAAAAACATAAAGTTAAAGATGAAATGGAAGGAAAAATTGTTGGTGGCTCCCCAATACCCATAACAAAATCGCCGTACAGCGTCCAGATATTTAACTTGGGCTCGATGTGTGCTGGGACTGTCCTCAACAGCTGGACTGTGTTGACAGCAGCACATTGCTTCGATATCAACAAGGAACTTGACGAAATCATTATTCAAGTTGGTAAGTGGGATTGTACTTGAACTAAAATGATTCCAAATTAAACGCTACACATATTTTGTACCTAATCGTGTTTAACGATGCGTCTCTGAAAGTTGGTCTTAAGATGAACAGGTCCAAAACGAAAGTAATGACTACCCTAGCATGTTCTTCATCTACTACGATTACTGTAAAAGGAGAGTCTATAGAGCTAGTCTATCTTGGACACTGTTTATCTTTCGATCCTGAGATGCGCAAAAAGAAGATCTCACGCCGCGTACAGTTTGGCTGGGCATCTTTTTGTAAGCTCGACGACGTATCCAGGGATCGGAAAATACCGCAATGCCTGAAAACCAAGCTTTGAATTAGATCAGTCCAAGACTGGGAAATCCGGCACAAGGAAGAGGAGGCCTATACCCAGCAGCGGGTCGATACAGGATGATGATGATGAATCGTGTTTAAATTTCACGAAATTGAATTGTGTTTTTCTTGAGGAAGTTGGCTTAGCTATACAAACTACACTCTCAATGCTCATATGCTGACCCAATAATATCTAATAACCGCGAGAATACTATGAGACCCTAATTCTTTACAATTAAAGATTCTAGAAAGTATAAGTATATTGATCCTTGTTGATTTTTGTTATCTGTATCATACATACTTTCTAGATCAAATGAAAGAAAAGGTACTCGTAGATGTCGTGTCGTACAGGGAGGTGAAAACACTAGCAGAAGATCGTGAGACGTGGAAGGTGCTCCACCGACAAGAGCTTTGCTCTTAAGTTATGATGATGATCATACATACTACTTATGGCAAAAATGCACGGAGATAAGACCTACTTAACTTCGAAAAGATGTGTCTTTAATTTCGAAGTCAAGACCTTTAGTTTAGGAATCACCCAGTCTCCAAGTTACACTGACATTATTATAGGATAGTAACGAATGCAGCTATTTCATTTACCTACTAATATTTACCGACTTCCCAAAAAGGAGAAGGTACTATGTTCGTGTGTATGTAATTTTTTTGTGTACGTTCATCGATATTTTCGTCAATTGTGAACCGATTTAAATTTTTTTTTTCGAAAGAGCATGCTTCCGTGGTTATCCTATTTTAATTTTTATCGAAACCGACTGAGCCGTTTTTGATAAATCAACAATAATGTACATGGATGTCACTTCTATTCGTGCAAACTATTCGAATTTTGTGCACGGTGGAAGTCGGTGTTAAGATTTTATGCAAAAAATATTATTATCACTAAGTAGGTAGGTAATTTTTTTTCAGGATCAAGATACGTATACGACTTCAACGCTGACCAGATCAGCGTAGCTGCAATAGTGATTCATCAGGACTACAATCAGACCGGGCTATTCGCATGCGACATAGCACTACTTTTTCTCGAGTCGCCCATGTCATTCAGCACTAAAACCAAAAAGGCCATCCTGGTGACTAATAGGCAATGGATGGACACGACCGAGAGAAATTTCACAGTTTCTGGATGGGGATGGACACAGGTATTTCAGTCTTTATAAAAGTTACACAACAAGTCATACGTAAAAAATCTAAATGATGCACATCTGAACGTTTTGTTTTTAAAATATGAATTGAAAATTGTTTAGATAACAGAGAATAATGTTTTTCTAGCTAAAATAATTTAAGCATTGCCAATTGTGAACCGATTTAAATTCAGCGTGGCAATGCTGCCAGCATGCTGGGCACGCTGCCAACTGGCAGTGGGCTTGAGCATTTGGATTATCTTTAGACCTTCAAGGGTCTGTGGATGATCCAATTGATTTCTATGTAGTAGTAGTGTAGGTAGTTTTAGCATATAAAATAGTATTGTATCTTTAAAAAATGTAAACATTCGTTAAAAAAGTCTAGCCATTGACACGAAATAAATAATTAGTTAAATTAAAAAATACACAAATGTAAAAGAATCAAAAAGTATACAATCTATTGAAAAACGAAACGAAAAACTTATAAAGAAATAAATATACCTACTCGTATCACAGTGCTGTTATTTTGTGACTTGCTATTCTCAAAGACAACATCTCAGAGTCAAAACAGTATTTTGCTTGATTTTGAAGCCGATCCGTTCCGTGAAATGAATTGGACAATCGCATTAGGTTCAACAAAGGATCCGGATTTAGAAAATCGAATCGTAAAACCGAGTTTTCCACGATTGTATTCAGAGTAAAAATAGATACCAATGAAGCTTTTCATATTTGAATTTCGTATTTTAGGCAAAAATTAAAATTATGTGACAACAGCATTTGTTTCATAAGTAGGTAGGTACATTTACAATATTTTATGCTGCTGTGGGACGTCCAAATTCTTCACCATTACTTATGTATGCAGATCCAGCGTCGTCTTGTACTAATCAAATTATCTCTCTACCTTGAGAATAGATGTCCTGAACGTGACGTCCTGTAGACACAAAAAACCTACAGTACAAAAAAATATGGCATACTGCTACTGACCAATTGGCTTGTCAAAAGGCGATTGGTCCATACGGACTACGCTGCTTTGCCATTACTGATTAGTAAATTGACATACACCATAGAATTTCTAATATCTTCTCCCATAATATGACGATGTTTTTTCTTCACTGAAAAGCCAATGGCGAAAATAAGCTAAAGAGTCTAAAGAATAGGCATGATAACTGGGTAAAAAAAAATATTATAATTAGTCCGTGAATTAGATTATCAAAATATATTGGACATGTATTTTTTCTTTTATCAATCAGACAACAAATAACACGGATAAATATTGTCAAAGTTTGGGAGTGGGGGTCTTGACGTTTCTTCTCTGACAGAACTCTATACGTTTGTATGGTACTTGTGACGTCACGCGGATCTTTAACAGGCTATATCTCGTATCGTCAATTTTTGTTTAATTGACAAAAGAAAAAATATGTTCCTAATATTTTTTGATAGTCTATCTGACGGACTAATTATATTTTTTTAGTCATGATGCCTATTCATTGGTGCGATGGTACGGAAGCCTCGGCATCTCATTAATAAGGCAAGCGTTCTCTTGGCATATTATTTACTCATTTCACATTACCTATATTAATGCAGTATGGAGGTCCAGTGTCGAAAGAAGGTCTGATGATGACGCACCTTCGCTACATACCTTCAGAGGAGTGCAGTAGGCTTCACAAGCTGCAGCTATCACCAGATATGTTCTGTCTTTACGGCGATGGGACCAGGGACACCTGCAAGGGAGACTCTGGTGGCGGAGTCTTCTGGAAAGGGTAAGCCGCCCATGAATTATAAAGAGTTATTAATTTTCATTATTATTAAACAATAAATGACGCTTGGAATAGGGACTCGGTAAAATAAATATAAATCTAATTTCTTGGTTCATCCTGTTCATCAAATAAGACAAAAAAGCAGTAATAAAATAAGCGCTTCACAGTTCAAAAGTGATAGCCATGCAATGATGTTATTCCTATCTATCTAACAGCCATATAACGTCAGCTGATGGGCATATGCCTCCCTAGATCTCCAGTAAGACCAGTTGGTATGGTAGCAGCTTGCATCCAAAACGATCCTGCGGTCTTAATTAGGTCATCCGTCCACCTTATGGGTGGACGTCCGACGCTGCACTTGCCGGTTCGTGGTTTCCACTCGAGACCTTTTCGACCCCATCGGTCATCAGTCCTCTCTGCTATGTGCCCTGCCCACTGCCATTTCAACTTGCCCATCCGCTGGGTTATATCGGCTAGGCTACGTCGGTAACTTTGATACTTCTACGTATCTCTTCCTTCCTGATTCGATCTCGCAAGAGAGACATAGTCTTCTCCATAGCTCGTTGGGCTACTTGGAGCTTATTAATAAGGCCCATAGTAAGAGACCACGTTTCAGTGCCATAAGTCATCACTGGTAACACACACTGATCGAACACTTTCGACTTAATGCCCTGAGGTATGTCGGACGAGAAGATATTACGCAATTTTCCAAACGCTGATGATTTACATCCTTCTTGATTTCTATGCAAAAAGTGAATCTTGGTATAACGTTACACGGGCTATAATTTTTCATTGACAAAAGAAAAAAATACGTACCAAGAATTATTTTTGAATTATCTAACTGATAAAGCTAGCTGGTAACTAGCTGATGAAACTCAAGTTAAACCGAATTAGAGATCTTTGAGCGGTTTTAAAAAGTCTGACATACGAGTACGAGTACATACGAACTTACTTTATGCGTTAAAAGCGTCTGTAAGTAGTTGTAGGTCCATAAACTTACGTGTAGGAATTAGGTGTTTCGTATTTCACAGCAATATTTTTGTGTATTTACGAGTAGTTAGTTATTTTTCTATATTACTTACTATCCAAAAATATTACGTGTATAATAATTTCCCAAAGTTAAAAGGTAACCTTTTCTAACCTACATAAAATTTTATTTTTGTTTCTATTAACAAGGCACGGGTCGGTACGGGTTTCATGTGACCGGAGAGAGCTGTTACATTATTAATGGGACTGAAAATACGGGGCTCGATGTTGTCCTCGATTCTAACAGTTCACGGTCGCGAACAAAATCGTTTGATAAAATAATCGCCCGTTTACCATTCGATACCTTTAAAGCCCGGGAGGTAAGCGCAAAAAATGCAACTACTTTCTAAAAGCTGATTTTTTGGGATTGGGTAGTCAAGGTGGTGTACAACAATACCCCGGATTCAGTCAGCTGGAATGCTTAGCGTTTGTTGGGGATACCAGTTCGATTTTTTTAAATGAGTATCTTGCAACTACTTTTGAAAGCTGAAAATTGGCGTGCGGGTAGAAAAATAAATAAAGAAAATTTAACCGAAGCAAATTATCTGAAAAATGTAATAAGGTCCGTCAGTCAGGTTTTAAAGTAGCGCTGATTTAAAGCCTCACTGAATAGCTCTGTTACATGTTTTAGGTGATTAGCTGTAGTTAAACTCTTTTTTAGTCATTTTTGTACCCGCACGCGAATTTTCAGCTTTTAAAAGTAGTTGCAAGATATTTATATAATTTTTTAAAAAATCATACAGGTATCCTCACCAAACGCTAAGCATTCCAGCTGAATGAATCCGGGGTATTGTTGTACACCACCATGACTACTAAATCCCAAAAAATCAGCTTTTAGAAAGTAGTTGCATTTTTTGCGCTTACCTCCCGGGCTATTATTATTTTTTATTTGTATTTTATAGAATGTTCTATTTTTACATTAAACAGATATTTGCGGAAAAATTTGCTAAGCTATTGCAGGGTTAGATAGATAGGTGAACGCTTTAATGTGCACACCTAGAAATAAACAATTACAATAAATAAAGACACAAAAAAGTGTAACATCGGCCTTTAGTTAACAGTGATTTCTTTCAGGCGACCTTTGAAAAGAGATCGTATATTAGTTAGTTATTTATTTCCATTTGACATTTCATCATCATCATCATCAGTTATACCAGCGTTGGACGTCCAACGGCTGATATTAGGTCTAGCCACATACCTATACATGGTCATAGGTATAACAGGGTAAACGCAAAACTTTTTAAGGGCGGGTCTAGTACATCTATACAAACAACTTTTGTATTACGCAATGAAAATTCGCAAAAAAAAAACGCTTCTCCATACATTTTGCCGCGCGTTGACGAACTTTTTGTGTGAAAAAGCAGATTTTTTTCTTCTTGATTTTCCAAAAGTCCTAGAACAAGTTGTTTATCAGGATGTAATAGACCCGCCCTTAAAAGGTTTTGCGTTTAATACCTATGGCCCCTGTATACATGGGCTATACGAATATACTTATTTGCTTGCTATTTAAAAAAAAATGGTTTTTCAGGTTCATGGTGGGCATCACATCGCATGGCGACGGATGCGCGAAGCATCGTAAACCTAGCGTGTATGCAAATATCTTCCATTTCAGGAAATGGATTAAAAAGGAAGTATTCAAATATGTCAACATGTACTGCCGTACTAATGTACTACAAAACTTAACTTACGTAACTTTACCTAGTGTAAAAGATACTTCACATAAAAATATTCTTTAATTTTTATATTCTAATGAACATTATTTTCAAAATAAATTGAGTAGAGGTAAGGCATGAATGTTATTTTCAGAGCTATCACGCTGGGAATTAAAAAAAAAAACAACTAACTTTATATTTACTTTTACTTACACGTTACTTTTCTTGTCCTAATTTATACATGTTTACTATAATGACATGTTTATTTGTTATGTCATATTATGTTTTATTTAAAATTAGGAAGACATTTTTTTAAATAATACGTAACAAAATTATTTCACAAAAGTTATTTATTAAAGAAAATTTCGTGTTCCTCAAAATCTTCGAAATAAAACTTTCTTAATAGTTTTACTTTTTATTTCGTATTTAACAATAAATAATCTTCATCAGAATATATGTAATCCGATGTATAAGTTTCTTCTGGTTCAACGCAATATTTTGTCAGAAAACGTTTGGAATTTAGGGTTATCCAACTGGAATAATCAAGGAATGAAATAAAAATTATTATAAATATAACTTTTGAAATACAAGCTATTGAGATCCTGGTTTAGTGCAGCAGCAGAGAGCTAGCCAAGGCAAGTAAAACGAGCCCAAACACGACCTTGTTTGACGATCTTGTTTAGTACAGGAGTTCCTATGGCCACCTTACAACTCCATCATCAGATAATCTCCATGGTTCCATATTATGGCATAGTCACGCGATATATATATATATATATATGCGTGATAAATTTCAGCTCAATCGGAAACTGGGAAGTTGTTCAAGTTTAACTTGCAAGATTCCACCCGAATTTACATAGGTTTGAGTTTTGACAAAAGTAGCAGAACAAAAGATGTTAGTTTTGATGTACAGAATAAGCCCCTAAAACGATGCTAATTGATTAGAAATTATCCTGTATATAGGTACATCGATTGCAAGTTAAATAAGAGCTTGTAAAAATGATTGCTAATGATATTTCTTACGGTAATAAAGAATAGAGTAGGTACATGGGGAGGTGTTGTGGTTATCTACTTATAAGAATTTTATCAAAAGTATTTTGTCAATTTTACTATGTGTACTACACTTACTTGTGGAAATAAGATACGTTAGTTAGCACTGCAACGAATGGTTCCGTCGTTCTTGCTGCTCCGTATAACACGATCCCGACAAGCACATCTTTGAACGTGGCAGGACCTCCGTTGTCACTCAAACGCCGCTCCTAGAAATAAAACAACTTTAGACCGTGCATTAATTAATTTACTTGCACATGCCCAATTATGAAGGCGCCATTGAAAATTTAATAGCAACGTAAAAAAGTGTTCTTTCTATCGAATGCCTATAGTGAAAAAGAAACAGAAATATTCTAACTAGCTATTATTACGATGGCGCCTTCATAATTGGGCCTAGAGTATCGTACAACAGATCTTGAAATATTTCAAGATCTGTAGTACGGTACTTTGATCCAGAAGTCAGGTTCACTAACCACTGAGCCACCGAGGCAGTCAAACTGAAACTTAATGATAATTAGTAGTACCTACTATTAACAAAGCATTTGTGCATTTTAGCTAACCGGCACAGTACAAGTTCAATATTATTTACAAAATGCATTTATTTCACTTGATATGTAATTTAAGCTCAAAATTTGACTTGACTAGTCTTCACATACAGGCAGGATCAACGTTACACAAGTTAGTGTGTTTTCTGTTTCTACCCTAGTTATTAATATAATACATATGTAGATAAAAATACCATACCAACGCTACTTTTCTGGTGTTGTTGATAAAAACTAGTCAAGTCAAATATTGAGCTTAAATTACATCTCAAGGGAAATAATTACATTTTGTGAATGATTGACTGTTGAAGTTTGAGTTTTGATATTACCTATTAAGTAGAAAATATTGTATTAGCTCCAAGAAACAAGAAATGTATTTTGGAATGTTTTACGGTCTGGTAAATAAAATTTTAGATTTTTTTCCTCAGAACTTGGCATCCATATAGATCTCAATCATTTTGTCGACGCGGTTGCAACGACATTATACTATACTTGTGATATTGAACTTGGCTCTCCTTTCACATTAATGTTTTTGATGGAATATTAACTTACTAAGGCATATTTGGCGCAATAATTTGAATTAGTCATTAAACCGGGGTAAAGAGTCTTGCATTCTTCGTTACTGAGCACAGTCATTTCAGCCCACAGAAGACTGTTGCCATGTCTTGGGAGTTTCTGCTCCTGGAAGCATAGGAATAAGCATATGTTACACGTTAAAATTATCCCATACAATGCATATATTAAAATACACCAACTCGAGCAACAGTTTTGCAAAAGTTGTTTTTAAACTTGCGCGATTATTATATACTACGGGACTAATCGCGCACTAAAATTACGAGAGAAAAACGAGGAGGTATTTATTTATCTCGTAATTTTAGTGCGCGATTAATCACGTAGTATATAATAATAAAATTTTGCAAAAGTTGTTAGATCTAGTATAAATACAAGTCTTTTTATTTATTTCGGTAGAGAATGCCACTTATTGAAATGTCTATTTATGTAGGTAGGTATGTTTAATCTATTCTACAGTACCTACAGCTACAGAGCTTGCTGCTACGAGTATGCATACGGATAAAAAAGTTGCTGTTACGAATTAACGGAATTAAATAATTCGTGTCAGTGGAGGATCGTGCAATTTTAGGCTACAAAAATTACTTACAATTATCTAGACCATCTCGTGCGTCTATGGGAGTACCTCTTCAGCACCTATCTCCATAGATAGGTACTAAAGAGGTACTAGTTTATTGAGACTGCGGCAAAAGATGCTCATGGGAGCATCTCACAACATCAACCTCAGAAAAAACATAGTTCTTATTCTGAGGGTGCCACATGAGGTTGCATAAAGTTAAATAGGTACCTAATTCATTCATTCATTCTATTTTGTAACCTATGTATCCTACGAGGTAGGACTAGGAAGTAGTGACTCTTGATTAAAGCGACATCTACTGGAAAACACTAACACTACGATGCTGCACAGAGCAGTGAAAAATTAGGGAGGGAAATGTCAAAGGATATCAGAGTTCTAGCGATTCGTTTCGTAGCTGGTGAGAAGACTTCGAATAACAATGCTGTCTACTTCAAACCTTACATGGCTACGAAAAACCTTTTTTGGTGGTGGTATGAAGGCGCTAACTACATTTACATTGAACAGAGGGCGCTAGCTGCGCGCCTATGAACCATTAGTAACATAATTAGGGGGACATTCTACTTCACACTCAAAGACAAATGTAACGTATAATTACTAAATATTAACTATTATTAATGTGTGGTAAATGTAAAAGACAAACATATATTCTTTTTTTTCGGAAGGGATTTACAGAAGAAGGGTCGGTTTATAAAATAGTCAGTCAAAGTCAAAGTCAAATTCTCTTTATTTCGTAGACAAATTACATGTTCTTGAAAACGTCCGTTAACAATGCTTTTATAATAAATTATAAATTATTATTATTTATAGTCGGTTTTGATTCGAAACTTCGTCATAATTATGAGCCGTAGCGTTCACTAGTGGATATAGGCCACCCTCATTTGCGCAACCCAGTACTTTACCGGCCACCTGCGCCACCCTCAGCACCTTTCAGGCCACCTTTTTTCTCGACAAAATGTGATGTAATGTGCCCCAAATTTCTTAAGAGAAAGAAAAAAATTATAATAATTAAAAAATTAAAATATAGTAATGTACTCTGAAATTAAATATAAACCGAGTTTAAGTCATGTAGTCATGTATTATTTCGCCCGTTTGCTGTTATTTTTCCTAAATAAAAAGTAACCGATATAAATATAAATAACGACTCCCTTTAAACCATACCTATCACCCGAGCAAAAAAATAAATTGATCTGTCGGTACATTGCTGTAAAAGAGAAACAAATAAGCAAAAAAACAAGAAACAGACGGATTTATAAAATGACTAAGGAATACTGATGCGGGAAATTGATCTTTATTAACGTGGGCCGAAACGACCTCTTCCTTCATCGTTCTCGGCGTTTCGCCCCGCGGGCCGAATGGGGGCCTTCAAAAAGAGTCATGGGCGATTCGCCCCGCGGGCCAAACAGCTTGCGGGGCGAAACGCCGCAATACCCGGATTGATAACGTACCGCATAACCAGAAACATCAATGATGGTTCCCGGCGCGAGAGCCTTGTTGTACTCCATTAGAATTATTTTCTGCACATTCATTTCAAATAAAACGTGTTCCTAGAAAATAATTAATCGTACATTATGATTACAATCATAATATTAATCCAATTTTTTTCAATTTATTTAAATTATCAGGAGTTTATGTAAGCAATACTACTGTTACTACTTGAAAAGTAGGTACTCACTCTCAACATCAACATGGCAATATCGTTGTCCAAGATACTATCGTGACCAAAATACTCGTGTCGCTTCATTTCTACGACTTCAATTACTTGGCTGTCAAAATCGAGTGGATTTTGTTATTATTTGCGAAAGTAGTCATAGCAAACTGCTTAAAAAATATTAAGTTTTATTTTGCAGAATATCTATACGGGGTGTAGTAGTCTATACCTATACGATGGACATATTTTAGGATAATATCATTGGACCAATCTGCTGGGCTACATAGGTTTACTTTGGTTCTTCTACGAATCTCTTCATTTCTGACACGAATTCGCAGAGACTCCAAGTACAGCCCAGTAGGTAAAGCTAAACTGGATGCTAATATATTTGACTCAGATTTAGTATCAAACTACTCCACCTTAGATACCACTTTTAGTAGGAAATGAAGGATTTATACGACTAAAAGAGATATTCGACTCACCCTATCCCAGTAATAGTGTCCGAGCCAACTTTAACCACTATCCTTTGGCCCTGCCATTTGACGAAGCAGTTGGCGGCCGTCACCACAATTTTGCTCCTTATCAGTGAACCCGAGCAGTATAAATTGTGGTACGCAATGAGCACGTGATACGGGATCTCTTTCGTGGAAGTCCTATAGTGATGTACGGCGTTGTTACGGTTGTAAGCGAAGGGTACGATCGGCCCTCGGAGGTATTTGGAGCTGCTCGCTTTAAATAGGGAAAGTAGCACTAACAGAAATGTCACTTTCTTGAAGCTTCTGGAAGTACCATATTAAAAACGTGAATAAATTTGTTTCTAAACTCTACATAAGCGTCTGGCAGATGCGGCAACTCGGCGAGTGAACGTTACCAACGTGCTGGTGTGTGTTTGGCTCAACAAATAAGCATTCACATTCAATGTGTTAATGCTGCCAGCATGCTAGGCATGCTGTCAACTACAGTGAGCATTTGAATTAGGTATTTCAAGATGTTCTGTGGTCTCTGGATAACTTAATTGATTTTGTGTGGTAGTAGTGTATTTACCAAAGGCCCTATTAAAATAAACTCGTAAATGAACACGGTACATTAACGCGACTAGAACTCACATTATGAGTTTGCTCGCGCAACATAATTTGAAGACGATACATTTTATCTTTTTTTTCTGAATTTTTAGGCTGAAGCCTAGGCGAACCAAATCTTGTTATGTACACGGAACTTGAAAGCTTCCCGGCACCTTTTTTACTTTTATCTGGCACTAGACTTTAAAATATTCGTCGCGGAACGCCATGACATCAATGACGTCTACACTACGTGATGAGGACCGGGTGACTGAACTTGGATATTTTTTTTCTCAACCATGCTTGGAAATATGAGCATTACTTTGATCACTTTTTCGAGATAAATCAAAATTGCTGTACTGGCCAAATACGAATACATCCGGCCTAGTACTCCCGATCGTCCATCAATACCTCTGTTGCTGGCTGCTGTAGTAATGTACTATTAATGACGACAAATCTACAAGATGTTGCTTTGCAAAGGGCAGAGATGTAGGCACACACTCATAATTATGAGTAATAAGACTATAGATGTAATAATAAGACTATAGATGTAATAATAAGACTAAATTATTTAATTATATTATTTAAATAATATTATTATCTTATTTTAATAGTTATAGTTGATGAAATGTTTTTTTTTAAGTTTGGTAATAAATGTATTAGTATTAGATATTATCAAAACTTTTAAATAAAAGTCATTATTGAAAGAAAAAAAAAATTAATAATAATAAGACTTACAGTTTCTCCATTTATCATAAATAGGTATAGCTATTTAATTTAATTTGTATAGCTTTCCCATGCCAACGGCTTTCGCGAATTGTGTGGTGCCATTCTACTAGCCACGCATAATTACACATGAAACAACATTAATAGAATAATGTTTTCAAAATGTTTCGTATTTGGTATCGATCTACACAGACTAAACATATTGGAGAGCATCATCTTTATCGCCACCTCTAGACATGTACTGTTATGCATAAAACACTGTCGCGTCTTCATGACTATGTAAATTATCGCTTTGAAAAATGGAAATTTTTCATTACTTACACAATCATACCCGCTCAATATGAATTTAGTAGGAAGTAATTCAGATTCGGCCGCGGCTCTTGCATAATGGAGGATTCCAACGGTCGCTTGTTACTTCGAGGACCCGAGCAATAAACCGGGACTATAAACAAAGGAATGGTAACAGACTGATGGAGCCCACTCTTATTTTGCGACTACAATTCGCAATCATAGTTCGCCGGGACGGAGCCGATACCGAGTTATTACCGCTTTCGTAAAAGAGAAAACGAGTTTCAGATATACCTAAGAAATATTCGCTGCACCAGCCAATAAATATCGAACCTTCTGACCCAAATTTAAGGTCAATAGTCCTGTGGCAGGCGTTTTTATAGCGGTAACAAATAAGCTAGACGTGTTTCGCGTATCGCGGAGCATAACCTGCCATGTTTGGTACATAGAGTTACGGCGTTTTTACAACTTGCAACGCAGGCAGAACTGACAGTTAAATAAATATTGCTTATTTATTCCACGGAAGTCGGTAAAAATTGATGATCTCGGTAACACTTTGATAAACAAAATATTGATCTGGTTGCTCAGAATAGCGGGACTACGTCGAGAGGTGTTTCTTGTTCATATTGACAGAATTTAGAAATTATACCAAAATTGCAACGTTTCATAAAACAAAACGTTTGAATTCAGTTTCTTTTAACTAAAAATTTCCTAACCACAGTCTCCAGGGTCTGTGCCCTTTGTTAACTAAAAATAATTATTAGATCTTCAGGCATGCACCCAATGCTTACACTTTTTCAGGTCCTATGGAATTCAGTTTTATTGTCATCCTTACAAAATTACTAAATACATGACAGTTCTTTATTTTAAATATCTATAAGTGAGAGTTATCTACGCATAACCAACTACACAATTAAAATCAATATACTACGCATAACCAACTGCACAAAATAAATCAATATTAGCCTGATAAATGAATAATTAATATGATTGTTACATACTATAATAATCTTTTCTCCAGTAACGTCTTTAAAGAAACAATACCAAGTCGATGGTTTTTAATGTAATACCGTTTGTTTTCAATGGTTATCATAGAACGATATTCTGTGCGAGCAAAAATAATTGAAATATTCTACATTTTATGTTTCATTGAACGTTATGCTTTAAAATCGTTTTATTACTAAAATCTTTCAATTTATTGGTCTCGTCGTTAAATAAGTTATCTAAAGGCTGGCATTTCACTTTGTGTAGTTCATTGCGTATTTGTTCCACATACGCAATAAAACGTGAGTTTAAAATTTTCAAAGGGACATTTTTCTCGTCTGCTTTTGTATTCGCATCCCTTTTTGCATTTACGGCACGTACGGACTTCGAAGAAGCGTAATGCTGGGCCTGGCGACCTTCACGCTTCAACGAGCAAGACCATCTCATTTTTAGGATCCTGAATAGGTAACTTTTTAAATAACGCTGTGCTTATCCATCTGTTCGTTCGTCTGTTCAAGTATTCGGAAATTCAAATAGCTAAAGAAATAGCGCTTCTCTCAGAGTCACTAGGTTTTTCTTTGTAGAGGTTGTAAGGTTCTAACAGAAACACACAAAATTAATTTCAAACCTTTATAGGATAAAAAGCCATCACCAGTCTGCCTCAAACTAAATATATTATAACGCAGTAGGCACACGCACGTTGTAGGTAACTATGATGTAATCTGCGATGTTTACGTGATGCCGCTTCTGGTGTGCTCTATTGTTTTGCGTTTTTTTTGGTGCCTTTTGTTTCCCGGTTTTTTGTTTTCGGTTTTATGGTTTTTTTGTGTGTATTTGAGAATAATAGGGAAGTCTCGAACTTTCATCTTGTTTACTTTGTCAAACACAATGGCACCGATATTTCCAGAACTTTTCAACTTGCTACTCTGTTAACAATAGCGTTTATTAGATCGAGTAATGTCGCGACTCGTCTAGTAAATTCGAGCCTGTAATGACGGATATAAATATGCCGGCTGACCTTTGGGGACTCAGTTATTCGTTTACCGTCGAAGCGATAACATCTCGTGTTTAAGTGCAGTACCAGTGATTGTGAAGTGACTAGCTTGTGTGAATATCAGTGCCAGTGTGAAGTGTTTGTGCGTATCGTGATTTTGTGCAATAAAGTGCAAAGTGAATAATCGGCGTTTTAACTGATTATCCAAGAACCCATCTCGTAACAATATTAGCGCACTATTATGTTAAGTATTTCAAGGGTAGCCTTACAGTATAGTAAATAATAAAAATAGACCAAGTGTGAGTTGGATTCGCGCACAAAGGGTTTTGTACTTTATGGGATGGCGTATGGGCCCTTTAACTACCTACCTACATTTCAAGCGTCTACTATTGCCGTTATTAATATTGAGAAAAAAACGGAAATGAAATTACGTTTGTTGTATTTCGAGCCCCTCTTAAGAAATAATTTCACTCTGATTTTAGTATTTGTTGTTATAGTGGCATTAGGAATACATCATCTGTGAATATTTCAACTGTTTATAGCTATCATGGTTCCTGAGATACAGCCTGGTGACGGACAGACGGACGCAGAACGGAGTCTTAGTAATAGGGTCTCGTTTTTAACCTTTTTATACGGAAACCTAAAAAGCAGCTAAATTATTAATCCGTGTTGTTGTGAATTTTTACATTTGATGGCCATCAAATATAAAATTTCAAGGCAATGATGACTCGGCGCAGTTTGTAGGTAGATAAATAGTTTAGTTAGATGGTGAGTAAATAAAGGTCAAAAACTAAAGCGGTTCCTTCTATTTATCGGGCTTATAAAATATTATACCTATATATATAAAATACTCGATTTGTAATACGATTAACATGCTCTACTTCTACTCGGAGAATATCCTCAAATATATCCCACCGTTTTAACTTCTCGTATTGAATCGTTCACGCTTGAGAAAGTTTTACAGTCAAAGTATTAGGAACTCTAGAACGAGTAGGCGCTAATTTTGATCAAAACATGGATACAAGAACATGAATGGATAAGTCTTAAATAATCCATCATCGCCAAGAAAAATTAAAACAAATGTATATTTATAAAAAAAAACAAAAATAGAAAATTGGGTCGGCAAAAAATCACGTTTTCGGGGCGATGCTTTGGTCATGATTAATTAGGCTACAATATCACTCCCTACTCATTTAAATATTTTTCATACCACCTGCTCGAAAATTACCAATTAAATGTAATTACTTATGTATAATTATCGTTCTCAATTAGATTGTTCATACTTATTCTGGTTTTATCCTACCGTTAGGATTACAACTTTTATAGACAATCTTAGTGGTAAGAGAATTGCTAAAAATATATAAATAACTTGCCTTGTCTACCTAAATATTATAAATCAAAAATACGAAAATCTTTTTCCATTACGACAATTGAGTTTAGTTTTTTTTTTCTTTTTTTGTATGTTCTTCAGACTTCTCCTCCAACACAAGTCGGAGACGTTAGCAATAAACACTATTATATCATTGAATTTAGTTTATGATAAGCAACTGTCTACAAACAAAATATCTAAGCCGCATTATCAATGAAAAGCATCGAATTAGGCATAGCTAATTATAGCACTAAAGCATGGAATGGAAATGCTTCATCTTCTGTTTTGTGACTAATTTGAGAAACGTCAGCTTCTCCCGATCGAAGCTCTGATTGGTTGAAGCGAGAATATTTTTTCCCGTTCTTCGTACTGTAAGGCGATGCACCTGCTTCCCCTAATTAGTTAAAGGTCGATCGTGGGCGTATTGTAAACTCTGTTAGGTATATCACGGATTACACTTTTAATCCAATCGTTATTAATAATACAAGATACGATCGCGCGCCATTGCGCATTCCCTGTTCAAACTGTAGCGTTACTAGTGATGTGAAGCGCATGCGTCGCGCGTTAGTGTTGTACCGCTGTCACTCGATTTGGCGAGTCGAGTGTGCAGAATGGAGTTGCCCTAACGACGAGAAAAACCTGCATACCCACCGCACATAATACGGCGGATTAGTGTTGTTACTACCACAATACACTTATCGATTTCCCCGTACTTATCGATAAAACTATCGACAAAAATTAATTTTAGCCGAATCAAACATAATGGCAAACTTTTATTTAAAAAACCGGACAAGTGCGAGTCAGACTCGCACATCGAGGGTTCCGTACAAACACATTGTTAAAGTAATTAAAAACCTGTTTTAGCATGTGCTAATGAAGTTCTTTTATATGACACCTTTCATGATACGATTTACTCACTTTGAATTTTAAGCCCATATTTTGTGAATTTTGAGGCCCTATTTTTTGTGATGTAAATAAAAATGTGCAGTTTTCAGATTTAATCCTATATGTGTATTCTGAGACAATGCTTTTCGCCAAATTTCATAGTTCTATGTCAACGGGAAGTACCCGGTAGGTTTTGATTTTTGTGAGTGTCGAAATATGCTGTTTTTTACGATATAAACGACTCTAACTTTTTTAAACGACAACTGAGAAGTTTTTCTTTTACACAACAGCAAGAGTTCATTAATATACGTATACAGTTTAAATTTCAACTCGATATCTTTACGCGTTCTCTAGATAAGGAGTCTTGACAGACACACAGACGGACAACAAAGTGATCCTATAAGGGTTCCGTTTTTTCCTTTTGAGGTACAGAACCCTAAAAATTACAGATGTCAAGGTTGCAGCTGTCATATTCATGAATCCACACTAGAATGGTAGGACGAGTTTTTTGGCGGGAACGCGGAAAAGACATGTCGCCTCATTGTATTATTTTGTTAAAGTTGTGTTTTTATCAGTGATAATTAGTGAAAAATTGTGGTATTTCATTGATTATAAGCTGAATTACGTGCATGAGTGTGGGCAAGTGATATAATGTGACGTATCATGTCGTTCCGTGTTGTTACCAAAACTCCATAGACACCTCTAGAAAAGTCTCCACTGCTTTACTGAGGTATGTCTTAGAATTAAAGTGATAGGACTTAATAAGAACTACATATCGGATGACAGCTGTCAAGCTTAAATGTGGAATATCTCCATAACTATCTATTATAGACCATTGCTTTCTTCACTAAACTGATATGAGATCTACATTTCGGATGACAGCTGTCAAACTTAAAAGTGAATTATCTCCGTCACTGTCGATGCTAGACCATTGCTGTCTTCACAAAAGTGATAAAGCTCAAAGAGAGATATGATATCTTTCAGATGACAGCTATCAATATTACGGAAATAATCAACTTTTAAGTTTGAGCTGTCACATCAAATGTAGATCTTTTTAAGCTCTATCACTTTTGTAAACACAGCAATGGTCTAGGGTCAATAGTTACACAGATTTTTCACTTTAAAGCTGTCATCTGAAATGTAGGTCTCGTTGAGTTCTATTACTTGTGTCACGTCAGCAATAGTATAGCTTTATTAGTTACGGAGATATTCCACTTTTAAGTTTGACAGCTGTCATCCGTAATGTAGGTCTCGTTGAGCTCTATCACTTGTATCAAGACAGCAATAGTCTAGCTTTAATAGTTATGGAGATTTTCCACTTTTAAGTTTGACAGCTGTCATCCGAAATGTAGGTCTCGTTGAGCTCTATCACTTTTGTGAAGACAGCAATAGTCTAGCTTTAATAGTTACGAAGGTATTCCACTTTTTAGTTTGACAGCTGTCATCCGAAATTTAGATCTCGTTGAGTTCTATCACTTTTGTGAAGACAGCAATAGTCGAACTTCGATGGTTACGGAGATAATCCACTTTTAAGTTTGACAGGTGTCATTTAAAATATAGATCTAATTGCGCTCTGTCACTTTTGTGAAGTCAGCAGTAGTCTAACTTCGATAGTTACGGAGATAATTCACTTTTAAGCTTTGACAGCAGTCATTAGAACAATCTAATAGATCTCATTGAGTGTTATTACTGCTATTAAGACAGTAATGGTCTAGCTTCGATAGTTACGGAGATAATAATACTTCTTAGTTTGACAGCTGTTACTTTCCCACCTGTCATGCCATTTTACTTGTATTAATTCTGGAATGACAGTTGTCAAATTGACATGAAAAGTGAAATGAAATAAAAATTCAAAATTTCAGCTAATCAATAACACAAATAAAAACTAACCAAAATATCGATAGTTTTTTTTGATATAATAAGAACATCGCTATTGTTTTTCGACTCAATATGGCGGACCAGGCACGCGCGACACGTCACGAAAAATATAGACACTATAGCGAAACTGTGCTGTATAATGTTGGTCTATTCTTATTACGTACATTTGAAAGAGACGCCTATATGATTATTATTTCGGTTTTTAAACTATTACATGTCAAAGTATCTAAATGTCATTACACCATCTCCTTCTGATTCCTTCCTCAATGGCGGCTAACAATACCGAACCTTTTTTGTATTTAACAAAAACTAAAAGTCAGAAGTATATTAATAAGCACAAGATCGGCTGCTATATATCTAATTTAGTTGGGTAGGCAATCAAAGTAGTCATTAATCATAGAGAGTTAAGTTTAGCCAGAACTTAGTCGATATAATTGTTTGGGATAGTTATTGGATGTTACATAGTACACGATTTATCTAAATTAGTAATAACGTACAGCTTATCATACGATATACAGTTATTTTCAGTCGGCATGATAATGTAATCAATGAACTTAGTTTTCATTATATTTTGGTACTGCGCCGATCCCATTATTATTTTGATAGCAGCATTGGTTGCCTTTACATTTACATAATTTTTTTGTATTTAGTCACTTTTATTTACTGAGCGTAGATTTTAATATCACATTTCTTCGGATCTATTTATCATAGAACTAAGAGAGCTTTGTTATTTATTTAGCACATTATTGCCATTTGTTCAAAAAGATGACTTAAGGCTAAATAGTATTAACTGCCGGTTATGTATACAAATAGATTTAATTTTTAATTTTAATTTTAAAATAATATTTTGAATTGGTGAAAAATATCGGATACGACGTTTTTAGTCCTAAGAAGATTGTCTTAGTAACACACCTCTTTAAATTTAAAAGATATACACAGTAGAACTACTGCAACGAAACCATGATGCACCCATTGGTTTAACGGTTGAACTGGTTGGTTGCACTAGTTGTAACGCGCTAAGGCGCTACATATTATTAGATACATAAATGCAGCAGAGTTTATTTGTATTAACATCACATAAACAAAATTGTATCTAAGCATTTCTTTATGGCCCTTAAACTAAAAACCACCTTTTCAACTAAAAGGGCTTAGTAAGCTCCACAAAAAACACATTTCGTTGTATAAAAACCGCATTTAGCTACAAAAAATAAACAATAACTCGTTAGAGAAAGTTTGCGGGACCTTCATTAACCTTCTTTAAAAACGTTCTAAACGTTCTAAAGGGTGACGGGAACGTCTGAGTTATAAGAAGATTACTCCCTCTTGAAGCTTACTTACAGTCTTCACCTGTCGAAATGTTTTTAAACATAATAAAGAGAACATTTAAGAGGCAGTATAGAGCTCACCTCTCATAAAAAGGTTCATGTTATTGGGAGACTGAGATTATATCGGGTGTTTCTCTCAACGACGGACGTATTCTGGGATATAGTTGTTTTCATCATTTTGACCAAATTTTTCTACGTACCAAAATAAATTCATCATTTTTGGCCAGCCCAGACAGCAGCTCAAAACGATGAATTGAAACATATTGCAACCGCAAGAAGGACGTCACATCTCAAAAAAGGTGATTTTGAGTTGCCCAAGTAGCACAAATAGTGGCAAATAGCTCGTATATTAGATCTACTAGCAGACTTGGGTGAAATTTACAACCATTATGAAGTTCTATATAGGTGGAGAGAACCCTTATGCAACCATTATAGAACCAAGTGGAGAAAAATTGCAGCTTATTTTTAGTTCCAAATGGAATCTATAGCAGTTCTCAAGATCACCATGAGTGGCAATTAGAACTATGAGTATAAAATGTGCGCAGTGAACGATTCATTGAACAATAGTGCGTTCGTTCATTCAACGCGCTCGGTCATTGAGTGATAAATGAGACGTCAAAGTTATTCAGAGTAGCGACAGTCCGCGATAGCTGTAAAATTGTATTTTGTGTTACGGACGGTATTTTGAATGAGATTGGCGCGGACATAGTGCATATTATACTGCTGTTTGTGTTTGATGACACTTAATACATAATATTGTATTTGCTTCCCTGCACTGAAATATCACAAAAGTCATTGCGATTGTTTTGTTACTGTGAAACTATACATTGTTTTCTTTGTAAATTTTGACGGGCCTTCGATTTGATCAAGACTTATAAAAAATACTGTGCTAAATTAATAAACGAAATAATACTATTGAAAAGTAAAACTGTTAAAAACCTGATATAATAGTTTTAGGTTAAGTATGATGTTAAAGTACATCAATCATAACTATCAAAACTCTGTGTTTACGCATCAGTGTGATAAAAATCATGTTCAAAACAAAACATTTTCAAGGTCTCCATTTTCTAAACATGGCGACGTAAAGAAATCTTATAGTTCTTAATATCACTAATATATGCTCTATTTGCACCTACAAGATGTAAAATTCACTTATTTATATCTTGCAAGTGGCAAAGCAGTTGATCTTATTACCAATAGTAATTATTTTATCTTTTGTAGATCTCCCAGTGCCTGTGGATTAGGGGTCCCAAAATTGATAAAAACGTTTTACTTTTTTCCATGTTATGGAATACATTTTTATAAAGGTCCTGATGTTTTAGTACTTTGATAGGCCTATGCCTAAGTGAGCGTAAGACAACAGCTTAAACAATATATATACACATATTATGCGTTATTATAGTAGCAATAGTTATAATAATAATATAATACCTAATTTTGAAACTGTTAGATCTTTAGTGGTTTCAAATAAGTTGAAATTGCTGCTTTTGGTATTCCAGAACCCCTATAGAAACTTAGTTACGCGTTGAAGTGGCGTGGCAGAGTACACTAGCCCTTAAAGCTGCAAATATAACAGGTTTCATAAGAGCTGCAAAATGATACCTTTAGCTACTACAAGAGATATATTCCTCTATTGTATTACTTATTTGGAACTAAAAGTGCCAAATAAGAGTACGATAGCGCTTAGAATTAGGAGTTGCATATATGTGATTTAGAGACCTTATATACAACCAATACTTCTGTATAAGTGGAAATTAAAACCTGTATGTTACTTTAGGTAACAAAATCGGTTTTATGCTACCGTAGGAAACAAAGCAGAAACAAAAATCTTTCCTATGAAACTACGAGCGACAAGAAGTACTCATATACAAATAAGAGTTGTGTTTGAAGCTAAAGGTTTTATCAAACACTGTAATACAACTAATTTGCAACTTAGAGCTATAATATAAGTTGCAAAATTCACTAGTGTGCTACTTGGGGAATATACAGAAATACTTAGAAAAGTCTACTTTATTTTCTGTAAAAACGTCATAACTCTTGAGCAATGTTTCTCTCTCACACATTTTTAAATGTGTGTAAACATTGTGACTCTCTATGTCTGTGTGACTCGAGCGCGCGTCGTGATTCGACAACGTCTCATTTCGGTTGTTGTAAGTTCGTCGAGGCGAGTGCACGTGTTTTTTTTTACATCATTATTTTGTCTTATGACAATCTTCTCGAAAAATTAGGTGAACAATTATTTCACAATTTTATGCAAGAACGACAGATCATGATTTGTGACCATAAAAAATTAAAGACGAGTATTAATCAGAATAGACATATGTTGTATTGTGTCATTGTTCTTACTTAAGAAAATAATGTTTAATGACACAAGATGTATAATAAAAAAATATTGAACATACATATTTTTTTTGGAAAACGACACTGCTGATACCAGGTATTACTCTAACACAAATTAAAACTACTTTCATTATAATTAATTGCGACACTGTTATAATAAGGTTAATAAATCAAAAATAAAACAAATGTGGTCAATGTCTTTATACATTTTTAGTTTATTTTTATTTAAATTACAAAATGAATGAGCGAAACGAGCTTGTGAATGAGCGATATGTTTAAAAGTTTAAAACGATTTAATCTTTGACATACGCTAATTTTGAAATAATAAAAATATTGTACTACCATTTTTTTTCATTTCATTACATTATTTTTAAAGTAGTATGGTACGGGTACATACAAAAACTGTGATGATGAGGTGTGGGTGTGGTGAAGCGTGTGTGATGAGATCTGTACCTACAGTTCAAATCTTTGTTAAATAAATACTTATTTCACTAGACTTACTTTCGTACCGTCCTCTTAAGTACGCGTCTTCACGGATGAGTTAATTTTGATACACACATTTATGCAAACACCCACGTGACTGTTAGCGGTTTTAAGTTGACACGATAGAAAATTCCAGAGATATTGTGTGGGGTGCTTTGAAAAATTAATAAATAATTAACGAATCCGTTTGTTGCCCGTGGTCTTACCAAATGTACTAGTAGGACCACGGGCAAAATTTTTTTCCCGTGGTCCTACCAAGCACTCAAGTAGGACTACGGGAAAAAAAAATCGTGCCCGTGGTCCTACTAATATTGCAATGACATATTTTCAGGGTTTTAGCCCCATTTTACCCCTAGGTAATTGATCTTGAAGTCAAAGAAAACCTAATGTATTATAACAACCTACTTTTTTTTAGTTTCGAAAATGACAGTGTCATAGCGACATGTGTCATGTTTTAGAATTCATACTAGTTGCATGACAGGTGTCAAAGTGACACATGTGTACACAAAAATTAATTTTAAGGTAGTAAGGATTTGGTAAGGTTTATTATTTTCTAAGTCTAAGATTGAGTGAAGAGTCTAAGTGTCAGTCAGTAACACTTTATAAACAAACTACATTACAAAAAAGAACAAATTATACGGATATAACAATCCAAATAGGTTACTAAATGGCGGCCTTATCGCTAAAAGCGATTTCTTGCAGGCAACCAAGTACTAATTTTAAGTAGTTAGAAGGTAAGTATATTTATAGTAAGTTTATTTATACACTAAGCTATACTAGCTACGTACCTAAATTACTTTGGTAATCATTTCCTTAGTTTCTTATTTGATCTCCGTTTGTGGTTAACAGACATCGCAGTCCTTAGATAAGAAAAAGTCCCCAATAAAACAAAGATGGGACTCCGAGATAGCGGCAAAGCCCTCATTATCCTTTCTCCTTGACCTCCTTTTTATTGACAATTGTAAACATACGAGTAAGGTTAACATAACTACGAGAACGTTCCCTATACTACACAAACAAAAAATATGTTTACATAATGTGCGAAGGTCTAGTCTAGATTAGGTCCGAGTTGCAATAGGTACCGCGTTGGTGGCTGATGAGGCACAGGTTATGTGGTAGTGTCTACGGCGTAGGGGGACGATGTGTCGTAGCTTGCGGCAGTCACGCTACAGCGGCCGGCGGCTACGGACCGCTACGTCGCGCGCTACAGAGCCTGCTACGAAATGTTTTTGGTCGTGGTGCTAGCAGTTCTCGCTTCTGTCCAAGGACGAGCGGTAAGCCCCAATTCCACTCTATTACGAATTCACCGATCAAGTTTATTTAGCCGGTGCAGTATTCCATGCGGCACTTTTTGTTTTAAAGTTTCATGATGAAGACAACGTCGCGTCTGGGATTTTTTAATGAATTGTTCGCGATGCCATTGCTTTTTTTAGTAAAATTACTTTCTTTAAAGTTTGTTTTGCCATTACTCTGTGCTTTTGTTAATTTTACGTGTGAGTTACGTGATTTTAGCCGGTTGTGAGTGCATATATCATCATATGTATTTAAAGTTAGTTTTCTGATATTATTGTATTTTGTACTGTACATTTTTGTACGAAAAATAAAGAGTAAATATGAAATGACTAAAATATAGGAGAAGAGTCATGCTTATTGATTAAATACCTATGATACAAATGATATCTATTTTTTATATCTCGTTGTATTGAAAGTGTCAGATGCACTTTTAGATGCGCTAGTAACCAAGAGCTAGATTAGAACTTACGCCACGTGTAATGTTAAATTTAATTTATTCCGTAACTAATAGCCTAAATACATGTACCTACTACCCCAAGAATTATTCTTCTAACCTGTACTACGAAATGAAAAAAATAATGAGCTAAATTTATTTTCTCAGCCTTATATGTTATAAGTTATGTATGCATCTTTATGAAATTCCTTTCGAGAGTTAGTATGGAAATCAGAATGTAACGTTTACTATAATATCTTCAAAGGAAGTTGGGCACATTGTTTTTCCCGCTCCATATATTCCCTGATTCACGTTTACGTCGTATCCGCGAAATATACTACGTGCAAGAACATTATGTTGCCTGCCTTTTGTTCTTTCCTAACTTTTTATGCCGCATTTTCTTACAATTTTATGACTGTTTTGATTGGTTTGAATTATAAACAGGATACGCTACGGCATTTTCCTGTTTCGTTTTTAGAAGTTGTTTCAATATAACAAAAAATGTACCTATTTTAGAAATATTACTCTAAATTTTACAAAAATATCTACTTTAGGTTTTTTAAATTTCTAAACATGGTGATCGGCAAATCACAGTACCGCATAAACTACTCTTGAATATTATAATTTAAAAATATGCCACAAAATAACGCAGGATTTCTTCTGATAACTATTAACTAAGATATTTTAATTAATAATATAGTGTTTTTGCGTTTACAAATGTAGAAACTAATAAATATGCAAATCTGGGAAGTCTACGCATTTAAAAATCGCATAATTTTCACTATGAGACAGCAACATGCAAAATAAGGGTGCCACACAAGCGGCTCCCAAACGTAGCATTCCTCTTTTAATAAACCGTCTCGCAATTCCGCACATTGCTAAAATTCTGTTCATTAAACGATATTAATATGGTACGTAATTATATTCGTGCGTGTGTCCGTATTAGCTTTCCGCCAGTACGCGCTTACTCCCCACGGGTTTAATTCCACCCCTATCGCCATATATGGCCTCAAGGGGCCATATATGGCCGCCTTAAGCACCATCTCAAACTATAATGACTCCGCCGAACAACTATACAAAGTGTTAAGCTCATTGTTAACATGTAATCGCTTCTGTATCTTGTTGAGCTTGGAAAAGCTCTTCAAAGCTGGTGTTATGAATGTGAGATAATGTGTGGCAGTTACGGTACTTACGCTGTTCTCGCACGACGCAGCGGTAACGGAACCTAAACTTTTTTCTTAACAATGATTGAGTGAGGAGAAAGAGAGACGAGATGCTCGTCTGATGTTGAGCACGCCCATGACAGGTATGCGCCACCTAGAATATAAAGTTTTTTCAGTCATTAGTTAAAATTTGTATTCAATGATATCTTTATAAAATATTCCCTTATGATGACGCCTTAAGAATTCCATACATTGGCTATTGATTGAGTTTATAGATATAAAATGGAAACAGGACTATTTTTTTATTTGGAGTCGATATTTTCAAAGAAATCATAGCACATGAAATAAATTAACATATTCTATTTTAGAGTGATAAGTACAGTGCATTGTATTCTGCTCTCTGTTCTATTTGTTGGTCTCGTTACTCTGTTTTTATATTCGTTTTTAGTTTTGGAAGCAAATACATATCTTTAAAGATACTTTTAGCCTAATACAATAATAAAAAAATCACTTGACTGCTTAAAGGTTTATTGCTAATAAAGTGATTTTTTTCTGTCATCAATTAAAACACAAAAACTAACAATCTTAACATTTTATCTAACGAAGTATTTTGACAGCTTCGTTAAAATTTGTTGTCAAAATCTGTCGTAACGACAAATTTTAATTGACAACGTGATTTCCTTTTACTTTGCCTTCGATAACTCAGTACCTTTAGAATATTCTAGATGTTTTCAAATATTTAATTCATTTATTCTTAGCTTTTGATGCAATAATTATCATCATTGCAACCATAAGACATCTTAGTTAGATCTTAGACCTCCCCTTCTTCAGAATCAACAAAATTTAAATAATTGTTTATCGCAAAAAATAGCACCAGCGACTTCCACCTTGTACATAATTCGTTTACGTAATGTAATAGTTTGCACGAATCGATGTGACATCCACGTACATTATTGTTTAGCTCATTACGTATACATTAACCTGCCAACCCCGTGTCCCGCGACGAAATTTTTAATTAAAATATATTTAAAAATGAAATAACTGTATTTGGGGAGTATTTAGACTAGAGAATTTGTATTTTTGTGTTTCTTGCTTGTACCAACCCCTTTGAGTTCGATTTTGATCAACTTTGAGCGATCAGATTTTCTTTAAATTTTGCACACCTATCAAAGACCGATAACAATACATATAATGAAAAAAAAGTTCAATTAAAAATAATCCTAAGCGTGTTTTTTTAACTATGTTTATTTATTTTTAACCGAGTTTCGTGCCTTTAAATATTTAACTAGAACTTATTTAAAAATAAAAAACACTAATATTAAAAAATAACAAATATTTACTCCAAAAATATGTACCTACCCAAAATAAATTTACTTTCAGCTCACTTAGTTTATTGAATCGTTGAATTTACTTTAAGCTAATTTAGTTTTTTGCAGTGTGTGTATTTCTATATTTGAGTCTACTTATAGCCTAATATGTATGGCTAGTTGACAATAGTACGCCTCTACTACTACTGCTGTACACTCAAAAAACGTGCCCATTTCTCGACCATTCAGATAAACAGTAATTTCCCGCCAATTCTATTGTTTGAGTAGGTAATGCCTAAATGCGCGTAGAAAATTAATGCTAAGATTCGCTGAGAGATTTTGAAAAAGTATCTATTTACAACACTAATACCCGTAACAATCTACCAATTCTTACTATTCCACCGACCCGCAATGGGCCTGTTCATACAGCAAGAAGCAGGAGCAGCTGCCTACAGACTACTATCACTAAACCTTTGGGTACACGACAAAACCAGTAAAAGGAAAAGTACAAGGAAAACATCGTGAGGCAACCTGCATACGTCCGTAGAAGAAATTCGATGGCGTATGTGAATCCACCAACCCGCACTGGGCCCGCGTGGTGGATATGGCCCAATCACCCTTCGTGGGTAGGTCTACGTCCTGCAGTGGACTACTAAAAAGGCTGGTACAGTACAGTACAGTACTATCAAATAGCGCAATATGCATGGCTCCATTTTTGTATAATCATTTGCCGCCAGAAATAATAAAAACAGAAGAGTCTCACATTTTCAAACAAAAGTTTATAAAATTATTGTTGGAGAAGGCATATTATGCTGTAAAAGAGTATTTGACGGACAATTTTTGAATTTTGATTATTTTGACATTGCACAATGATAACTCAGATACCACATCTATCATTCCGTGAATAGATGGCTTTCTTAATGGCTTTATATGCTTGATGACAGTGACAAGTGGCGACTCGATGTAAACTGCTGTCATTTTTACAGCTGATATTTCATGAGAAAGAGGTTATTTTGTCTTGTTTTGGTTGTGTGTATGATTTTGTGGTTTGTTTTTTGATTTGTTTATAAGATTACATGTAAATTTCATAAAATGATATGTAAAATGTTAATTATTTCAGTGTCGATCAATGTTCAAATAGTGTGTAAAACTTTTTAAATGTTGGTTGCATACATGTAAGTTTTGTGTTCATCATGTTACTTTGATAATTAGTTAATTAGTTTAAGAACACTATGACATTTGCATGCCGAAAGGCAGAATATGGAGGTCTATTTATATTTGTTTCAATGTCAACCTATTGTACCCATATCCGCAAATAAATGAATATGAATACTTATTTGAAATTTATGTACCGTACGTTTTTAGTGGTCTGTTTTAAAGGATAATTTTTTGTTCACACTCCATCGGTGAACAAACGCTCATACAAGTCGCTCATACAACTACAAACATGTAGTTGTATGAGCAACTTCACAGGTGAGACAGATCAGACCACCATTTAGTTAAAGTTACCTTAAGTATCTATTGTTACTTATCACTGACAGTGCCCGTGAAATAGTGAGCTAGACATATTGAATCCGACTATTTACTACTTATTTAACTTTTTTAAATATTAATTCTTAAACGGAAAATAATCCGCGCTGACAGATTGTATAAAAAAATGTATTTTAATATAAAAACCTTGTACAACCTCATACTATAGGGGTACGTAAAGGTAAAGTACGTAATTAAGAACATTATCGATTGAGCCATTATAACATCGATATTCGCTCTGGCTTAAAAAATCAATGTAGGCAACTAACTGTATAACAACCTAAGGAAAGAAAACAAAACTTACCTTGCGAGCTTCATCTGCTTAACAAGCTCTTGTTTATTTTATCAATAAACCTTCACAATATCGGATCCGTCGGCTGCGGAAACTTTCACAAAGTAAAAACTTTTGTCCGCCCGCCCTAATATCGGCCCCATCGCAAATTGCATGAACTCAAGAGAGAGAGACGGAGAATATTTATTAACTACGGCAAAGGGACAACTACATACATGCTTGTAGAAATATTTTTGATGTCATTATTTTCATAAATATCGGTATCCTCAGATTAATATAACGTAATTCTGTTATTATGTCCGAACTTTAACACAGGCGTTTTTTGGACAAACGTTTAAAGCCGGCAACATACTATCGGACGCGGCTGACGGACGCTACTGACAGCCGCGACTTAGCAATGTGCACAGTCTTAAAACATCCGGTGTGCCAGATCGCTCTCGGACGTCCGAACGCTCAAGGTCGTCCGAAGGTGACGTCCGCGACTTATGTCCTATAGTGTGCACGGCTCAGTGTACTTTCATAGTCTAGATAGGTACCTATCAGTCGCGGCTGTCAGTCACGTCCGTATGCCGCGTCCGATAGTATGTTTCCAGCTTAAGGCCGATTCAGGTGGTTCACACATATCAGTGAAGCCACAGTTCAGATCGAATGATTTCAGATAAAGGTTCCTTTTGCGTATCGCGTCAAATGTTGATGATTTTATGAAGAAGGTTTCTCTGCATATCAGTACTCAGCTGTAGTATCCTTTATAGATTGAATGGCGACCTATAACACGACACAAAGCACCAACCGTCTTACCACAAAAGTTTTACGCACGCTTTAGACAACGATTAACCGTACAAATAGGCATGATGACATAATAATATAATTAGTCAGTAAAATAGACTGTCAAAAAATATTAGAAACGTATTTTTTCTTTTGTCAATTAAACAAAAATTTATCAAGATATAGTGCGTCAAAGTTCCGCGTGACGTCACAAGTGCCATACAAATGTATAGACTTCTGTAAGAGAAGTGACGTCACCACCCCCACTCCCAAACTTTGACAAGGTTTATCTTTGTCATTTATTGTTTGATTAACAAAGGAAAAAATATGTGACCAATATTTTTTGATAATCTAATCAAATAATTGTAGTAATTATTTTTTTACCCAGTCATCATGCCTATTGTACAAATTGTACGGTTAAACAGTGTTTAAATCTTTTGTGGTAATGCGGCAACAGTCCAACAGCCACCCGTCCCTAGCGCCCAAACAAATTGAACTGAAGCAGAATGTGAAACAATAAGTATTTGTCGTCAGGTGAACATCAGCAACACCTGGGTGCTCCCGGAGGAGGGCTTCCCGGTGTTCTACCGCTACTTCCGGGACCGCATCTCGTGGTACGAGGCCGACGCCGTCTGCCAGTTCCATCATGCTAATCTCGTTACAGGTTAGTGGCATTTATGAGAAATTATACACTGTTCCAAAAGGTTAATAGCATTGTGACCAGAGGCCTTAGTAGGTATGAGTTTGCATAGTAAACGAGAATTATTATTTATTGTTCTCGTTAGGATTCATGTATTTTTGTTAGTTCTTCGTCAATACCGCTGGAGCGCTGTACAAAAAATGTATGGAGCCATACGTAAAAACTCATTATTACATAATTATAATTGAGATATTCGACGAAATTCTGGTTTTAATTAAACAGCGGAATAAACGCCAATTACGTTAATTAAATTATTTGAGGAACAATTAATGAAAAGGATATTTTTCCGTTTTGGAATGGTCGTTTTTTATGAAATCTTTATTAACGACGAGTAGTTGGTTGATACTGGGCGCTAATTAAAAAAAATCGACTATATATTTTTTATTTTTACTAGCCATCGCCAAGAAAAATGAAAAAAAAAAGTATAAATAACTTCTGATAACAAATTATGACATAACTTCTAGCCTATTCGATTTTCGACTTCAAGGGAAGAAATTTAATCTAATTATCGTCTCTAAAAGAATAGTTTATAATTTCCATCATAACTGTTTAAGTGACTACTATGTATTATAAATTATATCAAAACCGCCAACACTTAATAATTTTACCGAAACTTTAAATAGCTTTTATATCTAATTTTCTCAACCATCTCCGCTATTATTTCTGACCAAACTAGAACGAAAATTTTCGAAAAGTACTGCGGAACAGCGGAGATTAAAACTGAATTTATATTTTATTTTGAGAACACAATTTGATTTCATGGAAATAGTCAATTTTCCCGTTTTAATAAACGATATTTTATTAATACAAGCTGCCGCGATACAACAGAATTTGACGATCTCATTTCATTTTCAACTTTTAATGTCGGACAAAGGTCTACTAATAATTTTCTTTACAAACGCAGCGAAGCAATGAAGCAAAATGGAAATGTAGCATAAAAAATTACCTATATTTATTACTAAAAGCTGGCATTTGGAAAATAATGTCCAGCGATAAATCTTGATTGTCGCGTCACGTTTAAAATATCGTCGGCTATCACGAGACATCTTGCCGAACCTCGGGCATTGTTGGAGCTTCCTGGGAACAGATTCTACCTCAGATACTTTCAGAGATGCGACGTTAGCGCCATGTGGTCATGAAATATACAAAGAGGAACTAAAACCAGTGAGCGTACCTGGATTGCCAGTACTAATACATTCCGAATTCTCCACAAACTTAACAAAAATAAAATAAACGTAGCTATATAAAAAACTAAATCAGTTCAAAAAACCCTCAGGTATACCTAGGAACACAACAATTATTACATATGAATAGCAATTATATATATATATATATATGACTATTGCTGAAGATTACACATCCTTACTTAGTCGATTGGGTCGTCATTTAAGGCAAAGTCTCCCCGAAAGCAGATCTGGACGCGTTGTAAGAAACACCTTGTTTCTTTAAGAAAAATAAAACACCTTGGATCAATTTCACTAAGATCAGACGAAACTGAACCGAGTCTAGTTTTTTAGCTATGGATCAAGTTTCTGGACAACTTTTGTAAAGCAAAAATACCGTGTAAAGTTGATAAACGTTCCAGTTAAAAATAATCTCTTGTACTCGAATTAAGGTGCTGATCTGCTCGCTGTTCTATATTAATATTTAAATTATATTGCTTAAGCAAAATGGTTTTTATACAGTGGACTCACGGCTCACGGATTATCGTACACTGCTTTGGTAGAGTCTGGGACTTACACTAGTTCCTTTGTGTATTTGACATTATACAAAGTGCGAAATAAAGCAACACCAAATTTAGTTAAACCCACTTAAAGTTAAAGTTGTAAATGTTTATTTACTTAGCATTTAGACGACTTATTTCAAAATAATAATAATGATAACGCGACAAGAAAAACGACATATCCATTGAACATCCAAAGAAACTCATTGGTACGGGATCGGGATTTGAACCCACGACCTCACGATTGCAGGTCGGGTGTTACTACCACTAGACCACCACGGCTTATACGGCTTTGGAACTTATGTACAGAATTTCACATCATTGGCTTTTCGGTGAAAAAAACATCGTGAGGCAACCAGCAACCTGCATACGACCGTAGAAGAAATTCAATGGCGTATGTGAATCCACCAACCCGCACTGGGCCAGCGTGGTGGATATGGCCCAATCACCCTTCATGGGTAGGCCTACCTCCTGCAGTGGACTATTAAAAAGGCTGGTACAGTACAGTACATTGAACATAGTGTTCTTGTTTGCGTTACGCGAAGTATACAAACCCCGTCTCTAAGGGTATATTTATCTGAGGTTCTACACAGCGCCCTGAGAGGTTCCACATTTCAATATCCCGAGGGCTGTTAGGTATAATCGACAGCAATCCAGCCAAGACCCCCATTACCGCTGATGGCGGCCCGACCTCTCAGATAGCTCCGTCACAAATGAACGTACCTGCCCGATAAGAAAATGTAAATACGTATAAGATTTTACGCAAGCCTCGACTTTGGACGGGCTGAGTGGATTTCGAGTGTCTTTTTGCAACTGTTATTTGTAAAAAAATTGTAAAAGTTGTTGTGGGTTGCTTTTATAGTCTTTAGGTGTTTTGGTTAAGTAGCTTTTTTATTTTAAACCGATTTCTGATAACTGAAAACTGCATCAAAATCGGTTAAGTAGTTTTGGAGAATAACGGCAAAATAAGTCTGTTTGCACAAACATCCTCTCACCCCAAATGCATATACCGTCTCCGTTCTGTCGTGGGTAAGTGGTAAGTGTCGTCTAGGTTTTACATGTTTGGATTTTTGAGATCCAATTTGACGTTTTTCTCGACCATAAACGTTATTTTCAATTAGCGAAATTTGTAGCAAGCCATTGCTGTGTATTTTATTTCTCAATTCCCCTTTCATAAATTGAATCCATCAAAATAATTTTAACCGTATTTCTCAAGTATCTCGTTCAATTTTCCGGGTTTAAGAAGAGTCATTACGTAAAGTAGCCAGATTAGTTGGTTTAAAGTCTCATAAATAGATTATGATCTGCACCAATTTATTTGTTTGAGACAAATGGTAATATCCAGAGGTTTCATTGTGCTTCAAGTTGAAACAACAGCTAAATTATTCGTCTTTGCGGAGTTCGGTTGAGCTGCTTTGCCGTGCGTCTCAATCTCCCAAAAGGCTTGTCAAACAAACCCTTTGTTACACGAGCTTAAGTCGTGTAAATGAAAACTTAAATTAGTTTCAATGTGATGTCGAGAATTCTCGCAATTTCAAGACGTCTCAAAATACATTCTCGGTTCAGTATTGGCTCAATGTTTCAGACGACTAGTTTCATTTACATAACTTTCGTGCCAACTAAATGTGTACCTAAGTGTATTACAATTTCAAACTAGGAATCCGTTGCTTGCATAGTGAAAATTCAAATGTTCTTATTCTATATTTCAAGCAATTTTCTTTTGAAGGCAAAATATTAACATAACTAATTTGATTTCTTGGAAAAACGTCTTCAAAATTTAATTTAAGTTCAGAGGCAAATAATTATGTGGAGTGCTACATTTAATTTACATAATCAAAGCTCTCAGTTTTTTTTGTTATAATTTTACTCAACTGCTTGGTTCAGTTATAACAAGGATGTTAAAAAGAACAGGTATATACTCGTACATATGTATGTATAATTCTACCAGTTTACCTAAGTTCTAACAGCTAAAGTGCTACCGTTGTTTAGTTTCAAATCGCACACACTACCATCATTTTATTGAGCCACATTTTTCGTCAAAATATATCAAATTGCTTAGAATGTTATTATAACAATTTGAAAACATTCAGTGAAAATATAATTACAAATTTTGAACAAATTACGTCACTGATTATAATCCCCGAACAAAACAAAGAAGAAATCAGAGCGGATGCGGCCAAAAGAGAAAATAATTTGAGCTGCCTCAAAATAAAAAGGACCAAACGTTAATTCGGGTTTGTTTTTACACTTTTGGAGATGAAACGAAGGTTGAGTTGAGCCAATTTTGGAAAGGCAATGGTAATAAATATACCTACTTAATAAAACTGAAATAAAACATTTGCTAAAAAAAATATTTAAAATATTTAGCAAAATCACATCATCTGATCATAATCCTAACCCGAACAAAAAAGAAACCGTTCCGGATACGCATAAATAAAAAATATCTGAGCTGCCTCAAAATTAAAAGAACTAAACGATAATTCTGGGACATCCCATTGGACACAACATTGTGTACTTTTTAAAATGAAACAAAGGTCGCATTGCGGTACAAGTTAATTTCCGATAAAGAATTGTACATAGGATTCTACAAGTCAATGTTTGCCGGGAAAAGCTAAAATTAAAAGTGTAGTCGCCCTACGTGTGACTCCACGTATTATTATTTATCTATGAAGATAAGTAGTCAATAAAGTCAAAGTTTTTTATTCGCTTTAATAGTGGTTACAAAAGGTCTTAAAAATGTACTTGTGATGATTATCCTTCTTCGTTTCTATATAGTTTTCGTGCAGGAGTTTCTACTCTATGAACGATTGTCAGTAAGATCATAAGATGTCAATATGTAGAGTGCATTTTTGCTAATTAAAGCCTAAATACGAGGTATTTATCTTTATTACAATTTAATTAGCAAAATGGAAAAATATTTACGCCCTGATCGTTTTGACGAAGATCCATCTTCGAATGAAGATTTGTCCCCTCAGTGGACGCACTGGAAAAAAACCTTTGAAAATTTTCTGACAGCTGTCTCCGGTGAAAAATCTTCAGTAAAAGTTGATAAATTCCAACTTTTGGCCAATCACATATCGCCTAAAATATTTGTGTACCTACAAGATTGTACCGATTACGACATTGCAATACAAAAACTCGACTCACTGTTTCTCAAACCACCAAATGAAATCTACTCCAGGTACAAACTATCAAAACGATCGCAGCAAACAGGTGAGTCTGTGGACCAATATTTACAAGCATTACGGCTCCTCTCCAAAGGATGCAACTTCAAAAATATAACTGCCGAACAGAATGAAAATGAATTTATAAGAGATTCATTCATAGCTGGACTTTCTTCGTCCTCTGTACGACAAAGGCTACTAGAAAACAGCACACTCACGTTAGACGAAGCACACAAACAAGCACGCGCATTAGAGTTGGCGCGTATACATAACGATAGTTACCAGCAAGCCTCTACCAGTTCTTTTGTCAATGCAGCCATTACCAACAGTAAAAGAGAAAGTATACAGGAAACTTGTTACTTCTGTGGTAATAAGAGACATGCACGACAAAACTGTCCCGCTGCTGGTACCACCTGTTTGAAGTGCAATAAAAGAGGACACTTTGCAAAGGTTTGCAGAAGTGCTGATCTACACCAGAGTGCAAGCACCGATTATAATGAACCACTTGCTGCAAAGGAAGATAAAAAGCTACTGTCACACGTCGTTGCTGGGACGGCTAATCTTGAAAAAGCCAAATTAGAAATCACTATTGACAAATGCTACAAAGCCAATGCCTTAATCGACACAGGAAGCACTACAAGTTTCATAGATAAACGTCTTATTCATAAATATGGAATAAAAGCGAATTCATGTGATCAAAATATAACAATGGCGGCTTCAGATCTACAAAGAAAGGTTAACTCACGATGTTCAGTAAATATCCACATGCAAGGTCACAGTTTTCAAGCAGATTTGTTAATAATGGAAAATCTATGCGCTGACGTAATAATCGGCCATGATATTCTGGAAAAACACAAGACATTAGAGGTAAATTTTGGTGGACTCCGAGCGCCTTTGAAGTTGTGTACATTGACGCACGCCAACATTGAGCCAGTAAGCTTATTCCCGAATCTCTTGCCAAACTGTAAGCCAATAGCTGCTAAATCACGAAGATTTTCAGATAGCGACAAACAATTCATTAAAGACGAGATAAAGAAACTCTTAGACGACGGGATAATAGAACCTAGCTTGTCGCCATGGAGGGCGCAAGTATTAGTAACGAGAAACGAGAACCATAAGAAAAGAATGTGTATAGATTACTCACAGACCATCAACAGATATACACAACTTGATGCGTATCCGCTGCCATGTATAGAAGATGTGGTGTCTAATATCGCTAAGCACAGGGTTTTCAGCAAAATAGACTTAAAGAGCGCTTACCATCAATTTCCAATTATCGATCAAGAAAAGCCTTACACTGCATTCGAAGCCGAAGGTAACTTATATCAATTTCGTAGAATACCATTTGGGGTGACTAATGGAGTAGCAGTTTTTCAACGATCAATCAATGGAATCATAAAGAAAGAGAACCTGCGTGGTGTCTACGCCTATTTAGATGATATTACTATATGTGGCAACAATCAGACAGATCATGATACAAAACTACAGCGTTTTCTCGACGTGGCCAAGCGGTATAATCTTACCCTAAACCTAGATAAGAGTGAATTCTCGCTAAAGAACATAAACATCTTAGGCTACAACATTTGTGATGGAGTAATAAAACCTGACCCAGATCGCCTTCGTCCCCTATCGGAGCTACCATTGCCTTCAGACAAAGCATCGCTGCGTAGAGCATTGGGATTTTTCGCTCATTATTCCAAATGGGTGCCAAAATTCTCGGAGAAAATTCAACCTCTTTTATCGCAAACTTTTCCACTGGCATCTAACGCAGTAAGCGCTTTTGAAGCCTTGAAACAAGAGATATCGTCCTCGGCAGTAAACGCAATTGATGACAAAATACCGTTCGTGGTAGAGACGGACGCGTCTGATAATGCCATTGCGGGAACTTTATCGCAAAATGGCCGTCCTGTTGCATTCTTTTCTAGAACCCTTCATAGCAGTGAGCGAAACCACCCTGCTATAGAAAAAGAAGCTGCAGCCATTGTTGAATGCCTCCGGAAATGGAGACAATTTCTAATCGGAAGAGCCTTCAAGCTAATAACAGACCAAAAATCGGTTGCCTTTATGTTTCATCAGAGACATACTTCAAGGATAAAAAATGACAAGATTCAACGTTGGCGGTTAGAGCTCTCTGCATATAATTTTGATATTGTGTACCGCCCTGGAAGAGAAAATGTAGCAGCCGATGCATTATCAAGGGCTGTAACGCCACTCGTAGCCTCTACAACTGGATCGTCGCATGAAAACGCATTGAAAGAGTTACACAACACTTTATGTCACCCCGGTATAACAAGGATGCTACATTGGGTTCGAAGCAAAAATTTGCCTTTCTCCATTGACGAAATTAAACGAATAACTTCGAATTGTTCTATATGTGCTGAAGTAAAACCTCGTTTTCATAAAAATGTCGGAAAACTCATCAAAGCGACGGCTCCTTTTGAACGAATCTCTATAGATTTTAAAGGACCGCTTCCTTCAGACGGAACTCGGAGAAACCGATACATTTTGACTATCGTGGATGAATACTCCCGTTTTCCTTTCGCATACCCATGCCCAGACTTGAGTACCAATACGGTAATTGAAAAATTAGTGGACTTGTTCTCTGTATTCGGTATGCCGACCTACGTTCATTCTGATAGAGGCACATCTTTTCTGTCGAAAGAAATGAAGGAGTTTCTACACAACAAGGGCATTGCCACAAGCTACACAACGCCATATAATCCACAAGGGAATGGACAAACAGAAAGATACAATGGCATAATTTGGCGAACAATTCAATTGGCTATGAAAAGCCGTAACCTACCTATAACACGATGGGAAACAGTTTTGACTGAGGCTCTGCACTCTGTGCGATCGCTGTTATGTACAGCCACTAACGCCACTCCTCACGAACGTATGTTCTCCCACCCGAGAAGGTCCTCAAATGGTCAATCGATGCCCACCTGGCTTATTGCTCCAGGTAAAGCTTTAATGCGAAAGCATGTCAGAAGTAATAAATATGATTCGATGGTCGAGGAAGTAGAAACCCTTGAAACAAACCCGCAGCACTCACGAGTCCGACTGAGCACTGGGAGAGAAGTGGTGGTTTCAAATAGACATCTGGCTCCAGCTGGGGAGACAGACGATACTATCGAGTCAAACGATGAGGAGGACTTTGTAGATGCGTCTGATAATCAAACTGTAATAGAAGACGACACAGAGCCGGAGTTGCGTCGCTCACACAGAGTGCGCCACCCACCAGCACATCTCGCAGAGTATGTCACGGAATAAATATTAGCTGGGGAGAATGTGATGATTATCCTTCTTCGTTTCTATATAGTTTTCGTGCAGGAGTTTCTACTCTATGAACGATTGTCAGTAAGATCATAAGATGTCAATATGTAGAGTGCATTTTTGCTAATTAAAGCCTAAATACGAGGTATTTATCTTTATTACAGTACTTATGGTTCTATCACAATTAGCTAGTGCGGCGTGCGAAAATTAGCACAAAATATATTACCTACTATCATAATTGTACTAATTATAAACATATAACAAAAGTACTGTTTTTTGTTAGGATTATTAACCAGTGGACTGTAATCTCCAAATAAAGAATAAACCAGAGCGGATGCGCCTAAAGGAGAAAATAATTTGAACCGCCACGAAATAGAATAAAAAGGACCGAACGTTAATTCGGGGTTGTTGTGCACTTTTTGAGATGAAACAAAGGTCGAATTGCGGTTCGGGTTAATTTCGGATAAAGAAGTTGACAGCGGTCAGGCGTGAAATGGATGTGGAAGCGGGATACCCGAAACCCGCATACCTTGATATGAGCATTTATTACCTTGTTTGGAATAATCCTTCTGCGTAAGCATGCGTGCGTGAAAGAATTAATATTTCATGTCGTTTATTATGACTGTAGAAATGTATCCCCATACGAGACAGGTATAATGATTTATTACGCCGCAAATACGAATAACACACAAGCTTATGAAAATAAAATATAGCAGTAGTTGTAGGTCTATTTAGTTCTATACCTACTAATGTATTGGTATTATTTCTGTTTGTTCTTGTCTCATAAATGAATGTCCATGTTTTCTCTCTTAGTCACAAAATAAGTATATTATTTTTTACTACATTAGTAATGATATTTTTTTCAAAGGTTCTTTGTATACTTTTTAGGCATATTAAATGAAATCGGGTTAGTTTTGAAATTAGAGTAGCTGATACCCTACACATTATTTCAGGAACTTTGTTTTTTCTACACTTAGTCTCTCAATACTCTGCTTTTTAATATACAATATTTCAATAGTTCTTATAAATAAATAGAGCATAATGTAAGCATTTATGACTGAAAATATACTCTTCTGTAAAAATTAAGTGTTTTATTAATTCTCACAAATTTTACATGACTTAATAATTATCTCTAATTTTACATGACATCGTCCTGATGAAAGCACTTTATCTAATAAAATCTTAGCTTAATTTAGATTTTTCTCAAGCAAATGAAATTTTAAATTAGAAAACTAATAGGAACGCAAAGCAAACTCTATTTCAAACGTAACTCTATTATTGCTTGTTTTTCAGCTGAGGCTGTCTAGTTAGATAGAATCGGAGTGTATTTTACGCCACGTGTGCTCTGGCTGATGGATAACGTGCTCGGAAAAATACTGTTGATATTTCAAACATAGCTGCTGAAAGCGTTTGAACCTGGAACATTTGTAGGTACTTACGGACTGGGTATTGAAGCTCTTTTCCTGTTGAATTATTTTATAAACTTTCAAAACATTTAAAATGTCTCTTACATGAATATTTTTGTAGGTAAGTTTAGGTACATAATAATAATTCATTTGTAAAAAACTTAGGTCACGGAAACGATTCTCACAGTTTCAATAATTTTGCATTTAGACAGATAGAGCTTTTTTATAAGTTTGTTTGCGGCGTTTTCGAGAAAACGTAAATATTTATTTTTAAAATATTTGCTCCGAGCCTTCGAACAAATACTTATAGAGCCGCAGTCCCTAAGTGAAAGTAGTAAAAAAATGTCCGAGCGCCGTCATATATACCTACTTAGATTACAATGACCCGTTTTCTCGAATCTCGACGTTTTGTCACCTAATTAGAGCTTGTAACTAGGTCCCGGTTGTTTTAACCGTTTAGCCATGTCAGAGGCCTTCAGGCGGCCTAAAAACTCTGACACCAGGGCTAGCCACCCGGCCTATACGAACTTACTTTTTACTTAGCTTGTAACTGAACACTTTGGCATCGCACGGCGTTGTAGTCGGCTTGCAATCGCCTTACAATTAACTAAAAAGCCTGCCCACTTCGTACTTTGGGCAGATTTTGGCTCGAAAACTTTTTTGCACGATTGTGACGCTATAGATATTTGCTCGCCGCTCCGAGTTCCGTTGTTTTCTAGTACCTACCTATAACAAACAAAGAAGTCTCAATTTCGCGATCAAATTCAAAAAACATCGTTTTTATTTCTTTGGACTGTTTAATAGCAATGCAGTTCATTCATTATAGTGACGATTTTGACAACTATATAAAATAGTAAACAACAAAATCAAGCGTAACTTTAAGCGTGAACATAAGAAATAACCAGTGGTTCAATTGTTATTTTTATAAAATAAAATGAAATCGCTAAGTATACCGTTTTACATATAACGTCATACAAACACTAATTACTTATGTTGTGCTTAAATTGTATTTATCAGACAAGCTAAAGTAAGCATTTCAATTTAAAGCTCGCTGCAAAATGAACGCAAACTTAAAGTTTCCAGTACAAGACGCTATTCTCTTGTTATATTTTTAAACACTTTTTACGTTTTTTAAATACTTTTTACCGTAATATTTTTTTACTTTTTTACGGTAAATCAATAGTACCTAAGTATCTATCACACAATCCTCTATTTAATAACAAAATACCACCATAAATCCAAAGATAAGAGCATCAAAACATTTACTCTAATATTGATTAATAATAAGTTTTAAAGCCGTATAAAGGTCTCTATTATTGCTAAACGGTGATCCAATAGTTTAGCATTAAATCATAAGGTAAATAAATTGTATAAAAATGTCACACACGGTCATCTATATGATAACTAACCGAGTAAGACTCTTTTCGGAGATTGCTATGGAACAAATGTCAATTCCAGCATATCGAAATAAAAAGTACGAAAAACCGCACACCCAAGAAGAAAACTTGGTCGTACCGCCGAGTTGACACTATTTAAACTTTCCCTTGGCTCGACATTTTCATAGTACCTTCTCACAGAGCAAATAATTACAGAAACGATATCTATGTACATTGAGTGTTACCACAACAAGAACAGTTTAATTAAAAGAGTACTGTTCGATAGTGCAGGGGTAATTTTATAACAATTAGTTACAATACAATAATATTATGCACGTAATGTGTATTAATGAGTAAAAGGAGCGCAAGCTCCGTGATGGAGCCCGAGATGGGCTATCTATAAAAGATTTTCCGTGGTAAAAATAGGTACCTGTATACCAAAGTATACTAATATCATATCTATTTCTGTATCAGTGAGGTACGAGCACTCTGTCCACTTTGAATATTAACTTTCAAAACGGTCCATCTCCGGTGCTCCGGAGATAAACTTTGCCGGCAAGTTTTGATCGACTGGTTCACCGCTGGATGCACTGGACTCACTTTCCGACTCCTAATAAGAGGGTAGAACTTAGACAGCTGCGATAGTTTTAACGTGTTTAATGGATCAAGTATGAACCAGGCAAAATAGTTACTCAATGTTTACGTAAGTTGGTGAGACTTTAGGTGTAAGTGAAGATGCGTTGTGTTCATAGCAAAATTTGACTAGGTGTTTTGTAGTCATCACCACACCAAAGTTAAGCAAAGCATCATTTGGCAAGGTCAGTTTTCAATTGGGTAATGGATGCACATAGCAATGTCACCGTGGCTCGGATGCCTAGTTAAATTGGTTGTTTTAACCGTGGTTGTTATTGTTATGTCAGAAGCTTTCAGGAGGCCATTCAACCATATATCCCACACAAAATACTACAGCGTTAAATTGTTCGAAATTTAACGCTCCACACTTTTTAAATGCTAACGTTATTAAAATTAAAGAGTTTATCTATAAAAACTTTTGGTAGCTACATTTTATCTGGCTGTATTTGGTAGATATACCGTAAAAGTTATAATAAGTGCGCGAGAAACTCAATGTAACATTTCTTTAACAATAAAAGATAAACTCACCTCAGGAAAGAATGAAACAGAAACCAGGAACTTTGCCTTTTATGAAACAGAAATTACTTTATTATACACCGAAAATTAAAAGTCCAGGTCAAATTTTAGCCTACTTAGCATTAATGGGTTCTTATTTTCATACTTTTAAAGGATGGTCTCCATTTCATTTTTATGAAGGTTAGTTATCGTTGTCCAAATAGCATGTTTAAAATTATAGCATCAATTCAGCGTCTTAACGGTCCTCGTCTTGGAAATAGGTTCTTGTGGAGCATAATGAGCCTTTCCATACTAATGATATCTTAAAGTGGGATCTTGTTGCTTCTCGTTCTTGTTGAGACAGAGCAGCTAATGAGGCTATATGAGTCTCACGCTACGAGTAGATATGTATTATTCAAAGACCTCTTTTGATATGTGTAGTGGAAGGATATTTTGTTTGACATATTATGTACATGGCATTGGCATCTATTGCGAACAAAGGGTGTGGTTTATTTAAAGCTCTATATACTTACTTTACCTTATTGTTTATTGTCATCGACTTGGCATGTTTTCTTACATTCTATATTGATGTTTATTGTAGAGCTCTATTTGAGGGTAACAGCTTGGTAACATCGACATGAAGATTTTTTGTTTCTTAATTTCTTCTTCACTATTGGGATTCCAACATAAAGCTAATGACAGAAATAATAATACCTACTAGTAAATATAGTAAACAAGAAGCGAAGCCGTGCAGCTTAAAAATAATTTTCTTTAGATGAAATTGCTATGGTTTCATATGAGAGTATGTGTGCTACCTCTACTTTGAATTAAATATCCAAATGTGAACAGTCTACAGAGGATAGAGAAAATAATAATATGAATACAATTACAAATATTCTAATAATAATTCTGAGTGACTTTAAACCAGGTTTTCTCTTGTGTGCCATATATTTATTTAAGTTTGACTGTTGAATCGAAAAAATAAAATTCTGTGAGAGTTGGGATCCGTAGTTACGTAAATAAATCATCATTATTGGCCGAGTTTTCAGCGCGTAACGTAATTTATGTGGTTTTCCGGAACATTTCCTTTCACTCTTTATAAGTATTAACTTGTTAAAAACACGTTCTAACCCTACAATAGCACCTTGTCCCAAGGAAACATTGAATTATTAAAATATGTCTAGACTGCCTCGGTGGCTCAGTGGTTAGTGATCCTGACCCAAAGAGGCGTGGGTTCGATTCCCACCCAAGGCAAGCATTTATGTGATGAACATAGGTGTTTGCTCTGTGTCTGGATGTTATTTAGGCACTATTTATATAAGCATGTATTTAAAATATTTATTTGTAGTATATCAGTCTCTGGCAGCCATATCACAAGCTTTGCATAGTATGGGGTCAGAGACCGTGTGTAAGATGTCCCCTAATATTTATTTATTTATTTGTTTTTTAAAGTAAGAATAATTAAGAAGAAAGGAAAATAAATACATATTTGTCTTCGGACAAGTACGAGTCGGATTCGCGCACGTAGGGTTCCGCACCGTAAGGGACATCGACTTGACATTTTGTATGGGAGCCCCCATAATATATTTTATTTTAATTATATATTTTTGAACTGAAAGTACAATTAAATCTTCTGTAAATATTTCAAGCATCTGCCTGCTGCCGTTATTAATATCGAGCAAACAAGTCACGTTTCTTGTATGGGAATAATTAAATAAAGTTTTATTTTATTTTAATTTAAGTATTTATTTTTCAATACTTATTTTAATACAAGTTTTTATTTTTCAATTTAATGTACAATTAAATATTCTGTGAATGTTTCAAGCATCTTCCTGTTACTATTATTAATATTGGGCGAAAAACGGCTAAAATTCAGTTTTGTTGTATGGGAGCCCCCCGCAAATTTTTATTTTATTCTGTTAGTTAAAATAAATAATAAAATAAAAATAAATAAATTTATTGAACTGAAAACATTATCACAAATTTATCGTGAATCCATTGACACTGAACTAGTAAAAAACTGTGTTTCGGGTGCCAAAGGCTTCTCCCAAAATAATATAGATAAAGTAATAAATTTAACATCAAATGAGCGAAACTAAAAATTAAAGAATAATAAAGAAAAAGGTTAATTACTTTTTTAAATTTAACCAGTATGCCAAATTACAATGTAAGACGATAATATGTTAAACATTAAAACATCAAAAATTTAGAAATAAAAAAAAATATAAAAGTTAGTATTTGTTGTTATAGCGGCGACAGAAACACATCTGTGAAAATTTTAACTTTATAGCTATCACGGTTCAAGAGATACGGACGGGTGACAGACAGACGGACAGACGGACGGACAGCGGAGTCTTAGTAATAGGGTCCCGTTTATACCCTTTGGATACGGAACCCTAAAAATGAGGAATTATATTATTTATTCAAACACTTTAATTTAAAGCAATAACTGAATTGACATAACTTCTGTTGTAAATTGGATTGCCTCTGGCTAAATCGAGAACCAGAGGCTTCATTATTTTTCATTGCACCAACTAAAAGTTTTCGATTGATTGAAAGATTGAGGTATTATTTCAGTCTGTTATTTATTTATTGATCTGTCAATGTTATTTTAGTCGTTTAGCTATATCAGAGATCATCAGGCGGCTTAAAAACTCAGACACCAGGCTTGGTCATTCGTCCTATACGAACTTACTTATTTCAGCTTAGACATCAATCAGGCCTTAAAAATACAAAAATACTGCCTGAATAAAAAAAAGTATTGTGATGATATTAAGGTTTTTTGAAATAAATATTTATAAAAAATCTAGTTAGTGATAAAACTCAAAGCTTAACAAAAAGCGTTTCATAAAATTGAAGCTGAATTTCTGTCAATTTAAGGGTAGCGTTTTTCTAAGTTTTTACATTGAATCTGGGATATCAAGATGGCAGACATCTAAATAGCTTACGAGATAAAAGTAAAAGGATTGAGATGAGATTGCAAGATACGGCATCTTATTTTTCTCTGTTATCGCGCCGTGTGAAATTATAGTTTTTGTGATAAATATATGAAAAATCTTAAGTCTCGACTAAAATTATTTCAACATTTTTTTATATTATTCCGTATAGGTTAGCGTTTGACTACATACTGCCTCATGTTAAGCAGATATGCGGTCTAGGGTGTAGCACGCTTACCTAGAAGAAATGCAGACACCATTTTTTTAAACCATTGTTATACGTAGAAACTATTAAATTATCTAGAGATTACTTATTACATTCATAATTTCACTGAATGACATGAAAGGTCCGCGTTTTTTACCCTATAGTTAGAAAAGATTTGATTTTAAACTAACGCCTACGTGACATTAAAATTATTTACCAAAAAAAAACCACACAAACAAAGTCGTCAGTAATAAGTTAGTTTTAAATTAATTGTTGTAGTTAAATATCCTACATATGTCGCAATAAATTTGTGTTATCGTAAATAAATATAATCGTGGGTAGCCTTCAAATCCGGGGGCGACCCGGGTCGTGCATCACGTGGCCTTATGAACGATGGAGTTCATAAGGCCCAGACACTACCAAAGCGGAGCGAAGAAGAGATGTGCGGAGCTCGGTATTGTTTGGGACAATATAATTCTTTAGCACCTATTACAATATCGGTACAATATTTGCTTAGCGAAGAAAAAAGAAACATTCAGTCGATTCTTCTTTTGGAAGTCGGTAGAAAACAAACTCTGCTCCGCTCGCGACTGTTTTCTCTCCGCTCTTTCTTAACCGAATATGACATTCATGCAGCGTACTCAGCCGACTACAACACAACACTTTGTCCATCTCCGTACATCTTCGCTCCACACCACTGCGATGGAGGCTGAGCCTCAGTCTCGAGTCGTGGATATTTCGCCACCGTCCAATACAATGTTATTTCCTATTTTTCCTCCGCACGTAAATCGTTTAGCGACCCCACACATTCTTCACTAAAAGACATCGGTAGGCTATAAACATAGACATGTAATAAACTGTAGGTATTGCTATAAGAGTTTCTCTTCTTACAAACAGGACAACATTTCAAATAATTCTTGATTTAGCGTCTATTTTTTCTAATAATAGACGCTAAAACAAGAATTACTAATACGAGTAATACATGACAACATTTCAAATCATTTTTAACTAATTAAACATTGGGAATTTTTCAACGACTATTTTTAAAAATGAATTCCAATCCTTATTTGGCTTTCCAACTCGTTTGCCTCCGAGCAAATGAAGCCAGACAAAATCTTTAAAGGTCTTATTGGCAACCGAAACCCGAAGAAAACGAAATTCACTGGAACCGCTAAAAAAGAAATTCCTATGCAAAACATTCAGCTCGAGCTTTGTGGAAATATCGCTCTTTAGCTAATCTGATAGTGATTTCGGTTTTCAAAGATTTATAGCTCCCTAGAGCTCTGATAAGCCGGTATATTCCAACGATGAAACTTGAATAAAACCTAATCGAAGCAAATGTATATTTAAGACGGTTAAATATCTTAACTTACGAGTAAATTACACTGAGTATATAAATGGTATTAAATAAGATTATTGTAGATCCAGTAATTATTTTTATAGGACTGCCTCGGTAGCTCAGTGGTTAGTGACCCTGGATACTGGATCTACAATAATAAGAGGCGTGGGTTCGATTCCCACCCAGGGCAAATATGTATGTGATGAATAAAGGTGTTTACACTGTGTCTGGTTATTATTGATAATAATCTGTCTAAGTATGTATTTTAAAATATGTATATGTAGTTAGTATATCCGTCTCTAACACCCATATGACAAACTTTGATTAGTTTGGGCCAGAGACCGTGTGTAAGATGTTCCCTATACAGGGTTATTTCTAATCAATTAGCATCCTTTTAGGGGCTTATTCTGTACTTCAATACTAACAACTTTTGTTCAGCGACTTTTGTCAAAACTAAAAAAATCAGCTGTTCTATTTACATTTGTATAATTTTATCGCGGGTGAACGATATTTTTCTATGGAACACCCAATTTTTTTTTCAGATTTGACAAAAGTTGTTATTTCGATGTACAGAATAAGCCCCTAAAATGATGCTAATTGATTAAAATAACTCTGTATATTTATTTATTTATAGCTATAGGGCATAGGACACATTCGCTTTTGAACGTAGGCTTCCCTAAGCATTGCTTTCCAGCCATAGGAAGTCCACTGCTAGACAACTGGACATAGGCCTACCCTATAGATCTTCAATAAGAGCTTGCAGCCAGCGCGATCCTATGCGGTCTTAATAAGGTCATCCGTCTACCTTGTGGGTGGACGTCCTACGGTGTGCTTGCCGCATGCCGGTACGTAGTCTCTATTCGAGAACATTTGACCCCTTCAGTCATAATTCCTGCGTGATGTGTGACCTGCCCGCTGCCATTTAAACTTGTCGATCCGCAGCGCCATGTCGGTAAGTTTGGTTCTACTATGGATCTCCTTATTTTTGATTCGATCTCGAAGAGAGACTCCGAGCATAGCACTCGTTGGGTTACTTGGAGCTTACTAATAAGGCCCATAGTGAGAGGTCATGTTTCTGTGCCATAAGTCGTCACTGGCCGTCGTCTTTTATTACTAGCGACCCGCCCCGGCTTCGCACAGGTGTATTATACATATAAACCTTTCTCTTGAATCACTCTATCGATCATCATCAAAATACGTTGCGTAGTTTTAAAGATATAAGCATACATACAGACAGACAGACAGCAGGAAACGACTTTGTTTTATACTATGTAGTGACTAATAAGACCGGTGGTTGTAACCGATTCACATCCAAGGTCTTAGGATGAGGAGACGCACATACCTAGTTCAATTGACACTAAATGATTCTGGCCACTTTTTAAAAATTAATTAAGTCTTGGTCTGAATGGAATTAAAATTACGACGATTTAACATTTATTGTTTCTTTGACTTATACTTTTTTAGGAAGCCAGTGACTTAAACACTTAACCTCAAAAGTAGGACAAGAACTGAAAGCGTAGCACATAACACACACAACTGTCATAAAGGAATAGGGGTTTACAAAAGCCGAGCAGTGAACCTCAAGTCGTCACGTCCAGTTCCAAGCCTACGAGGGTGGAGCAAAACCATCCCTCGCACCCTAACGTCGTGACTTGAATGAGAAATGACGCCCTGCCAAATAATCGGGTCAAGGGTTTGTTTTTGACATATGACTTTTGGGGAGATCGTGTAAGACACTGTGACAAAAAATCTAGCGAGTGGCGTAGCAGCGTAGCGCTGACTTTTCTTGCATTCGACTATTCATCATTTGCTTATTCGTAAAGTAAAACTTCATACATTAATTGCACAATGTAACTATGTAATATGTATACGTAATGTATTAATTTATATAGGTATTGTCTAATTTGTAAAAACTCAATTGGTCTTCGCTAATTAACCTTTATAATCTACTCTAGTAGAGCATGAATTCCCCAGACACCTTTAATTCATAATAATATATCGTACCAATTCTATGTTTGATATATAATATTCACGCGATATTCGATATGGTTTATAGAGTTATGAGTTCATAAGCCATTTATTTATAGTGATTCATTTCTAGTTTAATGCGCGATAGTGTGACCATCCTTAATTGTGTGTGGTTGTTACCTATACAAGCTCAAATCCTGACGTCACAACAATTCTATTTTTAGAAACACATGTTTTTTTACAAAACCTGTCACAGATCCTAATTACTACATTATGTAACTTATTTTTGGTATTATATAAGTAGTTACTAAGATTACCAGTAGGTACATGTGTGTTATATGAATAAACATTTCCCACGAAAAAGAATACCCAAGCGGCCATTGAACTACAGCGAAAGTATTTTCATATTTACGATATCAATATTAGAATTAATAAAATTCTATCAGTTACAAAAAGGTTATTGAAATAATAATATAATATTCATGTTATTGGACCACGAGATCAGATTTCAGACCTTTTTCGCATTATTACACGATCCATCAACATCACTTTTTGTGCGTACATTATTTCCCTTATGTGCTCCACCTAGGCTATGAGTAAATAAATACATACGAAGATATAGAAAGTACATTTTTAAGAAAATTAGAAAAAAATATTAACCACATTTGTTGGATTAATAACTAAGTTAAGTACTAAGGTAAGTTGTTGTTTGCTTCGATACGTTTTATGTTATCATTTGTTTAGTATTAGTTAACGAAAACATTTTTAATTTCGTAATATCTTAATTATAAAAATCTGTTGAATATTATTACGCCAAAAAAGAAAAGCTATCTAGAAAACATTAATTAGAAGTATTATTTGATATTATTTAACTACTTAATGACGGCAAATTTATTAAATTAGATGTATTAGACAATTATGTAATTATTCATTGTTCCACGTTGTATGAATTAACGTTCGGTATTATCTTCAAAGCAACGCAAGTTACATTTTGTCCTCAGATTTTTTTCTTTCAATTACAATACTTGTCATCCCTTGGGCACGGAACCCAAAAACATTCTCTATTTCCGTGCGCAACGTTCCAGAGCTACGCTGCGACGCGTAAAGCCTTGAAAGTAAAGTCCCCACAGGCTAAGCGGGTACCTCGTAACTCGCAAACTCTCAAAAGAACCATTTGTCTGCCCGGAAAAAGTTCAAAATTATATTTCTTGGGCCAATTTCCGATTGTAATTGAAAGTTGAAATGAAATATGGCTTCTGTGTTATTTCGACACGAGTCGGCAAAAAATGGCTGATTAATTCATTGAGTTCGAGATTGAGTTGAAACGAATCGCTGTGAAAAAATACCTAGATGTTTATTGAAATACCTAATTTTGTCGTCTTGTATAATTTGATTCTGTGTAGTGCCTTGGGAGTAGTAGGTTAAATAAGTACTTCATTACGTTATATTTTGGTTTTATGAACTAAAATATTGAAGTAAGTTCCTACTTGATTGATATATAGGGCCTGAAGGGTACTTAGGTACATTTTAAATTAAATAATTATCTAAGTTACATTCTAAATCATTTATCTTAGATATACACGCCGCCGAAGAACAGCGGAGCGGTGATAGGTGGAGCAGAGCAAAGAGAACAAAACAGCTCATCTCCGTTCACAGACAGACAGACAGACAAAACTCTTTATTTACAACCACAATTTGAAAAATAAACACTATTTACATATATACGACAAAAAATATGATTATAAAGTGGCGGCTTTATCACCCATGGTGATTTCTTCCAGGCAACCTTCCACGAATATGCACCGACAAGAACAAGAAATAGGTAGTGGCCTTAAATAGATATTAACAAAGAAAACACCTATAAATAATAAACTAAATATACTTAATTCAATCTAAGTTTTAAATATACTTACATATATACGAAATTGAATGTGGTTAAATCTGTTTCGTTTTAGGAAAAAAATGTTTTGTTCAAATTTTTGACAAGCTGCGATCTCAGAGCTAAAAAAATCAAGAGAGAATGTTGTGAACAAACAAGTAAAGCCAACCAGAATTACGCCTCGCCGTGTACAGACGTTTACACACACTTTCACGTACAAATAAACTACGCCTTGGCTTGACAGTCGAACTATGGCGGCGCAACAGCGACGCACTCACATATGTATAAAAAAACGGCCTCAACAGACTGTTTAACGACGTTCCCTCTTGATTTTTTTATTTGCTCTGAGGCTGCGATATTAAAATTCAGTTTTGCTGAATTTTTGATGCTCGAGAGCATTTATTTTACATAGTTTCTTTACGCATCTCATAATCCACTATTTGCTCTCAGCAAATGTACGACGCGGGACTTGACCTACATTCTTGTACCTACTACGAGTACGCATAAAAGGAACAAGATTCCTCACTGCTACGCTTTCCCTGTGTTCCTTTGTTTTGTAAACAATGTTGTTTACTGCTTTCACTGCTCAATTATTAAACCATCGTTGGCCTGTGTTTAATAAACGTTGGCCTTGATGGAAAAACAAATAGAAAATGAAAATTCTGGTAGTAGTAGGGCTCTTTTATGGAATCAGCCAGAGTAAATATTTTTTTTCAATAATTGGATGAGAGGAATAAATTTGTTTGCCTTTGCCAGCTAATCAAATAAAATATCAGTATTTGTGTGTTGGAGTTAAGTATATTTTATTTTGAAACACAACGTTACTATCAACTAAAGCAACTTTCACAGTAATGTGTATTATACAGTGTTGCTTCGCAAAATGCAAGGACTATGTCTAAAAAAATGACAATACTACACTACTACTACATACTTAGAAAGCAAATGGATCATCCACAGACTAAAAAAATACCTATCAATGTCTCTGCACTTTGCAAAACAACACTTTGTGTAGGTATTCGGCGCAAAAGTTGTTAGTATATTCTATCTCTATGGGCGCAATGCATAATTGCGATGCTTTGATGCTTTTTAACAATAACTGTATTAGTAGCAAGTTTCTGAGTTAGGAGCCTAGGCCTACCCCGGTAAGTAATAAAAAATATTATTTGTACAGTTAACATACATGGGGAGTTTTGAAATGGTCACCAATACAGTGCAAAATGTAGTGAGTTAATGAGCTAAAGTAAGTCCGTATAGGCCAGGGCTGGCCACCGCCAGCCCTGGTGTCAGAGTGACTGGGCTATTTAAACACAATGGATCTTTTTGTACGATTTTTTAATGGTTTTATTATTTACAATGAACTAGTCTAATGCGAAGCAAATTAGATTATATACTGTACTGTACTGTACCAGCCTTTTTAGTAGTCCACTGCAGGACGTAGGCCTACCCACGAAGGGTGATTGGGCCATATCCACCATGCTGACCCAGTGCGGGTTGGTGGATTTACATACCATCCATGCGATCGAATTTCTTCTACGGACATATGCAGATTCCTCGTGATGTTTTCCTTCACCGAAAAGCCAGTGGTGTGAAAATCCGTACATAAATTACAAAGAACTCATTGGCACAGAACCGGGGATTCGAACCCACGACCTCACGATTAGTAAGGCGGGTGTCACTACCTCTTGACCACCACGGCTTTCGGAATTAGATTATATAATTAGGAATAACTAAGTAAAATAAGAAGTTAATACCCTCGAGACTTATATACATAACTAAGTTGCTAAGCGAATATCTTGCTCTATGTATATGAAAAATTTTACAGCCACCTTTAATTGAAGTGCTCATCCCCAGTTAATGTTCTTTCTCTTTGTAATTTCTCTTGAGGATCACTCGGTAGATACCTAGTCTTGTTAACTTAGACGATGTCGAAAATTTCTAGTCGGTATAACTTTAATATACGCTGTTTAATGTTGTAAGAGCAGATTTCATAAAGGAGGGATTGTATTTGAGCTTCCTGTATTTAAATTAATAATTTCGAGGTTGTTTGGCCAAAACATGTATCGGAATTTGTGACGAAAAGTCTTGCGACCCTTGTTGAAATTTTAATCGGAACGTCAAACTTGCGGAAGTCCATTGTTTATTCAGGAAGCATTATAGTATCGCATCGATAGGCTCAGCGCCCTAAATTTTGACCACAGTTGACATTCGGGAGATGATCTATTAGTCATACGCTAAGCATTTCCAAATATAGCAAATCCTTACTTATTATCTCAATAGATTAAATTGTAGGTCCCACTTTTACCCGTTTAGCCATGTCGAAGGCCGCCTGAAGGCAGAAAATTTAACTTGATCTCTGCGACAGTGACATCGACATAGAAGACTGACATTTTTAGAGTTGAGATAGTGGTGGAAAAAATCGATTTTCAAACAATGTTGTAATGAAATGGAATGAGTAGTTGAAGGTGAGAAATTGGATTTTATTTACTTACTATTCTTTAAGATCAAGTATGTACACATGTAAATAATGTTATGATATTAATTAAATACTTATAATAATGCAACGATAGTATTAATCGCCGTTTTTCACTATTATCGATGCTAATGTAACATATAATTAGGTTTAATTTAATTACACATTTAAAAAAATTTATGATATTAAAATATACAATAAAATTAATGATAAATTAAGTTTTATTTAAAATATCGTTAGTCTAAACTATCGATATTTTAAATGAAACTCTATCTAAAACTCTGTGGTCATTATCATTCGTCGCCCATCACTAATCGGCATGCCCATAAAGTATGACATTGACAGGTACTGTCTGTACTATTAAGGAATTCAGGATTTCATAGGCGTGATTTTTCTGACAGCTGTCGCAGAGATCAAGTTAAATTTTATAGAGTATAGTACTAGCCACTCGCCTAAACCAACTTATTTCTTGCGGTGCAGTTTGTATAGTGTCTCTGCATAAGCACTCTACTTGTTAGTGAGTTTAAGATTTAGATTATTAACTTGTAGATAGTAGATTTTTGGAGTTAGATAGTTGCTCAACAATTTTGTATTTGCACGTTTGCTCACTATTGTTATTTTGGTTGGTAAGGAAAACGACTCCAGGAACGAGATTTTCAAGTTCTAGAACAATCTGTTCTTGTTTTTGTAACGCTCTAAACTTGTAATTTATTTATGTGAACGTTATCTCTGTAGACGTATTTAGTCTGATGCTCTGACCCAAAAACCAGTAGGACATTTGGCAAGTTGTTTATTGGCCATCACTGGCACGGTACATTGTTCGTGAAGGAGGCCGTAAACTATTAATCTCGCTATAAAAGACCAGCCCGCGACCGACTTTAGTTAATATATGATGGGACAATGGTCAAGGCTCGGATCGAAAGCGGTAGATTGGTTAGTAATTTACAATCTAACGCTGGGTTTATGTTTAAACTTTAGATGAAATATGTATTACTTTCCATGAATATTGTGATCATCATTTCAGCTATACTTACAACTTCTATAGATCCTTTCAGTAGATTTCCAGTAACACAATTTTGATGTGTTTGCTTAATGTAATGAATTCCTCCGATCTTAATCAGGTCACCTGCATAATACTATTATATATCTAGTGTACTAAGCTAGTAGCTTAGTTATTATATTATCAATATTAGTTTTGCGTGTATGCTCCACGTTATTTGGAACTTATGTACGGAATTTGACACCATCACTACTCAAATCATTCTAAAAACGGATTCATAGTTATGTGGAGGTCCCAAAATGTATGGAACGTTAAATGCACACATTTTTATTGTACAAATCGTAAAATTAATGCTAAAATCGCAACCTTGTAACTACATAAAGTATCCGTTTTTCGAAAAGCTATTCTTATTGGATGAAGAATCTCCCAAATGGACAGCAGAAACTCCACCATTATCTCTTAACTTTATATATTAACCAGAGCCAAGTTCTACTTGCCGACTTGTTAGTTCCATCATGATTAAGTTCGAGTCCTTGTACAAGCCGCGGGGAGCTCACGATGCCATCCATTTATTATTTAAATCCGAGTGGACTAAGAACTGCGATCCGTTTATGTAAATCGATGGTAATGCGCTTTGTTTGAGGCTTGTTAGTGTTGCTCGGTGGACTTTGGAGCGCAACCGCTGGAATTTATAGTTGAACCTCGATTTGATGTATTGTTTCCTAAACCAGAATAGACGAGGCAGCGTAGCTTTCTGTGATATATTTGACCCTGGAGTTATTCTCTATTTTACTAGTTCTGTTGTAGAAATGTTCGAATAAGTGGTTCATGAACTAATTTTAATGAACAATACAAATTTCAAGTAATTTTTTATTCTTATTTTTAGCCACTGCTGCTTTCGTCCACTGATGGATATAAGATCTCCACTATGACCGCTTAGAAACAACTTGCATTCAGCGCAATTTTGCAGTATTTAATGAGTTTAAATGAATTATACGTAATTGTTATCTTCATTTCTCCATAAGCAATGTGAAATAACAAAGTGGAATACCTACTGCAGAAAAACATGCCCAATACCTAGATAATTATGTCAAACGATCAAAACCAACAAAAAATATTTAAAAACATTTTTTTAGTGGGAAAAAGTGCCTTTATTAACTACAATAAGATACAATACTACTTTATATGCTAAAACTATCTACACAACTACTACATAGAAAGCAACTGAATCATCCACAGACCCTTGAAGGTCTAAAGATAATCCCAATGCTCAAGCTAGCCAGCATGATTATAAACTTAAGAATTATATTAATAAACAAACAAAATGATGAACAAATGACACACAGGACAAGTTAAACCAAACCGTTTAAATAAATTAAACTATCACTATAACATTTTTTACTGAAATGTTATCAAGTAACGTAGGGTCCCAGGCAAGTAGGTATACGAGTATGTATGAGGTTGAAATGTTCCTCTTTGGATCCCCGTTCCAGCGCACGTTCACAAACGAACCTATAAAGAAACACTTTGTAAATTTAGAATGCATAGGTTTTTTACGTCTCGTAAAGAATACTTACGCGCAGCAATTCACTTACCTGCTTTTAAATATTTGAAAAGGCTCCTATGAGCCCATGAATAGAGAAAGCAAGTTTTTGGTACAACTTTGAATTTTCATTTATGTGAGTATGTGGTATTTTTTACCTGTGGAGGACATTTTCTTTAATTATATTGTGAGCTAAGTGAAATTAATGATGATTGACTTATATATTATTCCCTCAGGCAGTGGGCTTTTAGATTAGAACTTAGGTACATAATTTCTATATCTTTCTTTCTAATTATTATTAATATACTTTAAGTAGGTTTATTTTAGTAAAATTTTCGATCTCGTTTAAGCTTTAGAGTGACAAGATTACAAAAAAAGTGATTAGGTAATTAGACCACAATAAATAATAACACATAACAAACAAACCCAAAAAACAAGTAAATAAGTAACTTCTCCATAATATTAGTGTAGGTAAACGTAGGCTCAAGTGTAACAAAGTCTCACTGGTTCCAAAAGCACGATGACAGCTTAATTTTAAACTCAATCGCTACAAATATATCCATCCAACCAATCCCCAACTCATCCTCGTTACTGCGAAAAAGTATCGTAAAATTCTGCCTGAAAAATTGGCAATATATTTTCGATGTGATAACTTTTGATTCGTCCATTGGACCGTGGATATTCGTCCGTGAAAATGTATGTGCCAGCTGGAATATCATTTGGCTGATGAGCGTCGAACGCCGATCCGAACGATACGCATCAAAAGCTTTCTATACGGCAGTGCTTTGATCTGCCGTGATATGCAATGCTGGTTTAGTTAGCGTGAACAATTTGAGAGATTTTTTATCTGATTCGGTTTTGATCTATGAAAAAGTTTTACTTGTAAAAATATCTGCCTTGCACCGCCTAGCAACTAAAATGATTTCATCAGCAAGATAGTCTGTTTTTCTTTTCACCTACAGTGGTCGCATTTTGAATTATTTGATAAAGTTATGACACATAAAAACACAATTTAGTAAATTATAAACCAGCCTAGACAGCTATAAAGCTTGCTAAGTTGCTATAAAGTAAGACATCAATGGTCTTATGACAAAGATAGCGTATCTTCCTTATTGAATTACAATAGAGGTTACTACTTGTAAGTAAGGTAAAAGTATTTGTAGGTACAACACTAGAAGTACCTGCGTATCTACTCACTCCGTATTTTCTATTTTTTTTATTAATTCGTCTCCAGAAGAAAGGGTTGCCTGGAAGAGATTGCTACAAGCAATAAGTCCGCCCTTTATTGCACTATTTTATGTCGCTTGTTTAAATATTTATTATGTGTATTCTTATCCTTTCTGTGTATTTTTTCTGAATTGTATTTTAGTGTTAACAATAAAGTGTTTACCTATCTATATATCTATCTAAGTCCAACATAACTCAATTTAAAAAAAAATGAATTGAAAAAACCAGTTGTCCCATCAGTTCCTACTGATGTAATTCAGCAGCGTACTTACGTTTTGTCGAAAGTCAAGGAACTATTTGTACAGAACTGCTGATTTTTTGCAGATTTGCCAGTAGTCCTGTAGTTGTTCATAATAATAATCGGCCAAGTTGCGAGTCGGACTCGCGCTCGAAGGGTCCCGCACCATATGGAAGCCCCACTTAATATATTTCTTTTGTTTATTTTTGTAGGGAATAGAATTACCGTTATTAATGTCAAGCAAAAAATCACGTTTATTGTATGGCAGCTCCCCTTAAAATTTATTTAATTTTAATCATTTATTTGAACTAAATATTTAATTTCATATTCTGCGAATAGCCAAGCCTCTATACTTGTCACTTATTAATAGTTAGCGAAAAACGGCTAAAAATTTAGTAGCGCGAGTACCGTTCTTATACGATCGTTAATTTGACATTTAAATCGCTAAAATTCGCTAAAAATCGGTATTTTCTATGTTTTTTTATGAAAGGGGAGCCCCCTTAAATATTTATTTTATTATATTTTTAGTACTTGTTGTTATAGTGCCAACAGAAATACATCATCTGTGAAAATTTCATCGAATCCAGAACTATATCTAATTCCTATATTAGAGTATACGAGTACGCCGCAATACTCTAATATAGGAAGTAGATATATGGTCGGTTACTGTCAATTTAATATTCGATTACTTGTTAATGGCTCGGTTTACTCAATTAATTTAATGTGCAATACTCCAGTGGGTGTGCCATTTAATTTTGAAACTGCCGACTATTTTGCCATATAAACTGATTTACTGAACCGATTCTTGTAACCGTTAAATTAAAATAATGAAACCAACGTTTTACCTATGTATTGTTATTATTTACACGTCTTACTTATGCTGTTTTATGTTCTTAACGCGAAAAGTTATTCAGATATTTTAGGTGAATATTTTAATTGCATTACAACCCTTGTTTAATATTAATTTTATTTTTCAGAAGTACGTACCTATCTTACTTTTTCCTAACTCTACCACTTTAATATTGAAATTTACCACTTGCAGAATGAAATTCGAAATTTCGAAATATCTTGTCTTTAAAGTAAACAAACAGCGTTCCACTATCCGCCATCACTACCGCACCGCTCCCTAATAGGTATTCCGTAATACATATAAACGAATTTGCTTTGTTATTTATTCACGGGTCACGTTGGCTTTTCTCATTAATCCCGCATACAGCCACCTAACCAGCTTACTATCGTTAATGGAGCCAGAATTACATTACATCCACTATCTTCCCAAAACATTCCTGTAATCAACGTGATATTTTTGTGACCGACACTCGGCTGGCCATAATCTTGTTTATTAGCGGATGTAAAAACAAGGCGCGCCCCATTACCTTTATAGGTGTACCTACCTAGCCTGTCCACTCGGCATGGGTGTGCCCACATCGATCGTTCGTCCTCTATACCGGGCTATGATGCGTACGGTCAGCGATCGTAAAACTAGTTTCTGAAACGCCCTGAAAATAAGTAAAGTAATTTTATTCGAAGAAAACTATTCGGTTAATCGTTTTATTTATCTTTGTTATATTTATTTACTCCAGTATAGACTAAATTAAAATCTCGAGATCGGTCTGGAGCGAAAATTGGTTTCATACATAGACCTAGACCGCGTACCTAAGCCTAGTTATACTAATGTATAGTTTTATATAACAATTTTTTTACAGGAAAAAGAGATATTTTATCAAAAAGCTAAAGTCAGCACAAAAATAAAAACAGTTTGCAAACATGACCTTAATTAGCTCTAATTTTTGTACATAGTAATCGGAATTAAAAGAAAGCTTTTGAGTTGTAAAAAAATCTTAATGATTGTCATAGGTACAGTTCAACTGTCACCACGGATGTGTGCCTCTTAACTTTCTAGCCATTCAAATAATTCTAAACTACTTTCCTGTGATCTCATTCACAAACCAGTTTAGCTGATCCCAAGTTGCGGACCAGAGAAGACATGCAGCAAATGTTTTAGTTCCCTATTTCAGGCCGTGTCTACCACAGGCCTCTTTCTACCAAATTAGTTTCCCAAGTCTGCGGTATTATTCCAAGTTTGAATTAGCAATAAAAAAGTTAAAGATCGTTTAGGTTTTCCGGGTTCCATACGAAAAAGGCGCTCGTAAAGTTTTTAATAACTTTCAGGGAGGCACGGCTCATTATTTTATTACAAGGAAAAGTCATTCTCGTTATCACAGCCAATGAAAGAGATTTAATTTCAGAACATCAAATAAAAAAATCGATAGAGTGCTCTGAAAGCGTTTAAAAACTTAACCATTCCGTGATTGAAGATTGAAATGAGTTGAAAAAATAAGGAAGGTATAATAAGTTAATTATATGCAGCACTCTTTTTCACTTAGTTTTTACTATATTTTCAAGAAACAGGTCAATCGCCGAATCCCGTTCGGCTGGGCTACGCTCGGAAAACTGCGTGAGGTCTTTGTCCGACATACCTCAGTGCCTCAAGTCGAGAGATTTCGACAGTTGTGTGTTGCCAGTTATGGCATATGGAACTGAAACGTGGTCTCTGACTGTGGGCCTTATGAATAAGCTCAAGGTAGCTCAAAGCGCTATGGAGAAGGTTATGCTCGGAGTCTCACTGCGAGATCGAATCAGGAATGAGGAGATTCGCAGAGGAACCAAAGCTACCGACATAGCTCAACGGATTAGTAAGTTTAAATTGCTATGGGCAGGGCACATATCTCGGAGAACTGATGGCCGATGGGGCAGTAAAGTTCTCGAATGGAGACCACGCACCGGCAAGCGCAACGTAGGACGTCCACCGACCATATTATTAGGACCGCAGGAACGCGCTGGATGCAGGCCGCTTCCAACCGGGCTTATTGGAAATCCATAGGGGAGGCTTATGTCCAGCAGTGGACGTCCTACGGCTGATGATGATGACTATTTTTTCACGGGTATATCGTATTCTCAAGAGCTAGCATGTCGACCACGACAAAATTATACACGTTGTTACATCTCCGTCGTCTAGATAAATAATTATACTTACACCTCGTATACTAGGTAGTTGTTGCAAGCCATGAGTTCACCGCTACTTTTCTATGTAGTATTCGTGCATAAGCCGCCTTACAATCGTGATGTCGTGGGTTCAAATCCCAACTCCGTATCAAAGAGTTATATACGGAATATAACACCATTGGCTTTTCGGTGAAGGAAAACATCGTGAGGCAACCTGCATACGTCCGTAGAAGAAATTCGATGGCTTATGTGAATCCACCAACCCGCACTAGGCCAGCGTGGTGGATATGGCCCAAACACCCTTTGTGGGTAGGCCTACGACCTGTAGTGGACTATTGACAGGCTGATACAGTACAGTACAATTCCTGCATATTCACATTGCGTGAGTGTGTGTGTGCCTGGTGGAGCAACCAGTCGTACGTACACACAACATTTTATATACATAAACACGATCCAGTCATAAATATAGACTCGTTATTTGTAACATGTATATGAAAATGTGTCTGAATAACTTTATTTTTTTAAGCCATAGAAAAGTCGATATCGATAATCCTTATCGTAACGCATATGAGCCGACGTTTTGAAAAGTAGTTATTTTTATTGAGAGCACTAACTATACAGTTCCAATTTAAATTTTGCTCGTAAAATCTTATTACGATCGTGGCCTGGATATAATGTAAGAATGTGAGAGAAAATCACGTTCACACGTAATTCATGTTAGGGCTACCACCGCGGGGCATATACCTACTAATTATAAATATCTAAGTAATTAACTAAATTATTTTCTACCGAAACTGTACACGGATAATGTAAAATTATTATATCTTGGCCGTTACGTGGTCTCCACTCGAGAACTATGCAACTCTATTGGTTATCAGTCCTCGGTGACATGTGCGCTGCCTACTGCTATTTCGAATTGCCAATGATCTAGGCTATATAATTTATAGGCGGTAATTTTGGTTTTCTTACGGATCTCCTTATTTCAGCTTCGAATTTGGCCAAGTTATTCGTTAAGCTACTTGCAGTTTACTCATAAGGCTCATAGTGCGAGACCACGTCAGTAAGCAATTGTTCGTTTATCCCACGTGGCTCTACTGCTTGGCTCAACTAGTAGTACTAAAGGAAATTTCTCTCTCCCGTGGCACAGCCAATTTTCTATAGCTGCCTAAGTCTACGAGTATACATTCAAATTACCCATGAACTTGCTCATTACCCGTGCACTACTGAATTTAGTCGTTTATTATAATAATAATAAAACGTCTTATTCATTGATTTCTACGGTGGCGTGATGAGATCCAACAGTTTTGCGGCAACACCTGGATGAGACTGGCAAAAGAGAAGGGATATTTGGCGTAAAGGGAGGAGGCTTATGCTCTGCAGTGAGCCGAAATGAGCTGATGATGATGATTTCTATTCATTAAAAAAACCGGACAAGTGCGAGTCAGGCTCGCACGTCGAGGGTTCCGTACAAACACATAGTTAAAATAATTAAAAACCTGTTTTAGCATGTGCTAATCTTCATATGATACCTACATGATACGATTTACTCACTTTGAATTTTGAACCCAAATTTTGTGAATTTTGAGGCCCCATTTTTTTGTGATTTAAATAAAAATGTACAGTTTTCAGATTTATTCCTATATGTGTACTCTGAGACAATGCTCCTCGCCAAATTTCATAGTTCTATGTCAACGGGAAGTACCCTGTAGGTTTTGATTTTTGTGATTGAAATATGCGGTTTTTTACGACATAAACGGCTCTAACTTTTTTATACGGTAACTGAGAAGCTTTTCTTTTACACAACTGCAAGAATTCATAGGTTTACGTATATAGTTTAAATTTCAACTTTATATCTTTATGCGTTCCCGAGATACTTAAATAGTCTTGACATACACACAGACGGACAGACGGACAGACGGACAACAAAGTGATCCTATAAGGGTTCCGTTTTTTCCTTTTGAGGTACGCAACCCTAAAAATGAATGTATGAGCTAAATCAGAGCTCATAACTGAAGCTTACCATTGACGAATGCGTCAAAGAGGTCTACACAGTATACACCTATATATCTAATTTACCGACTAATTCAGTTTCTGTGACATCCCTAAAATTCAACAGAACAAACATAAGGCTCTTATAAGCTCGTAGCTATAGAGATAATGTTACGATCACAGCCGTCACGCATTTTATTGAAGCCCCATCCATCACTATCGCCATTGTTATAGTTCGATAAAGAGAATATGTTGTGGGAATACGATATACCGCTCTACAAAGTTTTATAATATTTTTATTCCTTCCAGGCAATTTTCGGCTACGGTATGAATAACTCGTTGTGTGATGTGAATCAATAACAATTGGATCCTTTGTTGTCGTTTACGAAAAGTTTAGCATTCTTCGAATAGGTTTTGTTCACGTTTTTTAGTTTGCTGGTAGAGATTTCGCCCTCTTATCTTCTTTTCATCTTTTATTCGTCTTATGCGATTGCCAGTGACGGACTCATTACGATCTTCGTTTACTTATCTTACTATGTCAAAATTCAAATATGTGAACTCTTTTTCAGAGGAAACACTTTCGAGTTATTAGGTAGTTACAAAGTCCGTAGCAGCTCCGTTCCGTTCGCAGTGGAAGACGGACATAAGGATGGTTTTCCACTTATCTAAGCTCTGTAACTAAGAATTGGTTTGATAGCTACCGATAAAGCTCGTTTATTTTCTTACCACAGCTTAGTTTAGCACTAGTGGAATCGGGTAAGCTTAATTATAATAATTATTTTCTGCAAAAAATAGCATGACCGACTTCACCCGTGTACAGAATCATCACATAGTATAAAACAAAGTCGCTTTCCGCTGTCTGTCCCCATGTATGCTTATCTTTAAAACTACACAACGAATTTTGATGCAGTTTATTTTAATAGATAGGGTAATTCAAGAGAAATTTTTATATGTATAATACACCTGTGCAAAGCCGGGGCGCATCGCTAGAACGCAAATATTATGCACGGATCGATGTAGCATTTTTCACATTATTGTTGATTTATAAAAAATGGCTCAGCCGATTTCGATAAAATTTAAATGGGACCAATTCCGAAGTATATTAAGTATATTCTTAAGAAGAATTATTGAAATCAGCCTACTATAAAAAAGTTATGCGTGGTTATACAAAAAAAATAATAAAAAAACGCGTCGAATTGTATACCTCCTCCGGTTCGTCGGTCAAAAATAACAGATGTCATCTATTCTATCCTCAGTTAGCTCGCTAGCGAATCTAGACGGGAGTTGTACGTTATTGATACCAACTCACGGTAGAGCTACAGTACCTACGACCAAACAGTAACTATGACTCATCATTCAGTATTGGTAAATATCAAAACACATCCTTAATTAGCTTAGTTAAGTGGAAGAGCACTTCGAATTATAAAACCGATAAAAAATAGTAATTTGACTATTACCTATTTTTGAAATAAAATTTCTGAGCGTTTATACCAAAATGTTATTTGTGAATATTATAAATAATGATAGAAATATGTAACGGAAAATGTTTCTCATATTCCATTCAGAATGAAATGTAGAGGGCACACAAAGGGCAAAATTGGCCGCTGCGATTGGCCATTTAATTTGAACTGAGTCGTTAACTTAATGTATGGGGTTTAATATTGAAGCTGGCTGAGTATTATTAGATTGGTAATGTTCAGTTGGTACAGTAAAGTATATCAATTAAATTAGTTAAATTCTAAGAGCGTAATTTATTTAGGCCCAGGGCAAATATTTATGTGATGAACATAAGTGTTTGCTCTGTGTCTGGGTGTTATTTAGTTACTATCTATATAAGTATGTATTTAAAAATAAGTATATGTAGTATATCAGTCTCTGGCAGCCATATCACAAGCTTTGCTTAGTTTGGAGTCAGAGGCCGTGTGTAAGATGTCCCAAAAATATTTATATTTATTTATTTATTTATAACTTTGTTTGATTTTTTGTAAATTAGACTTTAATAGTTTTCATATCAGTAGTGCTAGATTTCTTAAACTCCAATATATATGATCTTTCGATGTTCTGAAATAAAATCCTTAGGGCATATGCCTATTATTTCTTATCTCATTATTCTCTACTCTGCAACCAAATGCCGTGTACACATTCCTGTATCATTATCTTTTGTTTTCTATTTCCCAGTAGGTAATAGTTCCAAAATAGGAACACAATCTAGATCCGTACACCTCGTTATCCAGGCAGAGGACACGCAATATGTGTAAATGACAGCGCTAACGACACGCCACGTGAAGCCGGACACTTCAGCCCGGTACCGGACACTTGAGCCCGGTCGCCGGACACCGCCCGTCCGGCGGCGACACAACGACCTGCCCTTAATCGCTGTCACCGGAGACAAGCACGGTATTGATTTATTTTCTGATTAATTGAACATCGGGAAGCCCCGGTGATGTTACGTAGATTTTGCATGTTATAAAATTGGATCAAATAAACGAAATTCTGGCGTTTTTAATTCGGCTACAAACTTAAATTATTTATTATTCTTTTATAGTAATACGTCAGTCAAATGAGGCAAGCATACAGGGTAATTCCAAGTGAGAAACACGAAAACGGCAAAAACGAGTACTTTTGAATGCGCGATGTGAGAGGATGAATGATATCGATTCAAATTTAAAAAATGTCATAGATAAGGGAAAATCTTAATAAATTGAATGAACCGGACAAAATTTTGAAAAGTAACCGGCTTTATTAAAAAAAAAATAAAACAAATTGCTCACCAAAAAAATTTTAGTAATTCGAATGCTCAGAATTATCAGCGACAACACCCCATTATTTTTTACGAATAAAATAGCCAGATCCCTTTTCTTTATTATAAACCGAGAATTTTTTTTTTTTAAATTGTATATTATGAGTAATTAATTAAAAACTCAATCAAATCTCTTCGCGCCTACTCTAGTTTAGCTTTTACTCTACAGTGTTTGCTCAGAATATTTGATCCGGCACTATCTGGGCCGCCGCCGCCGTACCGGTGCGACGTTGCGACTCCGACGAGCGCATGATTCGCTCAGCGTCGGGCTGGCAACGCCGCAAAGTACGGACGGCGCGAGATGCGTGCTGTTTGTTTTTGGTTATTGTCTTCTAGGTACTCTGTGCGACGACAACCGAGTAATTTACTTCAGAATTATTTTCAAAATTATAAGTTAGACTTTAGTGTACTATATTATATTGTAGCTTTAGAACATTATTATAGTAGGTAGTAAGTTAGGTACTTAGTATTTTTATTTGGTAGTGTGTAAATAGTAGTGAACAAGTGTGCATAGAAAATGGGGAGGAAAAATAAGCGGAAAGAATTGTTTTTACAAAAACGAAAAAGAAAACCTAAAAAAAATGACGGAATGTTTGGGTAAGTCGAATTACATATATAATAAACTTGCAATAAATAGTTGCACTCTAATGCCCTAATAATAAAGTCTATATTTGGCAAATACACATTCGTCTACAGATTATGGATTATCACATTCTTACTACCTAGGTACTTCAATTTTTCTGCATTTACCTATATTTACAATTTTTTTAGGTCAAAAAAACGGAAACTGCAACCTGACGATTGTCAATCCACATCCTCAACAGGGCCAGTAGATAGAGAGTGAGTCCATGCCAAGTACCTATCTATCATGTCAGCAATCAATTTAAAGTATCTAGTAATAATACTCCGTCTATTCTTTATTTTCAAGTGTGTACCTACTAAGATTTGTCTGTACAAACTAACCATACTGTAGGAAACAAATATCAGAACAAAAAGCTATGGAGTCGTCTCTTGATATTTTAGAAACCTATCTAAAATAATGATATTTATTAGGTGATGTTCTATCACCTAAATAATTGTGTTAGCTTTAACTTTTTTAATAATAATTATTATAGAATTTAGAATAATTGATAATGATAATGAGTTCTGTTTGCAATATTATAGCGGGTATTTGGCTACCACTAAACAGTGCATCATATTGACAAATAAATGGTATGATAAATAGTACGTATTACGTACGGAGAATAAAGAACGTATTGTATGAAACGTTCAGAAGTAAGGTCTCGGAAAATAATCTAGGTGAAGTCAGTGACAACTGCTTCTGAAACCTAAGATGTTGAGCCCTACAAAGCACTGAATAACGCATTTTGTGCGTCGCTAACACACCAATAAATTATAAATTTAGTCGCATCTGGCGGCAGTATTATTCGGTTCAAAATTAAAATTTTAACGATGGAACCAAGTTTGATGAAAAATCAGTGAAAGTTATCTTGGCCGATTACTTTGATTTATTGTTAACAATATTGTCGTTACTGTTGATGCTAATTTTATTAGTGGTGCAATGGTACATAGACTTTATTGGTGTTATTCTATGGTTTATTGGTATCGATTTCGTTGTTGTTATTGTTGATGCTAATTTTATTAGTGGTGCAATGATACAATGACTTTATTGGTATATGTAACCAGGTATACACAAAAAAAAAAATGTAATCATAAAATAATGTACTTTAATCTTGACTTCTATTCTATTGAAGACTATTTTTTTTTGTTTAAATTACTAATTTATTAAGTTTAATGAATTTATTTTTATTAATTTATTGAAGTCAAGAGATATTGTAAGTAAGTTCACTAAATTAGTATGAACCGAATTAATACAAGGTGTGAGATGTGGTAAACGAAAGGTTTATAAAGCCAGTGGTCAATAGAGTGAACTCTATAGAACCAGGAAATAGATGAGAGACAATTAGCTCTTATCTGGTAGATCGTTACGATCTAGCGATAACGATAGTAGAATAGATAGTATAGAAGTTCTAACGATAATACAAAAGCCCGTTGTAGAATCAACCGACATAATGTTGTAAACATCCAGCAGATTTGATAACAATAACAATCATTTGATACATTTTAAAAAGGGACCTACTCGTACGATACTTGAAAGAGTTGAAAGGGACCACAGATTTAATTTAAAAAGGACATTTGAGAACTGAGCCAAATATTTATGTCACGAGAAGTAATGTTGTTATGATATTTATAGTGGTAGTGTATTAGAACAATCATCAAAGCACACTATTTGTTTGAATTCTTTGAACAATATGAATCAGAGTACAATACTATACCTTATTGAAAAGGTAGTTTCAATTACTGAAGCCTATGTAACTCACTGTATGCATAAATAAATAACATTTTGATATTTAAATTGTAGAGTTACTGAAACAGTATATTTAAGATGAATAATTGGTTTGATTGGGTTTTTCTGGGTTTTCCCCAATCCTGCGCAACAAATGTTGAACCAATTTGAATGTATCCCCAGACAAGGTAGGAAGGTGTGTTGTGTTATTTTAATTGTATAAAATTTCGTTATCAAAATAGGAATTGATTTTTAAATAGATTAATTTTTGAGGGGGCGTGTTGGAATATGATACAAAAACTAATCTATCTCACTCTAACATGTAATGTATGTGAGTGTTTCTCTTTCCTTCACGACGTTTACATTATAGTAAAATACCCCTTTGTTCTACAACTTTAATGCTTATTATGAATTCCTCACCACTGTTCTTATAGAGCTGTGCTAGACCGCACTCGCACCTATCCTACCAAATATCGGTAAATAAATGATTTATATTTTAAACCGATTAACTAAATATTTTATTTCTGGCATCCAAACCCTTTTCTAAGTGTGTGAAGCACGATAAAAATAAGTTCATTGATTATGATACCTGTACATAATCAACATTAATTTGTATACAGGGTTATTTCTAATCAATTAGCATCCTTTTAGAGGTTTATTCTGTATATGTACATCAAAACTAACAACTTTTGTTCTGCAACATTTCTCAAAACTAACAACTTTTGTTCTGCAACATTTCTCAAAATTAAAAAAAAAAAGCTGTTCCATACATTTTGTTGCGGGTCACGGGTAGACTCACTATTCTACGGAGTGTCTACCCTTGACCACGGTTGATGCAACTCGGACGAAACGTCGGGATGATGAGTTATTTATTTATCTCGTAATTTCAGAGCGCGATAAGTCCCGTAGTATATAATAATAATGTGTTCAAATCGCGAAAGTTTAAAAACAGCAGTTGAAATAACCCTGTATTGTATGAAAAAAAAAAACATTAAAAAGATCAAAATAATTTTTGCCTTTTTTTTAAATTGTTGATTAAGGACAAGGCGACTCCATGATTATCTATGCTCTAGGCAAATTGAGTTGACGCGTGCCGCCGCCGCGCCGTTAGCAGCGCCACGTACGCTAGCCCAGCGTTGCCGCCCGCCGCTCTGGCGTGATCCTGTCAAGTGAGACCGCGTAAAATTTTGTCCGAGTGAAGGGGCGCGGTACTCGATTTTGAAACTATAGTTTATCAATGCGTCACCTTAAAGGCTAATTTTAATTAATTTTTACTATTTGGTAGGAAGTGGTCGTTTACACTCAAAGAAATGCGTAGTCCCTTCTAAGCTCATCGTTAATTTTGGATTTAATTACGCTTCTCAGCTTTTCTTATACAAATACAAATTATTATACAAATTTTCTTAAATAAACACGCGTAACACATGCTTTTAAATATTCTAATAAACTCGTATAATTGTGGGATTAGCAGAATTCTATGGCTATAAACTATAGTCATGGAATTGTGCTAATTAAGCCAAATACAATGAGCTTAGTTAAATGATTTAATTATATCCTATAATTGATTCCTTTAACTAAGCTCAATGAGTTCGCTTCACACTCATTGCATTTGTTTGACTCCCGCGTTGCGGCGTGCAATACGCACTTCCGGACGGCCGGACGGTCGCCGGACGCGGACGGCAGAATGGCCGGACGAGCGCAAACAACGTCCGCCCCTTAATTACTGTCACTGTAAACATACACACCCGTATTGATTTATTTACGGGTGGAAACTGCTCTACGGTTTTTGGGTACGACATTTTATAGCTGGATAAGTAGGTACACATTTTATAAGTTAAATAGAAAAGTAACTTAGGTTGGGTTATGAGAACTATAAAGATATTTTTTTCATATGGCCTTTTTTCATAGTATCAACTAAGATATAAAATAACATGAAACTTAACTGGAACAAAAAATAAGCTTGTACATATATACAAAATTTATTCACTTTGTGAAAACTGGACGTCAAAGAGATGATGTATAAATGTACAACAATTTGTCATCTTTTTTTTTCAAACTTCACGAACCAGAAAAACGCATAAGATTTAAATTTGTATATGTTGAATTTCTACTTTGTTTATGACAAAGGTGAAATGTTACTGTTATTCATTAACAAAGCAAAGAGAAAGACAAATGCAAAGATCAACAGTGCATGAAGATAAAATCAACACGATTAAAAGTTATCTCACCTCGCTACTAAATTACGAAAGGTAAATAAAGCTGGAAACAGAGTCCAAAGTCCACTTATAACAGTCAGAACAACTATAACAGGGATTCGGTTCGTTGGAGCCCACCTTGACGTAAATGTAAGGCGATAATGGTAATCCCAGCAATTTACATAATACCTAGTTTGGCCCGACTACGATATACGGCAGTCCCTTCCTGACCCAATCAAGATTTGCTGCTACAACCATTTTGCGTCCGTATAATTAGTTAGATAAACATTAGTAACATGGGTATAACAAACAATAAATAAAGCGTGTCATAGAATATGAGCAACGGAAAATTAGGATACTTTAGTAAAGAGTCTTAGCGTCATCATTAACTTACTAAATTGCTGACTATGTTTTGAGTTGATAACAGTACTGTTTTGCGGTCAGTATACGCTCAAAACTCGTAGCTGTGACACCATATGTTGAGAATGATGACAGCGTTTTCTTTGACCTCCGTAAAGAGGTCAGCCTTCTATCAAATTCAGTTCAATTGAACCATGAGTCTCCAATTGAGAGCCTTTACTCTCACAAACAGGAAAAAGTATTTAAAAGCTATGTTTATGTGTTAACATATAACAAAAATAAAAACAATGAACTTAATTAAGTATTTTTTCTGTAAAACAATAATTCAAAAGTGGAAAGTCCTGCAGAGTAGAGTATCAAAATTTATTAAATTTTGAACCCAGAGAAACCAAAATCAACTTAAATTGTGTTCGTATACAATAGTTTACAACAATAATTGTCCTAGTCAAAGCATTGAAATATCGATAACTAGGTAAGTAATAGAGGTAATTTAAAAATTCAAACAAGAAACAATCTCAATAAATCGTTACCCAAATTCACTCAAATATTTGCAATGTGTAATTTTCCCCTAAACATTTCCAAGTATCCAACAGATTTATCACAAGACAAGGTCCTAAATTTAGCGGGCCGTAAATCTATTAGGACCCTCGCGGGCCGAGGTGTTCGGATGAATCACAAGATAGAAATGAAAAGAGTAACGCTACTTAGGACAAAACTAGTGGTCGGACCGTGGGCATTCTGGTTGTGGTTGTACGAGTCTAGTTCTGGAGCAGTATGAAATACGAGCCATTTTGAAACATTTCAGGCACTTATATCAAATACAAATGGTAAGCGTACAAGTTTTCAAGAAGTAAAAACTATGACAGAGATCAAAATAAGTTACCTGCATGTATAGCGAGTTAACATTGTAAAAAATAAGTAAGATATTTAATTTTAGTGTTACAAATTCATAGTGGAACCAGGAATCGCTTCAAACTAGTTTAAAATTGTATTTCTAAACTAAATGATTCTTACTGATTCTCCCAAAGCTGTATTAACAGCCAAAAAGTATGATATATGATGTAAAAGTTACTAAAATAGTAGTGATTGTATTAACCGAAAAAGTCGTTAAGATGATTAAGCCGAGGTACAAATTGTTCTACACACTACCACTCGACAAAACTCGATCGAAAAAAATATTGTTACGACAGATAAAAACTTTTTAACGTCATATCATAATAAGAAAATCACAGAATTTCGATGAAAATTCCTACGATTGATCCCTGAAGGCAAATTCCGACGAAATCCCAGACTTGAAAGTCGAAAATGGATTTCGTGGAGCGGCATACTGCGATCTTTGTGGACCGGAATGAGTTATAAGCTTGAACCCGGAATGGATCGCACGAAGTTTTGCATACTGCTCTCCAAACTGTTGAAGTTGGGAGAATAATACTTCTGACATAAGGGGGAAAGCTATGACTTCGTTTTTGAGTAAGAAAAGTATGTGAAAACAACGCAAGCATTTTCTGCTGAATTTTCGATTTCATATGAATGATAATAATTATAATGCTCTCTCATGCTGTTACTCAGTCTTGTAACCATTTAGCCGTACGTCCGTCTGTACGTACGCCGGCTGCCGATCCAAAGAGCCATTGAGTCCACTGCGCAACTGGAAAACTATGACGCCAGGGCTACTACTCGGCATATGTATAACTATACTAACCTCCTAAAATGTCACAGTGCATTCTAATACTTAGAGAGCAATTCAGTAGTACTCACAAAACCTACATTACATCGGCAATCTTGTAAGATGATACTTGATCTTACATACTGTCAGTATGCCATCTACTCTAGATATAATATATTGTGGCACCATCTCCCCTAGCTGGATGTCCAACGCTAATAATCTTTTTCCGCCATAAAAATAAAATACCTCTAAAGATGTCCGCCAAAAGGGGAAATGATGCTTTTCACTCGAGAGAAATTGTAGATGCTGCCAAATGTGGTACATTTTAAAGTAAGTACATTTATTTTTAAGTACTTATAGCCATTTCTACTATTATTGTCATAATGCAGTGTATTTTGCAATCTTGTTCATTATTTTCAAATGATGATGTTTTTAGACAAGTTGGTGTGTTTTAATAGGATAGGTTATGTATTTTGAAGTGGGCTGGTTAGAGCAGAAATTATTTTACAGGGAGGTCTTTTTTGCAGTTCATTTGTGGAAAGTAACAAACACAGTGTTTTTGGATAAATAAATTCCAATTTTTACGGATAAGTGGAATCGTAGGTATGACGTCTTCTTATGAGTTTGGTATCTTCTAAATTTCGGAAGGTCATGTATATTAGAGCAGCTTACTTCTTGATTGGCATCTCTTTTCATATTATCAAAGATGAATAAAAACAATGTATTTAGCCTTTCCGGAGCAGACATTGTCTTCTTCTTCTTCTTTTCAACCATAGGACGTCCACTGCTGGACATAGGTTTCCCTTATAGATATCCAATAAGACCGGTTGGTAGCGGCTTGCATCCAGCGAGATCCTGCAGTCTTGATGAGGCCATCCGTCCACCTTGCGGGTGGACTTCCTACGCTGCGCTTGCCGGTACGTGGGAACTCCCATCGGTCATCAACCTCCGTGCTATGTGCCCTACCCATTGCCAAATATTGTAAATAATCATTATTAAGTGGTTTGAACGTAAGATCTTATATTTATTATCTTGTACTAAAAAAAGCCAACCATATTCAATTACGGTGTGATCGTAGTCGACGCGACTAACTGTTGTCTGGGGTCTACTTTATATAACAAGTTGGTCTCACTTGTCTCTGTGCAAACAAACAAAGCGACTGGTTAAGAGCTTAAGAGTTGTCAAATCATTTCAACCCAAGAAGGATCTATAAAAAATACAAAGAATATTAATCTATATTTATGAATTAATCACATCTCCATTCTCATCTATCACACATTAACTTGGTTAAGTAGCAACATATTATCAATTCTTGCGTTTATTTAGAAACGACAATTTTTGTTTTAGGTATATATTTATATTCTTTGTATATATACGAGAATATGCATTTATTCAAATGAAATCAAATTCATACATTTTTTTAAAACATATTCTTTTAGGTGTATTTAGATAGGAATATAATAAGCGTCTATTGATTTAATTTATTAAATTATTATAAAATATATAAACAAACAGGGTTATTTCTAATCAATTAGCATACTTATAGGGGCTTGTTCTGTCCATCGAAACTAACAATTTTTATTCTACGACTTTTGTCAAAACTCAAAAAAAAATCAGCTGTTCCATACATTTTGTCGCAGGTGAACAATATTTCTCTATGGAACAACAATTTTTTTTTTAGTTTAGACAAAGTCATAGAAAAAAATTTGTTAGTGTTGATGTACAGAATAAGCCCCTGAAATGATGCTAATTGATTAGAAATAACCCTATATATGTATATACAAGACGTAGAGAGTAGGTAATGTTTGTTGAATATATAAATAGTAATAATAACAGAAAATAAAATATATATATAGAATATTTATTAAATTGGTAGTAGTGTATGATTGAAAATTTTTAGTATTCTAAATTGAAACATTTTTTTTCATAGTTAGCAGTAGGTAGTAAAATTAATCTCTTAAATATTGCTGGTTATGCCAATTCGAAATAGTTTGTTGTACTGTCTCATATACTTTATTTATTCCATGAATGTATATGTGTGTAAGTACATGGTTTTAGTCTTGGTTGAAGGATACGTGTGTTTATAATTTGCTTTATTTAAGTTGAGACACGTAACTCTTTTTTGTAGCGCGCAGTATTTCTCAATTTCGCCTGTTCGTATCGGAACTTGGTATAGAAAAAGAAATTTTGTTTTTACTGTTATCTTTGTTAAGTGTATGTTTGCTTGTTTTCATTAACCTTTTCATATGGCCAACTACAAGATCAATCAAGAAGTGCAAAGTTTCTCGGGATTGATTTTTATCTTAATTTAAAATAATAATTATTTTTATATTAATAAAATAATTACTATTATTTATATTAGGTATAAATCGATAGGTATCAGTCGCAAATATGAAAATTCTAAAATTAAGTAAGTATACTAATATTATAAATCCGAAAAGTTTGTTGGTTTGTTCCTCTTTCACGCCGCAACGGAGCATTATAGTTATAGGATATAGTTCAAAGGCCGGAAAGTGACATAGGCTATTATTTATCCCGGAAAAATAAAAGGTTCCAGTGGGATAGCACAAAACTCAAAAAACCACGCGGGCGGAGCCGCGGGCAAAAGCTAGTATACATATAAAACTATTCAAAGTAACAGCGGCTAGATACACTAACCTCAACTACTCGATTTCACAACTCTTAAACCTTAACCTAGCGTGTTAACTTACGGATTAGAAGTGGGTACGTGTTTGCATTCAATCTCATGGAGTAGACCAGGGAAGCCTATTACTGGGGGTAAGAAAACACTGGGTAATATACCTAATACAAGGCTATTCAGAAAGGGTGCTAATCCGAATGGGGTTGATTTTGACTAACATCATGAGATTAATTTTTAGCGATAAATCCGCCAGCTGTAACACTAGTTACAAATTCCACTTATTGTCCATATTTTATATTTTACTAGCGACCCACCCCGGCTTTGCACAAGTGTATTATAGAAATAAACCTTACTCTTGAATAACTCTATCTATTAAAAAACCGCATCAAAATCCGTTGCGTAGTTTTAAAGATATAAGCATACATAGGGACAGACAGACAGGGAAGCGACTTTGTTTTATACTATGTAGTGATGTCTTTATTTTGAAGCCAACACGATACAATTGACAGCACAATTGAAGCCGTGGTGGCTTAGAGGTAGTGACACCCGCCTTACAATCGTGAGGTCGTGGTTTCAAATCCCGGGTCCCGTACCAATGAGTTCTTTGGAATTTATGTACGGAATTTCACACCACTGGCTTTTCGGTGAAGGAAAACATCGTGAGACAACCTGCATACGTCCGTAAAAGAAATTCGATGGCGTATGTGAATCCACCAACCCGCACTGGGCCAGCGTGGTGGATATGGCCCAATCACCCTTCGTGGGTAGGCCTACGTCCTGCAGTGGACTATTAAAAAGGCTGATACAGGACAGTACAGTGATGTCTTGATGTGTACAATAAAGAATGAATCAATCAATCAAACAACTTTTACTATAATGTAGACAATCCAAAATTCAAGGCAAAATATCAGCAAGTCTGAATCGATAAAATTTATCGTTTTATGGGAAACCTAATTATTTTGTCTTGAATTTTCTGTCACTTCTGTCAGTGGCGATCTGTCTGTGTTACCAGTAGCCTTTCTGAAATATAACCGCATCAGACAGATGCTCGTCACCACAGATTACAAATATAGAAGGTTTAATGCTAGAATTTTAACAGTATTTTATATTAATTATGTCTGTAATCTTACACTCCTTTTGGCTTGGTACTTCTCGAATAACCCTGCATATTACGTGTGCCTTCTGTGTAGGTCGCACGTATTGTTTTGTTAATCGATATCGTAATACCGTTCAAATTAATTGGAGTGCGATGATGGGGGTAGATTCGGGGAGAGCGGTCGTTATAGGTGCTTTAAATAATTTATTACAGACCTTTTCAGAAATTACTATTCTTCGTATAGATCTTATATCACCCGAGGACGAGACAGGAATAATAAAATACGACGTTATGAAGCAATAGACTTTTTAAGATCGTTGAAGTCACTTATCAAAATTAACGAGTTTTAATGGAGAAATTGTTCTCAATTTTTTAATCGCTATATTAGGTATCGTTAGCGAGAATATTCAGTTTGGAATGATGCTATTCTACGAAATTATCACATTATACATTTCGATTCTCACGTTTTTTTTATTTTTTGCCTAGTCATTTTCTTTTCATTTGAAAGTTAAAACCTATATTTTGAACATTGAATTTAAAACCTGAAAGTACAATTTAAATTGATGAACTTTTTAGTGGCGGTTAATTTTTATGAATTTGGTGTTATTGCAGATATAATTATGCACAAAACCATGCTACACACAAACGGTCTGATATAATCATCAACTTGGTATTTTTTAGGGTTCCGTACCTCAAACGAAAAAAACGGAACCCTTATATGATCACTTTGTTGTCCGTCTGTCCGTCTGTCTTTCTGTGTGTATGTCAAGACTCTTTATCGCGAGAACGCGTAAAGATTTTGAGTTGAAATTTAAAATGCATACGTATATCAATGATCTCTTGCAGTTGTGTTTAAGAAAACTTCTCAGTTATCGTTTAAAAAGTTAGAGCCGTTTATGTCGTAAAAACCGCATATTACGACACTCACAAAAATCACAACCTACAGGGTACTTCCCGTTGACATAGAAATATGAAATTTGGCGAGAAGCATCGTCTCAGAGTACATATATAGAAATAAATCTGAAAACTGTACATTTTCATTTAAAATCACAAAAAATAGGGCCTCAAATATCACAAAATATGGGTTCAAAATTCAAAGTGAGTTAATCGTATCATGTAAGGTATCATATAAAAGAACTTCATTAACACATGCTAAAACAGGTTTTTAATTATTTTAACAATGTGTTTGTACGGAACCCTCGGTGTGCGAGCCTGACTCGCACTTGTCCGGTTTTTTATGGATATAATTAAGATTTTCGCGCCACATAAACGACAAAGGACTAGATATGAGCAGAACTACATTCTGTTGAAAAAAATAAAACACAGAATTTTTAATTAATATATAATACAAAATTAAATAACATTATTTTTATATTCTACGGAACTAATCGCGCACTAAAATCACGAGATAAATAAATATCTCATTACACCGACTTTATCGCGAAAGTTTAAAAATAAAAATAACAAAATGAAATAAAATCATCGATTTTATCTTCAGAAAATTTCCAAGAAACCCGAAAACGTATTTTGGGCCTTAAGTTTATAACTATGCAAGGATCGTGTCAACTTTTCTAAGTATTACCGTGCCAGCGCGAGCGGTCCAAAGGGCTTAAAGCAATGTTTCTGCAAAGATTAAGAGGCTCAAGTGACGGAAGATCGAAGCCTTTGATCAAGTATCGAATTCAAGCTTCGCTACCTGAACTTCGTCGTATTTTGATACACGTCATTTGAAGTATTTTTGCTAACGTAGGTATAGATATTTAGCTATAAATAACCCTACGAAGCGCTTCATACGTAGTTTGAGAAGGTGTTTCTTCGCGATTATTGAAATTAAGCAGCGTTCAGTACGATCAGTCTTGGGATGGGTGACCGCAGGTGACATTTATAGCCGAGTGCTGCAGTGGCTTGGATGACGCGTTAAATTGTGGGTCCCGGTTGTTTAAACCGTTTAGTTATGATAGAATGTTAGAAGCCTTCAGGTGGCTTAAAATCTCTGACACAAGGGCTCAGAGCAAATAAAAAATCAAGAGAGAATGTTGTGAACACACAAGTGAAGCCAACCAAAACTACGCCTCGCCATGTACAGACAATTACACACACATCGATGTACTACGAAACTACGCCTTGGCTTGTCAGTCGAACTATGGCGGCGCAACACCGACGCACTCACACATGTATAAAAAACCGGCCTCACTTGACTGTTCAGCGACGCTCTCTCTTGATTTTTTTATTTGCTCTGAGCACAAGGGCTATCTGACCATTCCGCCTATACGAACTTATTTTATTTTTGTATTCCTACGATTAAATTAAATTTTCAGGGCAGAATTTCGTTTTATTCATTGAAATGAAAGAAACGAAATTCTGCCGAAAATTGCTGAAAAAATATCGTTTTTAGCTTCAGCTATCTATCTATATAATATCTTTGTTTATGCAAGTTGTTGGCGCATTCGGATCACAGGTCATATGGCGCGAATTCAAGTCTTGACAATGAGTCAGGAACAGTTGTGAGTAAAGCATAACATAATTATGGCACTGAAAGTATGTTCAAGTTAAATGTAGGGTGTCAACTTATGGTAGTTTGATGCACCAGAAGTATTATCAATCTTGAGTACACCATTGCGTAATATCTTTCTATATTTTTTAGTCGGTAGATTCCAAAGCGTAACTTAAATCGAAATATTCTAAAAATACTGTGTGATATCGACAATTTTGGCACAAAACGTGTCTCATGTGTGGCGAACATCAACAGGGATCCACCGCAGCAGATAAACACATTCCATAAATCATTCAGATGTTTTTCTACTTTAGGCCAGCCATAAAACTTGACATAACCGGCGGGAATTTATAGGCTATCGCACGTAATAGCTGGTTCAACGAGAAATCGACGGAAATTCTTTAGCTATTTCCGCAAATATGACCGGAATAGAGATGCGGCCAATTTTTATCGAATATTTTTCATAGGCAAACTAAAGCGAGCTTGCATTTGCTAGGAGAAACAAAGATTTTAAATCGATGATATTATGAAAACTGTGCTTTTTTATGTACTTGTAGATTATTAGTTGTTTTATTCGTTTTACAGCACTGTATCAATGATATTGCGTTTATCGTTTCTCATCTCTAAGAAATATTTTGCTCCGAGAATGGGAAGACCTAATTCACGTCCAGCTATACTCAGGTAGAGCAGAAATCATCCGATTATATTGCTTTTGTAGAGAGATTTCCGCATTGTGGGACGGTTTTCTCTTTCTATTTATTTTATTGTGTACAGCACCTTTTGAGGCTAGTCTATTGTGAAAGCTTAGCGATTTTATTAAATTAAATAGGTAATGTTGTGACTTGTTCTTTAGATAGGTACTATTTATGTTTAGTAAACCTTATGAGTACTTAGTAACCCTGTGTTCATTCTTTGAATTTACTTTATTATATGAGTTTAGTTTATATGGATATTGTGTTTTTCTTTTGTTTAAAATCATAGCAATAATCCAAAAATATGATATGAAAATACCTAACCAAACACTAATTCAAACCATAAAATAGCAGTTAAACTTAATACTATCACCTCAATTACGGTTTCCATAGCCAATTACTATTTTATTAATTTAGCTTTATTGTCCCCAAACCGAGCTGACTGACATTCCATGTTCACGGTCCAATTACGGCGAATCTGCGAGAGCTCAGCCAGCACTCCGCGTCCCATTTGGCGCTACATTACAATACGTGAATTATTAACGTTTGCCAACCCTAATCACCGAATTGTTCAATTCCAGATACAATCGCTCCTGATTGACAGCTCATTTGAAGCGCCAAATAACACTGCGGAACTATGCTGATAGGGTTGCCGCTCGAGAAATTTACATCGCCACCGAGAGCGTGAATCGGATTTCGGTCGCATTCAAATTGACGTCATTAAGTCGCGCGTTCCAAGATGGGGGCTTCGCAAATACATTACGACCTCCCCTAAAGCAAGAAAATAGCAGCCAGAATAAGCATCTATTTGCTTGATACAAAGGCCTTTGTTTGTCCTAATTAGAGATTTTGCGGTTCCGCTCTACTAGTTTATGAGGCTTACCTAAGCTATTTTCTCGTAAGAAAACTAATTCCGATTCCATACAAAGTAAACTACGAGATCGATGATTGGCTCACGGTAAGCGCTATTGAGTCTGAAGAAAGAAAATCCCGATAAATCCTTTCGAACTCATAACAAAGGCGGATTAGCTCGCTCCGTAATAACACATTGTGGTATTATCCGGGGAAACGCTTTTTACTTCGGAGTGTTCTCAGTGTGAATACGCAAGCAACTTTTAATTAATATTCTCGTCATAATTCTCAGCCCTTTCGTATCTCGAATATTAAACTTAAGAATTGCTTCTGTAATTACGCCCATTACCGAAGACTAGCAAATAATATTGTACAGCAATGCAAACTGTTTTATTAGAAAGAGCCTTTGTTAAATAAAATTAATAAAATTGTGTTTACGTAAACGTTCTCTAATTAAAAAAGTAATGTCCTACATTGTGTTTCTTCTGTATTTTTAGTACGTTAAATGGTGTTCCGTGTTTTGGAAAATTTTCTCTCGAGCGTTAAGTTGTGGCCTCGAGCCACTGAAACTTTTATACGTTATGGTGGAGTCCTCTAGCGCGCCGCCAAGTATGGGATGGCTGCAATCGGAAAAACAATTTTAGGAAGAAATTGTATATTTTAAAATTGCTACAAAGACGCTATATCTTCAAATCCGAAGATAAAAAGTAGTGATACATAGTACTCCTATCAGCTCTAAAATCTAAACAGTTTCACTGAACTCGATTGTAAATGCCACCTGCGGTCACCCATCCAACGACAGTCCATATGGACCGTTTAATATTGATCAAATTCGTAACGAATAATTACGAGCTACTTTCTGTCTGAGTGTTAATAATTATAATATAGCTTATGGTATAGATTCAGATAAGTACGCGGTTCTAACATCAAATCTCTTCTTATTCTTATATGTCAGTTACTATATTTATAAAGTGTGGGACTTATGTTCATACTTGTATCACTCGTGGCGCAGTAGATTCCATTAACCGTTGAGTCAATACTGTTAGTCTCGTTTTTTCTCCATCTGAGAGAGCTAGACAGAAGTCAAAGAAATTTAAACTAGGATCACGCTGTGGTGAGTACGTGTCCCAGTAATAGGAAAGGCGCACCTAGATCACGGTAATAGTATATACCTAACAGAATTGTGACTCGGCCCTGTCCTTGAAATATATATATATATAGCTGTATATATACAGGGCCACGTGGCCACGCAGAACTTATCACGCGCTAGGGCTTGCCCGCCTTCAGTGTTTTAATTTCATCTACTTACTTTTTACCTACTCGATTTAAAATTATTATAATAGGTGTTTACACAGCAGAACAAAACAAATATCGATTACCAATATGACTAAACCTACCACTACGTAAACTAAAAAAAAAAATACAAAAAAAACTAAAACAAAGAAACACAAAATAAAATAAAACCTAGTCTAAAATTCCCTCGGCAGAGGGTAACGTGGCCAGAATGCTGGCAGCATTGCCTCGCTGAATAGCAATACTCAGCTTTTGGGCAAAATACATGCCAGCATTCTGGTCACGTGTCACCTCTACCAAACGCCTGGCCAGATCTTTGTATAAAATATGAGCACCCGGCCCCCACGGACCTAAAGTCTCAACCCCAAACGGTACAAAATGATAAATCCTGTCCAAGGACCCATATTTGTACCGTTCGAGGTTTTCCGCTTTAGCTGCAGCAGCGCCAGCCCTGTCTGTTGTGTCAGGAAGATGAGACGACGCCAGTATGTCGACGCATGTCGCCTCCCACACCAAAGGTCGTCCCATCTTCCATGGCACCAACATCATACCGTCGGGTCTTTTACCATCGTCCCGCGACTGACTATTACGCACGGCTTTGACGTAGTAGTCAGACAAATTTTTCGCGCCAAAAACTACTGTTGAATTGTTGATGAGATGCTTAAGTAAATCAACATATTTATGAACTATTATCTATTTTCTATCATTTCTAAGCCCTGTCTGTTGTGTCAGGAAGATGAGACGACGCCAGTATGTCGACGCATGTCGCCTCCCACACCAAAGGTCGTCCCATCTTCCATGGCACCAACATCATACCGTCGGGTCTTTTACCATCGTCCCGCGACTGACTATTACGCACGGCTTTGACGTAGTAGTCAGACAAATTTTTCGCGCCAAAAACTACTGTTGAATTGTTGATGAGATGCTTAAAAGTAAATCAACATATTTATGAACTATTATCTATTTTCTATCATTTCTATTAGTATTATGCAGGTTTTTACTATTTTCTAGAGTCTAAAAATGAAGAAATCATAACACTTATATATATAGCTATCTAAGTATGTACAGCACATCTTTTTTCTCACAATATATATATACATACGCGATTGAGGATTCTAGTCATACTTATCTATACAAAAAAGAAATGAAGCATTCAATAAAAATACATATTGTGTTTTTTGATGTTTTTGGGGTTCCGTAGTAAAACGAGGAACCCTAAAAACGTAAATCGCACGCCTACTAGTTTGTTCGTCACTACGGCGCGCCGCGGCTAACTAGCATACCAAGAGCATACTCCGCTCCGAGGCGCGTAGGTATACGTTCCGACCGTTTGTATTAAGAAGGAAAACTGTTATATATCATTACCGTGCCTAGAAGCATCTCAGGAGCCGCATGTTTGTATACCTACTTACATCATTTCCAGGGAACGTGGGTCGTGCGTAGTTAATACATTTTTTTAAAGATAACAATGTACGAGTACAGACAAAATACTGTGGCAGGTTTAAGTTGGCGTTCAGCGCTCTAAAATAAACCATCTTCTCTGTCTTAAGTCTTAGCGGTTGTATTTATAACAAAGTGGAAAAGTAGTTGTGTTGACACCTGTACTGCCGTCAGAGTAGATTCTATCAACCGCAGAGTCAATATTTGTCTCGCATTATCTCCAGCTGAGAGAACCAAACACTATTCAGACTCCAGCTACGATCTGTTTTTTTAAAAGTCCAGGTACGTTCCTCTTAGTTTTAGCTGTTATATATACAGCAAAGTGCATTTGCACTTGTGTTGACACCTGTCCGCCGTTGGAGTAGGTATTTACCGTCGACTCTCGAGTCAATATTTGTCTGAGATACAAGCTAAAGCATTCCTATTAGTATTCTATTATTTTATAGGTCCAGGCACGTTTCTCAGCTCTATATTGGCTGCTGTATTTATAGTGAAGTGCAGGAGCACCTGTGTTGGTACCTGTAGGTACCGCCGTCGGAGTAGATTCCATTAACCACCGAGTCAATATTTGTCTCGCTTTAACTCCTTCTGAGAGAGATACAAGCAAAAGACTCCCGCGATGTTCTTATGGATCCAAATACGTGCTCGGTTCTAAAACAAAACTATCCTCTCCCTTGTCTTATTACTTATAGTTGTTGTATTTATAGCAAAGTGCAGGAGCACTTGTGTTGACACCTGTACCGCCGTCGGAGTAGATTCCATCAACCGCCGAGTCAATATTTGTGACGCCATTTACCTCTTCCACCGAGCTGCCGTCGAGCTCGGTGTATTTCTTTTTTCGTAATTTTGTTTGATTTACGGAGAGTTTTTTCACTTTAAGTAATTTAAAGCACATTTGGCCCCATGGCCTATTTTTACCATAAACTTGATGTTAATCTATTTAATAAAAGATACTTCGCTTAGTCTTAATAAAACTACTTCTACTACTACAACAAATATTAATACGTTGTAGAAATACAGCCGTAAACAGCAATTTCCTGTCCAATATGTTTATTTGTATTTACGTACAATCAATACAATATTGATGTTTTTTAAAAGTCAATGAAGTACAATTATATGTATCGCAAAAAGAAAGGCAGATATGCTACGATCCTATGCCATTAGCTACTTTCTACCAAGCTTCATTTTTTTTATTCTAATACCGCTTCAGTTCTAGTCTCGTTTTCCTAACTGTGAAAAGAACAAGACAAAGGAAATCAAAACAATAAGAATATCTTACACCTCTCGGTGCCCTTAGAAAGGTTTTTATAGCAGCTTCATTAAATAAACAGCCAGTAAGAAATCATTGAGAGCTCCGTGCACCATCAAGATCCCCGAGGAGACACATTTGCCGATTTATACCTTGCCCTAGTCAATATATCCCGCAAACCCTTGAGATTTTTCAAGCTAAGAGTTTTTTGGGTGAAGAATATTGGCACTCGCAAATATATTATTCAAGCAACACGCTTGAAACCTCTTCTATTGGGTATTCGACCATTCTCTACGTGTTCCTTTTCCATTTGTGTTTTACTGGAAAAGTATCACATAAATAGTGATGAGAGTAGAGAATATTGGATCGGTCCAGTCATAGAAGCATTAGGATATTTCTTGTTGTGGAGCCGATTGAATACATAAAATTACCGATTGATTTATTTATGATTTATATTTATTTTAGTGATTATGTAGGTACTACATTTTTTGGTGATTTGCGAGTGGTAGTATTCAAACCCCTATCACATGATAGGGGTTTAAATTGTAGAGCAAAGTGGAACTACTTTGATAAAATTGGTTACTTTAGATATGTGAGGAGACATTGAGTAACCTAAGAAGAAACTACGCAGACGCCGTGGCTGAAAACGGCCTGGAAATCATCATCATTAGTTCAGGTTAGATTAGGTAGTAAAACTAACATTCTAACGCAAAGCTATGTAAAAAGTAAGTACGTATTTATGGACCGAAAATAAAATTAACCATATGCTTGCTTCGTTTCAAACTCGTTTCACCCATATTCGTCAAACAGTACCTATCTACACCTAGTAGAGTATATCTTAATATATAGGCTAATTATTACAACGTTACTCCAATTTTCGGTTGGTACTTCCCCTGGCCAGTTTTCGATGAATGAAATCTTAATATTATGTTTTTGTATATTTGGGAATTACACATGCCTAAATCAATTTAAAATCATGACACATTATTAAACGCTGAATCTTTTTGTATTCTCTGATACGTGTATTTATATGAGCATTACATTTATAATGCCACCTAGACCTATGCTCCACCTAGTTATCCTCAACATTTAACGTGTGCACGAGAACACGAGCGGTGATTAAGCGTGAGACGGCGTGTCGATCCCCTCGAGAGCTCTGCACATGTCTACTTGTCTACGTCTGAGCCGACGTGCCAAATCCTCCGAAGAGCTGTAGAGAACTGGCTCTTCTAAGTACGGAGTAAATATGGCTTGGCTATCTATAATAGTACATAGCTAACATTGCTTTTTATCTATTAATGATGCGCATAACATATCAAGGCGTTACTTTTTAAAGTGCATGGCCTTGCAGGGGTGTAAATAGGTAAATTAAATTAAGTAAGTTCTTAGAGGCTGGGTGACTAGCCCTGATGCCAGAGTTTTTAAGCCTCCAGAGGCCTCTGTCATGATTAAACGGTTGAAACCAACGGACTCACAACGTGTCATTGGGGACCCTGCAGGGCTCAGTTGTATGCCACCGGCAGCCACCCATCCGAAGACTGACCGTGACGTGACCGTTGCTAAGTAGTCAAACTACGCTATGCGTGCTACTGGTAAATAAATACTGATGATACGTAGGTATAACTAAATCCAACTAAAGAGTTACCTATCGCGTTGCTGCCATAACTTTTCTCATTCACAACAACACACCAATGAAACAATATAGAACCAATTTCATTGCCACGTTTCGAGTAAGCACCGACAGAGCCAACGCAGTAGATAGGTATTCTGTTGGTATAAATAGGGTAATTGACTAGTATTGAATTAATTAATAGTATTAAGATTACTGGATTCTGCAATTAATTATGATTCGTAAACTGAAAAAAAATACTAAAATTGGCTAATCCAGTTCAGAGATATAAGCTTGTAAAGATTTAGTAGGTATTAAGAGGGGATGCTTTGCCCCTTTCCCATAAAGCACATAGTATGGCGAATGTATGACACTTTCGGACCGTGACGTCATATTCTGCTGTAGTGCGCTCTTTGTCTAGAAAGAAAATAAAATGCTTGTAACTTTTTTATTTCTAAGTTGATTTTATTTTTATTTTCTACCCTGATAGTTAAAAAGGGGAATCTTAGATTTTTTAAATTGAGTTACACATATTGCTAAACTCAGAAAAAATGGCGTATATCTGCCAGTATACAGGGTTACCTGATAGGGTTACAGGAAAAAGTGAACTAATCCGGAAGGGCATCATAATTCAGAACAACATTGTAAACCACTTTTCTATGGGGCCTACCCCTACCCGGAATTAGAAAAAAATCAGCTTGACACGAAAACGCAACCTGTAATGGACAAAACACCTGAAACAACTGATATTGCGTTTTTTGAAATTCCGGATGGTTTTATTATTACGAGTATGTACCTACTACGGGACTAAAAGCGCACTAAAAGGGCGCGCATTAACAACGCGCAAATAAAGCTAGCGTGACAATCTTGACTCATTCAAGAGGGGTTGACAAGAAGTTGCGATGGATCGCGACTCATGGAAGGAAATGGGGGAGACCTTTGCCCAGGAGTGGGACAGTATAGGTTAAAAAATAATAATGGTCTAAGCAACCCCCTTTTTAGGGTTCCGTACAACGGTAAAAACGGGACCCTATTACTAAGACTCCACTGTCCGTCCGTCTGTCCGTCTGTCTGTCACCAGGCTGTATCTCATGAGCCGTAATAGCTAGACAGTTGAAATTTTTACAGATGCTGTACCTATATCTGTTGCCGCTATAACAACAAAATAAAATAAATATTTAAGGGGGTTCCCATACAACAAATCTGATTTTTTTGCCATTTTTCGCTCAATATTAATAACGGTAACAGATAGACGCTTGAAATATTCACAGAAGATTGAATAGTACCTATGTTTATTTCATTAATTAATTATTAAATTAAAATAAAATAAATATTCAAGGCATACAGTACGGAACCCTTCGTGCGCGAGTTTGACTCGCACTCGGCCGATTTTTAAATTAGTTTACCCTTACTGAATAAACATGAATGTAACTTAATTTCGAGAAAAAAATTTGATGCGTCTTTTCAACTATCTTAAGCAATGTAGATATTCTAAGAACAGACCAACCCGAGAACAGATCACGTACGGGTGCCTCTAAGCGTTGATTGGCCATTTTGTAGACACAGCCGTCACTCCACCACTTTGGCACGAACACTTTTTATGTAAGTAGTTTTGTCTACGTGACTAAGTCTTTTCATGATGAGTGGGTGCACGTGCAGTATCAGTGGGAAATTATGTAAGAATTATTTATTAACAGGAATGTTCTGTCGGTGCTGTGATTTTTCAATATTTTGAAGGAACTTTGTACTTATTTTGCGATTTAAAGTTGCTGAAGTAGCTAGCGGATCAGCAAGTTTTAATGGTAGTAGGCAGGGAACATAGTCCGAAACTAATTGGGTCTGAAATGAAAGGATAACTGATAAGGCCGTAAGGTTCTCGAATTAAGATGGCAAGCGCAGCGTAGCACGTCCACCGATTAGATGGACTGACGATTTTCGACTAAAACTAAACAGACCAGTAGTTTCCGTTTAGTATATAAACTCTCACTGTCTTACCACAAAAAACTTAAACACGCTTTAAACACAGTTTAAGTCTAAGCCGTACGTAAAACTTTTGCGTTAAGACGGATAGTAAAACACCTGGAAACAATTCTTTCGACGATTACTTTCTCAGATTATTATCTCAGACAAAATCACAGTGGACCTCTAAGTATCAGTAGAACGTAACTAAGAGACAGAAATAATGGCGTCAAAATCCAATTTCTAATTACAATCCTTTAATAGCTATTTCTTGAATTCCGGCAAAGGGCTCAAGTTCCAATAAGCAGCTAATTTTAACTCTGCACGTACTTCTCTGAACTATTCCAACATTCTCTAACATCAAAAGCCGAATCGTCAAAGTACATTTACTGCCAATTGTTGCCGTTTAATCAAAGGCGACATATATTACAACGTACTAGGTACATATCTTTTGAATTCGGGAAACGTATTATTGTAGTTGGTGGTTAATCTCTCTGTGAATAATTTGGTACACGGAGTTTCTGACGTGAATGTTTCTATGTGTTAACTTAACTCTGTGATGGCACTTATAATGACATGTCATTTTATGTACATGTACAATCTAGCCTGGAATATTATAGAAATATATTTACAAATAATAGCTGACCCGGCGAACTTTGTTTCACGCAATATCTTTATAAGTTATAGCCTAAGTGTTATTCTGATATATAAGCATTATCATTGCAAAGTTTCATCTCAATCCGTTCAGTAGTTTTTGCGTGAAAGAGTAACAAACATCCATCCATCCTCACAAACTTTCGCGGTTATAATATTAGTAGGAAGTAGGATAGGTAGGATACTTAATTCAAATAAATATTACATAATTATTTTGTTTTATCATCATAACAACTAAAACGGACTGAAATAGTATGTATAACATTTAAATTTGAGCGTCTGCTGCCGAACTAGGTTCGCACCTGTATTTCGGCATGCAGCAACTCCCAACATTGAACTCAGAATTAATTATATCAAAATCGATGTGGATTACAACTTCACAAGGAGAAAAGAAATAGTAGATTATGTAACAAGAGAACCAAGTTGTGTCTTACGTCACGGGCGACATATTGGATCCTGAGCGTAGCGAGGGTTTCTAGTGGTGCATACTCAACGTTTCATACCTCCTGCGTGAAAATAAAACCCCAGAAATATGAGTAGTAGGTACTTACGTCATAAACTCGCTAAGTGTAGTATCTACTCACTTGGCAACTCGGTGTTATTCACAATTAAATAAAACAAATTAGAATGTACCTACGAATTTGCGCACACAACACAAATCGTAATAAAACAGAGAATGTAAATGCTACGCAAGGACTTTGTATACTATCTGGACTGCGCACAGACGAAATTTGGCTCAAAGTTAGTTTAGGAAAATTCAACCTTAATGCGTTGTAACAAAACATATATTCCTTTGAAATGGTATAAGAGAGACGCTGTGCCGAGTGAGACTTCCCAAAGTGATGAAGTTGTCCCGCTCGCACTATTGCCATTTCGAAACGACACTAATAAATGGTAGAATTATTACCTGTAAAGCCGCGACTGTCTTAACCATTTCTTAGTTTTTTTAACAATGTAGTTTGATAAGATTTTAGTTAAAATTGCGAATAGATGCCAATAAAACAGAGTTTGATATTTATTTTGTATGAATATACCTACGTCTTTATGATTAACGGTTATTTTTTATTTTTGACTAGAGTATCACCGTCGATTGCAAATGGCGTACGGAGTTTTGGCGGGAACGCGGAAAAATCATGTCGCCTCATTGTATTATTTTGTTAAACTTGTGTTTTTATCAGTGATAGTTAGTGTAAAATGGTGGTATTTCGTTGATTATGAGCTGATTTACGTGCATGAGTGTAGGCAAGTGATGTAATTGACGTATCATGTTCTTTCATGTTGTTACCAAAACTCCATAGACGCCTCTAGTAAAGTCTCCACTGCTTTACTGAGAAGAAGAAGTTGAAAAAAAGACTTCGACTGAAGGACTCTGTATCCATGGTCATGAGTAGGTTTAATTAAAAAAAAAACAAATGGCGTACTATGGTGTATACAAAGAAGTGTAGTAGGGTGACTATGCTGGACATATTTCTTAAACATGCTGGGTGTACAATTGGTGTATAGTCGTGGTTGTCATTTTTAATTTTTTTAGGTTGTAGATTTCAAAATTGGCATCCATATTGGAATTAAAAACGGCAGACGTCACTTTTTGAAAAAATCATGGGTGTAGTTTTCGAGGTTTTTTGGGGTGTAGATTTCAAAATTGGCATCCATTTTGGAATTAAAAACGACAGACGTCACTATTTGCTAAAAGTCGCTATGGGTGTCGCTTTTGAGGTTTTTGGGGGTGTAGATTTGAAAAATGGCATCCATTTTGAAATTAAAGATGGCGGACGTCACTATTTTGAAAAAGTCGTCATGGGTGTCGTTTAATAGGTTTTTCCATCCATCCATCCATCAGCCAATAGACGTCCACTGCTGGACATAGGCCTCCCCTATGGATCTCCAATAAGACCGGTTGATAGCGGCTTGCATCCAGCGCGATCCTGCGGCCTTAATGAGGTCATCTGTCCACCTTCTGGGTGGACGTCCTACGCTGCGCTTGCCGGTACGTGGTCTCCACTCGAGAACTTTTCGACTCCACCGGTCATCAGTCCTCCGCGCTATGTGCCCTGCCCATTGCCATTTCAACTTGCTAATCCGTTGGGCTATGTCGGTAACTTTGGTTCTTCTACGGATCTCCTCATTTCTGATTCGATCACGCAGAGAGACTCCGAGCATAGCCCTCTCCATAGCTCGTTGGGCTACTTGGAGCTTACTAATAAGGCCCATAGTAAGAGACCACGTTTCTGTGCCATAAGTCATCACTGGCAACACACACTGGTCGAAAACTTTCGACTTGAGGCACTGAGGTATGTCGGACGAGAAGACACTACGCAATTTTCCGAACGCTGCCCAGCCGAGTTGGATTCGGCGATTGGCCTCTTTGTTGAAGTCGGACCTACCTAACTGGACTACTTGTCCCAGGTAGACGTACGAGTCAACGACTTCAAGAACCGAGTTTCCAACATAAATCGGGGTGGGTAAAACATGGGAATTACACATGACTTTCGTCTTGTCCATGTTCATCTTAAGACCCACCTGTTGAGAAACCCGATTGAGGCCTTCGAGCATCGTGCTGAGCTCTTCCATAGATTTTGCCATGACTACTATATCGTCGGCAAACCGAAGGTGAGTGAGGTATTCGCCATTGATATTGATGCCGAATCCTTTCCATTCCAGGAGCTTGAAGGCGTTCTCCAAAGTAGGTTTTTGGGGGTGTAGATTTCAAAAATGGCATCCATTTTGAAATTAAAGATGGCGGACGTCACTATTTTGAAAAAGTCGTCATGGGTGTCGTTTAATAGGTTTTTGGGGGAGTAGATTTCAAAAATGGCATCCATTTTGAAATTAAAGATGGCGGACGTCACTATTTTGAAAAAGTCGTCATGGGTGTCGTTTAATAGGTTTTTGGGGGAGTAGATTTCAAAAATGGCATCCATTTTGAAATTAAAGATGGCGGACGTCACTATTTTGAAAAAGTCGTCAAGGGTGTCGTTTAATAGGTTTTTGGGGGTGTAGATTTCAAAAATGGCATCCATTTTGAAATTAAAGATGGCGGACGTCACTATTTTGAAAAAGTCGTCATGGGTGTCGTTTAATAGGTTATTGGGGGTGTTGATTTCAAAACTAGCGTTCATTTTGGAATTAAAGATGGTGGACGTCACTTTTTTGAAAAAATCGTCATGGGTGTAGTTTTCGAGGTTTTTGGGGGTGTAGATTTCAAAAATGACATCTATTTTGGAATTAGACATAGCAGATGTTGCTTTTTTGAAAAAGTCGTCATAAGTGTTATTTTTTGAGAATTCGGGGTTTATATTTCAAAATTGGCATTCATTTTGGAATTGAAGATGGCGAACATTACTTCAAAATGGATGCCAATTTCGAAATATACACACCCAAAAACCTCTAAAACTACACCCATGACGACTTTTTCAAAAAAGTGAGTCCGCTATTTTTTATTTCAAAATGGATGCCTTGTTTACTACGGAAGCCTTAAAATTCTGTTAACTACGGAAGTCTATTCGTGGACAAGTTTTCGTGATTAAGATTTTTCGTGATAAGGTCTATTTGTGACAAAGTTTTCCGTGAAAAAGTTTTTGTGAAAAAATTTTTCGTGGTTAAGTACTGACACGGGTTGCGTGATACGAGTATGTGTCAAGATTACATCTATGAAATTTAAACGTTGTTCAACACCGTAAATATGGATTCCAGACCATTACTGTCGTCACAAAAGTGAAGGAACTCATCGAGATCTACATTTCCGATGACAGCTGTCAAACTTAAAAGTGGTTTATCTCCATCATTATCAATTCTAGACCATTGCTGTCTTAACAAAGATGAAAGAACTCTTCAAGATCTACATTTCCGATAACAGCTGTCAAACTTGAAACTGAATTATCTCCGTGTATATTAATTCTAGACCATTGTTTTCATGGGGATTGGTTTTATACAGATCTTCAAGGAAGGCCTATGCCCAGCAGTAGGCGTCTTATTGCTAAAGCGACGACGATGACGAAGGACGACGAGTTAGGGGTAAGATAACTGCGATTCCTGCGTGCAGTAACATTCCAAAGAAAAATTATATCCCAAGATGATCGAGATGTTTTGGTCATCCTACTTGGAAAAGAGACACAATTATCTGATGTGGTATCCTTGTCGGCACGTTTTTCTTTGCCAGTACTCAATCCTGTTTATATGATAAATCCATGATACTACGTGAAAAACATAAGACCACGGCCAGCTCGATTATCATGGCCTAACACATGAATTGCAAAGAGGATTTATTCTATAAAATCGAACTGATACGGGCACCAGGAGGTTTTAATCTATAAAATCGAATAAAACCTTACAATGCCAGTTGCCGTGCAATGCAAAGAGGTTTTATTCGATTTTACAAAATAAAACCTATTTACGATGTCCTTAAAGTTAAGATATTTCATACGAATTAGACATTCCAAATTTAAATCACTTTACTCCCTAGAGAGCTTCATAAAACATTATTGACCTGCCGTAGCCATCAAGATTGTGCTAAGACGATAATGACTTATTTTACGTTGATATTGTACGACATTTAGTGAGTCATTATCGAGCAGGTGGTATGAAAAAGAAATTATGTGACATTTTAATTCGAATATAGAGTAGGTACAACCTAAAGCAAAAAGTTTAGTATCACTTGTGTTCCTCTCTGAATATGGATTCACACTGTATTAGACTGATTAGTTTTGTTTTCAATCGACTTGTTAAATGGTACAAAAACACGAATAACTCAAAAACCAATCATCTATGAACTGTGATAAAATATGAGTTATTTTATCATAAAACGCGTCTGCTATTATAGTAAAATGAAATAGCTCCAGGCAAGTTTAGCCTGAAGCTCGGGAACGCTAAGAAGTGCCCTCGTCTAGACACCAGCGCCTACCGTTTCGCACCCGCGGCTTCTTCTAAGCTAATTACTCTTCAAACTTTAATTAATTACTTAGCAATGCGATGCAATTAGCAACGACTCTATTTATACCGACTTCAAAAATGGACGAGGTACCTACTGTGTTCGTCCATGTACTTTAATTATTTTTTTGTGTGTGTTCATCAATATTTTCGCCAATTGTGCACCGATTTAAAAAATCTTTTGTGTTACGAAAGGGTATACTTTCAAGGTGGTCCCATTTTAATTTATTCGAAATCGGCTTAGCCTTTTTTGATTAATCAACAATAATGTACATGAATGGCACATCGATTCGTGCAAACTATTCGAATTCTGTACACAGTGCATTGACCTAGTATTTTTTCTGTCTTACATTCCATATTGATGACACAGTGGTAGGCGGTGGTTTCATTTTTTGTGAAAAATAATTTTCGCACATACAAATCCACAAGTTTAAGTAATAGTACTATTTGATTAAGTCACTGTGTTCTGTGTTACTGCGTGAAAGAGTAACAAACATATTATCCGGTTTATAGTATTAGTTAGGATCTTATTGGAACATTTATAATATAAAAACGGTGGGCTCAATTTTGTCCAAGGCAAGGCCAGGTAAATATTACGTGACAAGTATAAATGTTAGTACTCACAAAAAGTCTTCAGTACATTGTCGTGGTAAGATTTTTCCAGTAAAAAAACTGCACTACTAATAATTTATTTATTGCAAATGACTTTTTCTTCGTTGGGACAAGATTAGATTTCCATTGTAGAGAAAATTTATTTAAATTCAATTCAATGCAATTGAATATTTCTTGCTATTCCGCATAACTATTGTAGCCAATTTTGAAAGCGCCATCGTGAATTTAATATCAACATAAGATATTGTTTTCTCTTTCAAATGCATATAATGAAAAAGAAAAAGCAATATTCTATATTGCTATTAAATTTACGATGGCGCCTTAAAAATGGCCTCATTGTCGATATATTATGCCATTTATGCACCTAATATGATTCATGTTTGTTATGTTTTTTAAGGGTAATTAAACGGTATTACGTACATACTATTATGTGATAACTTTTAATTACCCATAAAGGTCATATTTACGTATTTTTGAGTACTCTTCTTGAACTTCTCATAATAATTGCCAAGTAGCAAGTCCATTAGTACTCGGACTTGTTAAAAAGTTGTTGAACCTTTGAGGAACCGGTTCTAGGGATTTTAAGTCTTCAGTGAAGGGTCCTTAGTGGGATACAGTGTCCACTTATCGTAAGATTCAGTATAGATTGTCCCAAGTTAATCTTGCTCTCGAACTTTTCCTTGAAACTTAAGTTGTGTAGGTACCTATCTTGGTACTTACATATATTTATCTAGACGCTTATTGATTTTTATCTACTTACTCAAAATTAAATAAGCCACTTAAAACAGCCTGATAACGTAAAATATAGTTATATAGTCATTTATTAATAACATCATTTGTTACAATTCAAGTAGGTAGTAAACAAAACATTAAGATAGTTGATTGAATCAGGCGTTACTTTGCGGTTTTGTAGTTCATCTTCAAATATTTGTTTTGAAAGAATATTTAGTGTATTTCCGCTGTGTTGTTTTTAAGACAAATATATTATACTAGCTGCGCCCCGCGGTTACACCCGCGCAGCTCACGAGTGTGTTGGGTACAATACTGAGTAAAATGTCTTAGTGGCAATTTAACAATTAGGTAGGTATATCTGAAAATCCGTGGTGGTCTAGCTGTAGTGACACCCGCCTTACAAACGTGAGGTCGTGGTTTCATCCCGGTCCCGTACCAATGAGTTCTTTGAAATTTATATACGGAATTTCACACGTCACGCCACTGGCTTTTCGGTGAAGGAAAATATCGTGAGACAACCTGCATATATTAGTAGAAGAAATTCGATGGCGTATGGGAATCCACCAACCCGCACTGGGCCAGAGTGGTGGATATGGCCCGATCACCCTTCGCGGGTAGGCCTACGTCTTGCACTGGACTATTAAAAGGCTGATACAGTACAGAACAGTTATATCTCACACCGATAAGGCGCATTATATTATTGTTTAGGGTCGGTATCACCCTTGGTGGGTAGGCCTACATCATGCAGCGGACTATTAAAAAAAAGTCTGGTACAGTAGGTAACTATAATTAAATAACAATTTTTCTTATGTTACTTTGAAGCTATTTTCATCTGTAACCACGAAATGTGGAATGAAAATTAAGCAGGTTGAAGGTTGAGCAGCAGCATTTTTGGTGCTCCTACCTTAAGAAGCAACTCATGTAGCAAGCCTGGGGGAGCGAGACTATGTAAAAGCTCTACAGGGCGGCGTTTAGCATTGTCTCCAGCACCTGATCAACAGATTCTTTGATTTTAGGTATCTGTCTACATAATCAAAGATCATATGGTTACATTTCCTAGATTTCCTAATTGCATGGAATTTTTTAAAGTAAATAAAGTGTATCTGAAAAAGAAACATACATAGTTTATTTTTCATCAAAAATGGCACACTCGATTTCAATCATAGGTACAAAATTCAAATATTTCGCTCGAATCGCTGTGTACCATTTTTTGATAATGATGATCTTTCAAAAACGACTGATGAAATTAATGGAATCACAAACCACAACATTATTTAGGTATCTATGTAATTCGTTTGATTTCTAAAAAACTGCTCGTCAAGTGAAACTACCTCTGAAATAGGTAATGATGATGACCTATGATGTAGCAAACAAAAAAAATCAATAAGATCAGTTCATAATTGTCTAAATAATCACGTAACTAACATACACAAAAACATACCGCTGAATTGTAAAACTTCTTTATTGAAGTCGGTTAAAAAGCATTAGTATGCATCATGCACTCCTGCATAATGACAAAGTATTTCCGCACTTTCTTAGGTAAATAAATGCTCACTATTAAACCAATTATTTTCGCAGTACCTGTATAGTAAGTATTAATTTACCAAAGAAATATGGGAACATATTATAAAGAAAATGAGAGCGGAAAAGTGCCAAAAAAGCTGTGGCCGCCTCCTTTATTTTCTTAACTCATTGGTTTCAATTAATCTGGATTTCCAACATGTCAACATATCATCATCAATAATCATAGAATCATTTTGACAAAATAATTATTTCAAAATGATTCTGATCTCTCCACTGCTGAATATAGGCCTCTCCTGCCTTCAATAATATTTTATCAAGCACAATCCTACGGTCTCAATGAGATCGCCGGTCCACGTTGTGGGTAGACATTTTATGTGCCCTGCTCTGACTTGGCAGTCCATTCTTAAATGCCATTAGATTATATCGGCTACGTAATTAAAGTCCTGATGTGTAATAGAGTTTTCTCCTTGTTATAGTGGATACGACCGCCCAGTACGATGCTGTGAGAGCGTATTTAAAAGAACTGGATATCTCGAGCGCGGTGTGGGTCGGACTCATCAGAAGCAACCCCGATGGAGACTTTACATGGACGTAAGAATTACAATAATCTAATCTATACTTGTCTATTCTACATAATATTTAACTCTTTGCCTGGGACTGTCTTTCTGTCCAAGAACTATCTGGCAGTCTTAAAATTTACGGTAAACAAACACTTTCTATGTAAGCGTACTACAAAACCATTGACCGCATTTCTGATTATCATCAGGCAGGTTAGAATTTTAAAAAAAGATAAGAATAAATGTGGACAACCGAGATTTTAGCTTTTTCCACTAATGAGGATAGATCGTGCAGGATTTTAGTAGAATCTTGTGTAAATTATTTTTTATACAGAACAGACGCAAATAGAGTTAAAAAATTTAACAAATTATAAGTCTAGTATGCTTACCTACTTAAACACGTATTAATATTTATACAGGGACTATCGAGGACTGAGTGGAGAGGGGTACTGGAGCTCGGCGCCTGATGCTCGCTCGGCGCCCTTGTGTGCCGCGGCAGATCCTGCAGCCGACTACCGCTGGGAAGCCCGGGCCTGTGGCGGGCCCACCGTCGCCTCTTTCATATGTGAACTTCCAGGTACGCACATTATATACATATAACACTAGTAGTTCTCCGAACAGTAGACCTCGCGACACACTTTAACTGAATCTTCGTAAGCCTATGATAGACTCACTAAATCTTACTAGGATTTATTTAAATAGCGTGACAGCAAATTTTCCCCTTTTTCCCGATTCAAACTTAGGCTGGTTTCAATTCAACGTTCATAAACATACCTAATCAAAACGTTGTTGGAGTTTGCAAAAAAATATGCGAAAGTATGTTTACGCTTTAGTGCATTGGAAAAATATACAGAATAATACCGAATAGAAACTCAAAATGGGATTTATAGGATAGCTGCCGATAACCTAACAGTGGTCAGAATCCGCTATTATCTTGCGAATCTAAAATAACCCTAAAAGTAAGATAATAAAAATAAATCTTTGTAAAATTAATTAAAAACCAGAATGTTTATATTGGTCTATATTTCTCTTGCAGTACCACAGTGGGCGCTCGGCAATGAAGGATGTATGGTACGAGCTCTACCTGCGCTGACCATCCTCTACTTGCCAGAAAGCGCTGCTGTCCAACTTACAGCTGATTGTGGAATGGCAGGCGTGAAAAAAGTTCAATGTACGGGCAATGTGGTAAGAAAACATTTTTAGCTTTGCAATTATTTTTTAATTCTTATAACGAGAACATCAAAACAGCCCTTACTTGCAGAAACGTGAGGAGCTACTAAAGGAGCTTTCTTGTGCTGATGAAGAAGAACTATCAACTGCAAGCTTCGTTTCAACAGTGTCCGGCTGGCCAGCAACATCTGACGCCACTTTCACAGATCAAGACACGACTAACGACATAACTACAGAAGAATCAATCGCAACTGAACATGAAGTTGATATTAACCATCATGAAACTACTATAACACCAACACCACATTATATTTATTCTCAAACAGAGTACAGAACGCCAGTAAAAATAGAAAGAGTCAATAAACTAAACAGTATATTACAAGGTAAAAATATTAATTTAGAAGAAAATCAGGACAACAACTTACATAGTAACTTTATTCCAAAAACACTTGAAGAAGATAATGTTTTGACAAGTGATCAGTTAGAAAAATTGGAAGATGAACGACATAAGCAACATAAAATGCTACATGAAGAAATCGCCAGAGTAGGTAACGTTGATAATATATTTACGCAGCCAACTGATCATTTTATTCCTCCATTAGTCATGGCGAAAGCCAAAATAAGTGATGACATGACCGTGTTATCACTAGCAGAAAAACATGCGCAACAATTAGCTGAAAAACAATTCAATAAACAAAATCTAAACACCGCTGAAGCTGCTGATCATTCATATTCTGACAGTTATAAACTATCCGGAAAATTATTTACCGGTGATACTGAAAAGCCTCTTATATCAACTATTAAACCAATCAAATGGAAAGATAATAAAAAAGACATTTTAAAGAACCATTCACCAAAGAAATATACAAACCAAAAATATAATGACGTTAAAAGTAAAATATTAAAGCTTACTGAAAGCAAACTAGTAGATGCTAATAAATCAACTACAACTCCTGCATCTATAACGACTACTACAAGTCATTCAAAAGAAATAAAGATAGGTGCAACTGAAACACAAAATTTACAAAATGATAAGACGGAAGATGCTGGAGATAATTTTGGGATAGATTTGACTGTAATTTTAAATGACGCTCCTTTGACGAGTGAAGAGCATTCAAGCTATTCGGGTGACGTAGCAAAGCTGGAAACTATTCAGAGTCGAATATTAAACCATACGGAATATGAGAAAAGTAGTACAACTTCAAAAAGCCACATTGACATCATTACTACTCCAGAAACTAAAATCTCAGAAAACATTACGGTAAACCACGAAATAATTAAAATAACAGTTATATCTAATGATGATTCTTTGAATAATGCAACTATGTTAGAAATAACCACAAAAATGCCAGTTTTTAAGGACAATCTTATAAATATTACATCTCCTTTTTCTACTACTAATAATGTAGAGTTAAATAATACTGAAAATCTTGCCGTAATAATCGACGAAAAAACACACGATGGTGTTGTTGAAAATGAGTCTACGCTAACACCAATAACACTTTTGATTAGCACTATAAGTGCCACCTTAGCAACTGAAAGTCTATCTACAGTGCAGCCAATATTTACTTCAACTGAAACAAAAAGCACACCTCTTGTAACTTCAGAGGCAACACAACATGTCAATGTTACTGAACACATCGTTGAAGAAAAAATTATATCAACCACAGCATTTCCAGTCCCAGAGCTTGAATTTAATAATAACACTAATCTGAACGACACTGCATCGTCTAAAGAATCTTCTGAAAAGATCGATCTCAATAGTGCTGAATATCACGAGATACTGATGAACATGACCGATCATAGACAAATTGAAGAAGAAGACACGACTGATGGTGATTTCCAGTCACCACTACTTTCGGGAGTAATGGAACCTGTGCATCGGCCACCGCGGACAAGGCGACCGCAACAGCCCAATCGAAATAAATTCAATCCATTTCGTATTTTAGGTTAGCTTTAGACGCTTGATTTGACCATGATAGTAATTACATAGATGACTGAATCTAATGCAATTAGAAATAGTGGATCACGGTCACGTCATATTGTGATGGCACAGTGCACTTAGCTGATTGGCGTATTTATTGTTTTTAGTATATCGTGTTAAATTGATATAGTTTATAGTACCCACCTAACGTGAATAATTTTATTGAGTGAACACAATGTTCCTTTGTTCTTTGATGTCTAAGTTCTAGCTTCGTTAGTTTATGTGACATGTGCTTCAATATATATAATTAAACGTAACTTAGTCAATTCCTATTTGTATTTTACAATGGTGTTAATATTGTATTCAGCACGACAACAACGATGTTATCAAATTAATTCAAAATGTAATTTTATTACTGAAAAATCATTGTCATTGCCATAACCATTAGTTTTTAGTTTCAATAGTTATGTAGATAAATTTTAGTAAAATATGAGACATTAACAGATAGATAACCTCTACACGTAATTCACAAATCATATCATTTAGAATAAGAATACAATGATTATTTTATATTGTGTATTGTCTATTATTGTAAAATTATACGCAGCACGAGTGAATTAATTGAACACTGTACAAGCAGCAACTGATTGTACAATAAGGTTACTCAATCTACAACAAATTAATGTTCATGTTTAATGAGTACTTTAGTATGAATTATGTAATAACTTAAGTTTTATAAATAAAAATTAATAAAATTTTACATGTGTTTTAAGATGCTAATGAACAATTTCATCAAATATTTGATCCTGATTAGCTCGTTTTAAACTTCAGGGCCCTTTAGCAAACTAATCCAAACAACAAATAACTTTCAGCCACTCCAAATACGAGTACAAGTCCAAACATAATGGAAACACTCCGCAACGCGCCGACAAAATACATCGTCGTCAAGTTGTTGAAACTGCCGAGTTTATTGAAGTTGATATAAGTAATATTGATAAGCGCTCTTCAGCAGAAATTGGGTTGAAGCTGCTCTCCTTAGTGGCACAAATTCAACAAATATAATTTTAGATACAAAATTCGAAGGAAATAATATTTCAACGAGCAACGCGCAAATCTTGAAGACAAATTGGTATTTGTTTGTACAAGGATATTTGATTTTCAAGAATTTTTATTTTTGTTTACTACCAAATTTTCGTTTTTTGATCGGAATGATAAATATAACTTAACTGAAAGTCTGAAGCCAGACTTTCAGTTAACCTAAATATATCCTTTCTAATGCATAATTCCTACAAAAACATATTGTCGTATTTTTTCTGACATCAAAAAATTATAATAATCTTTACAAGGACATATATACAAATTAGTATTCAAAGATGTATTAGCATTAGGACAAGAAATTCTGAAAAGCTAACGTCTTCCAAAATGTAAAACTATAGATACACATAGAGTAGCATATTGGCTAAAACCGTAGCAGCTTCAACATCACTGACGAAATATATTATGCAAAGAGCCCAATAGTTGGCTAACATTCATTGTAACTCTAATATTAATGCCTCGGGCAAGTGAAAACTTGGAACAGACCAGTCTTTACCCGACGGTCTCGCTCGGTAACTTCGGTCTTCCTTCCAAACTTGTTGAAACTTTTGACCTCTGGGGCATTGAGGGAATTAACTAATCAATGAACAATGGATCGAGTTATATTACAGAGTTGATACAAACAGACACTGTATAATATATCCGTACCTAGCGAGTTGAAATTACTTCTAGTAGTTGGTATATAATAATATTATCTCAGTTCAAAAGTAAGTCTTCACCCTCGTTGCAATTTTTTTTACTTGTTCTGAGTACAATCTGTCATTAGTCTCATTAAAATATAAAAATAACGAAAATACTTTACCAGATTTTTTTTGCGATTATGTCTTTGGATTAACTTATCTTTTATTAACTAGAACATGATAAATTCATACTAGAATATCTCTGTTATACTACTACTACTTCGTTGGCGCTGTAACCCCAAAATGAGTCTTAGCCTCTGACTAAAATACCGCCCTTGTATCTCTATCATATCTAATATAACTAGTATTTAACCGATTTCATAATCAATCTTAAAGGTAAATGAAATAATGATCATGACAAATTGCCAAAAGTATGAAACTTAGTAAACCAAACCAAAGTAAACCAATTTGTCCGTTAAACTCTTTCCGTAAACTTTGCCAAAATACTTTTTGATACCCAACCTTATACCTTTTAAGTTTCATGGAACCGTTTCTCAATAGCTTCATCCTCAATATTGTGAGTTCCGCATTCATCTGAAAGGATAATCTTTCAAATCCATTACCCCTTTTCACGTAAAAGAACAAAGAGGAAAAAACACGACAAAACAAGATATCTCTTTCGCAGATTAATACTCATAGATCTTAATGCTCGTGAATGGTGAAATACGGTCTTTATTAAAGCGAAGTACATGAGAAGTCCATAAAAATAATAGCCCGGGCGGGTTTTCAGGAAAAATATACACCTGTTAGAACACTCAGCTGCGATTTACGATGAAAAAACTTGAAGGGAAAAGGGTTTAAGCCTCTCTGGCCGAATCAATTACAAGGAAAGGGGCTTTTATTGCTGCTTTTTGCTAAAAGTTTTCAAAAATGTTACTTCACAAAGTAATTTACTCTTGGAAACGGACCAAAATATTATCTTTATTACACTACCATAACTCTAATATTCGTGTTGTAATTCTAAGCTTCTCAAGCCGTCAGTTAATTTTTTTTTCCTACATAATAAAGTGGCATCAAAGGGTAAAAAATCGCCAAACTACAACATCAGTATTACCTTTGTGTTTTCCACTTTTCAGAGCGAACAAAAGAAGTAAATAGTTCAAGATATAAATAAAAATAATTGTGAACAAAATTGGCGGTATGGATAGTCGAAACAAACTTTTGTCTACAACAGCTCGTCATATTTAGTCATCTTATACCCAAGTTTCACACGTTTTACTTAAACAAGCGTTGGTGAACTCGGGTCTTAATTGCAACAATGATACAAATGCAAAAGTTAGTGTACGTGGAAAGTTTGTGAAAGGGTACGTGAGTTTGATACTTTTCAGCCAACAGACAGTTTTGATACTTTTTCGGAAACAGTTCAACGGAGCGTGTTGTTGAGCACATATGGAGGAGCTGACCAATCCACCAGCAATTTAGTAGATTTTTACATGAAAGACGAATATAAATCTTAAAAAAGCTAAAATAAATATTTTAGGTCTATCTCAAAATAACAAAAAATAAATCAGCTACATGTTACGAACGAACACCTGTTTTATTGACAAAAATAAATATAATTATTATATACTACGGGACTAATCGCGCACTAAAATTACGAGATAAATAAATACCTCCTCATCCCGACGTTTCGGCCGAGTTGCATCGACCGTGGTCACGGGTAGACTGGAATGTAGAACAGCTGGTACCGCCAATTCAATTTGAACTTGAAAAATTGTCACTACGGCACAACACTGACTGTATCTAACAATGTCCTTCTGCCTACACTACGCGATTTTCATTTATTGACAACAGGATTCCACGACGCCGATAACTTAAATCCATCCTCCCAGTTGAAATTCTTATGTTTTTTGATTTCCATCGCTTCACGAACTATTCTTGAAAAATAGTGTCGATCCGTGGAGAGGACTTTTGGGTCGTGGAGCTCTATCCAATGACCAGTACCTCCGTCAAGCATAAATATGTACTTGAAGATTTACAGCTTAAGATACTAGATCAGATACAAGTTAACAGTTAAAGTATACTCTAGGTCTTATATATTAAGACCTATATTTTAACAATATAATCTGGGTACTTCTTTGGACAACAGATATTAGACAATGTGCTTGTCTACCGGTGTCGGAGCTTTAAGCGGTGACATCTATGGAAAATGTTGAACAACTTTTACTAGGAGACCTACTCTGAAAACGAAAAAAAAAACTGCTGTTCCATACGATTTTTCATAAGACTTTTGACAAAAAGTATGGAATAGCTGTTTTTTTGCACTTTCAGAGTTCATCCCACAGTAAAAGTTATTCAATTTTTGCCATATATGTCACCGCTTAAGGCTCCGACACCGGTAGACAAACACATTGTATATCGTTCAAAGAAACACCCGATAGTATAATGTTTAAAATTGCCGAGCTACGCTACGACGAGATACTGTCTTCAGCAAGCAGGTCAGGCTCACTTGACTACCAAAATTGGGGGCGGGAGCTACAACGAAACTTAGCTACAAAAGTGCTACGGCGTAGCTATTGCTACGAAAAGAAGATAACCACTTGCAAAAGTTTAAATTAAGGTATAATTGTTGCAAACCACGAGCGTAGCGCGGCTTTTATATACATGTACCTAGTAGATGTGGATATACGCATTGCGTTAGGCGATGATGAGTCGTGCACACACATGTAGGTACCCATACAAATTCGGATTAAACTCATGTAAAAACCACAATATCCTACTAATAGTGCAACAATATCCTACCATAATCATAGCTTTAAACTTTACTTAATTATTTAAAAATATATCCTATTATAATAAAGAACTTAAGTGTACTAGTCAAGAAAGTTTAAAAAACTTTCAGGAACATTTTTCAGCGTCAAAGAGAAACTGTCATGAAAGAATCATGGAACAAATTAATTTCGCAGAAGTTTCACTAACTTTTCGTTCTTCTAATTTCAAGTAAGAAAGATTATTTATCGTAGTTTTATTTCACTTTGAACCCACACTTCTTATGAGTGTTTTTTGAAAGAAAAAGTTTCACGGTGACCTCTTTTGCTAGAGGTCAAGCACACAACTGAACTATTTTAACTATCTAGCCATATTTTTTGTCATAATTTTGAGTTATCAGTAACTCACAGTAGATCGGTTTAAATCCTGGTCTCGTACCAGGTTCTTCAGTATGAGACAAGGAATTAAACCCACCTGCTGAGATTTACTGACAACTCAAAACTATGACCAAAAATAGTGATAGGTTACGTTTTCCGCTGACATTCTGTAAAAAAAAACATTCTATGGCTTCTATGTACGCACCTATGTACTTATATGCGGATTTCCTCATATTGATTTACATATATGAGTAGTTACGTCTGTAGGAGTTGGATGTCGTATGTTAATCCCGCACATAGCCTACGTGTTGGATATGTTTCGATCGCCCTTCGTCGATAAGATCGTCGATGCTCAGCAATGGACTATTAAAAAGCCGCATAATTAAGTATTGTTGAATTTATTTTCGGTAAAACCGACTGTGAGCGGTTTGCATACCTACAGCAAATCATCACTAAGGAGGCAAAAAGATACGTCCTAGTCTTACAGGTTTGAAAATAATAAAAAACATTAATAAAATAAAAAAATAAAAAGCCATTTATTCCAGATCTCAATTTCCATGTACAATATTTGTCAGTGAGTTATTACGAGTACTTAATTATTACTTATAATTAGTTAGTTAGTGTTAGTATTATTTATAAGATTTGGACCCCTGTTTGGGTTAAGGCCTCCTCCATCCTTTTCCATGACTCCCTGTCCTTGCCTAACTTTATCCAGTCGTTTCCTACGACGTGTATTATGTAATAAAAAGCATTATATCTACTAATTTATAAGCCCGGTGTTAATTAATTATTTTGATGAGCCAAATTGTCATAATTTATTTTATAACTCAGCGTTACGGGCTCCAAACTCGATTTCCTTAATGGAGATTAAGTGTTTATTGGCATTTCCTGGTCCCAGTAGAGAAATTAGGTTGGTTATATGGCAATACTTGTATGATGGGATAATGGATTAGTTGTTCTATCAAATGAATAGTCATTGTACCGACGCTGTAACAGATATTAAATATGACTTGTAAATGTGTGTAGGTACTATGTGTGTGTTTCTGTGTATTTTTATACAATACAATTGAAAAGGGAAAAAGCAATGTACAATTCAATTTTTATTTCAATTACAACAGTCAAGACCCAGCGCGGTAGGTACTGAAATGTGCTTCTTACTTATCAGTACAAAGTGTTTCTTTGCAAATTGCAGGGACCCTCAGAAATTTGTATGCTCATCGTTATAAATAAATTTTACTATGGGTCCAACTGCTGCATCCAACTGCGATATCGCGAAAATATCAGCTATTCGATACAAAAATAACTATTGTTATAATTATTTTTTGCAAAAAATGGCATGACCGACTTCAACCGTGTACAGAATTCGCTAATATTTCGCACGAATTGATGTAGCATTTTTCACATTATTGTTGATTTATCAAAAATGGCTCAGCTGATTTCGATATAATTTAAAAGTGACCAATTTAAAATTATACTCTTTCTAATAAAAAAAGAATTATCGAAATCGGACCACTAGGTAAAAAGTTATGCGTGGTTATACATTAAAAAAAAAATATACGCTTCGAATTGAGTACTACCTCTTCTGTTTCGTCGGTCAAAAAGTCAATTGAATCTCCACAAAATGTAAGGAGGATCTGACAGTTTTCCGATTTCGCAGTTGGTCCCATAGTAAAGGGTAGTCGGTAGGCCGAAACACACACACGGCGGGCGCGGGTCGGGCGCGGGTCGGGTCGTGTTCTTCGCGTGACACGCGCTGTTCCATTAAGGCCGAAACACACACACCGCGGGCGCGGGTCGGGCGCGGGTCGGACGCGGGTCGGGCGCGGTACAGGGCGGGAGTACGGCGTGTCTATTAGTACCTGTTTCAATGCACGACAACACACAGAGCGCGTGCGCGGGTCGGGCGCGGGGCGGGCCGCGCGCGGGAGCCGCGCGCCAGCCGCGCCCGTTGCCCGCCACTACAGACAGAGCGCGGGACGCGCGGATCGGGCGCCGTTGCATTCGTTGGAATTCGTCGTAATACAAGTATTCACCAACAAGTGTTCACACAGAGAGCGTGCGCGGGTCGTGCTCAGCGCGTGTTGTGAATACGTCAATGAGATTTTGTATTTTTTTACAATTTCGCTATGGATCTCAATGAAAAAAATATTCAAAGTGTTCGTAAACATGCTTGTTTGTACGAACCTAGGGACAACAAGTACAAAAATGCTGTTCTGAAGGCAAGGATATGGCAGCAAATTGCAGACCAATCAAATGAGAGTAGTAAGTGTTTGAAGTAACGAAAAAGTAGTTCTTTTTCCGTGTCCGAATCATCCGACATTTTCAATCACACTGAGTTTTCACAGCAATCGATGCTGCTAACAAGGTAGGTCGACCCGTCCCGCCACGCCACCGACCCGCGCCGTGCCCGCGCGATGTGTGTTGATAATTCGCGTGTCACGCGAAGAACACGACCCGACCCGCGCCCGACCCGCGCCCGCCGTCTGTATGTTTCGGCCTTTATCAACACACATCGCGCGGGCACGGCGCGGGTCGGTGGCGTGGCAGGACGGGTCGACGTACCTTGTTAGCAGCATCGATTGCTGTGAAAACTCAGTGTGATTGAAAATGTCGGATGATTCAGACACGGAAAAAGAACTACTTTTTCGTTACTTCAAACACTTACTACTCTCATTTGATTGGTCTGCAATTTGCTGCCATATCCTTGCCTTCAGAACAGCATTTTTGTACTTGTTGTCCCTAGGTTCGTACAAACAAGCATGTTTACGAACACTTTGAATATTTTTTTCATTGAGATCCATAGCGAAATTGTAAAAAAATACAAAATCTCATTGACGTATTCACAACACGCGCTGAGCACGACCCGCGCACGCTCTCTGTGTGAACACTTGTTGGTGAATACTTGTATTACGACGAATTCCAACGAATGCAACGGCGCCCGATCCGCGCGTCCCGCGCTCTGTCTGTAGTGGCGGGCAACGGGCGCGGCTGGCGCGCGGCTCCCGCGCGCGGCCCGCCCCGCGCCCGACCCGCGCACGCGCTCTGTGTGTTGTCGTGCATTGAAACAGGTACTAATAGACACGCCGTACTCCCGCCCTGCACCGCGCCCGACCCGCGCCCGACCCGCGCCCGCCGTGTGTGTGTTTCGGCAATGTTGTACCTAATGACAAGCACACATAACTCAAGAAATCCCTGCAATTTGCGCCTGCGACTGCCTCGGTGTCTCAGTGGTTAGTGAACTTTTAGATCAAAGAGGCATGAGTTCGATCCCCACCCAGAGCAAATATTTATGTGATGAACATAAGTGTTTGCTATGTGTCTAGGTGTTTAGTTACTATCTATATAAGTATGTATTCAAAAATTAGTATATGTAGTATATCAGTCTCTGGCAGCCATATCACAAGCTTTGCTTAGTTTGGGGTCAGAGGCCGTGTGTTAGATGTCCCAAAATATTATTTTTATTTACTTTACAAAACAACACCTTATATGTAACGATGGTAGGTAGGTTGGTTCACAAAATTGTCATTAGACAAATTTTAACAGGTAAGTAGGTACTCTGCTGGTATTTCAAGTCAGCGGCTTTTCAATTTTAAAATTTAACTCTAAAAAAGTGACGAGTCACGTCATCCCGTCCCCTTAAATTGAAAGTTCGAAGGCAAAATCAAGCAATACACATCTAACTTTGAAACATGGCCTATCATTGCGCAGCGAAGTCGTAAAAGTTTATTATAAGTAAATAGCACACTTAGCCAAATGTGGTAAGTTTACGATAAGTAATTCCTGCATATCACAGCGTAAACATTAAATGCAGCCTCATAACCGTGCTTTACTCTCGGCTGGTTCATGAATTATTAAAGCAGCCTAGATAAGCTCAAGCTGACAATCTTGCGCCGATCCAACCGCGTAACGAGGCCCTTCCTGGTGGAAACGGGACTCGAGAGGTGGAGTGGTTTTTTTGGCACGGACAAAAAAGGTAGAAAAGTTTTACGTAACTTTCTTCTCTGGAAAATTTTAATTATTAGAGATTTTAAGCATTATGTTAAGAACCAAGAAGAAATTGAATATGATAAATATGTATAAGTAGTTTATCAGTCTCTGGCAGCAATATATAGCTTTGCTTAGTTTGGGGTCAGAGGCCGTGTGTGAAATGTCCCCAAATATTTATTTATTTATAAATAAATAACAAATTGGTTATTTTAATAGGCTCAATTATGAAGGCGTAATTATGACGGTACTATAAAATATTTCTGTTTCTTTTTCACTATATTATTAGGCATGCATTCGATAGAGAGAGCACATTTCACGTTGCTATTGAATTTACAATGGCGCTTTCAAAATTGACCTAATAAATAATTAATTAATACACACGACTACTAAGTATTAAAACCACATAGGTTATATTTTATTGTCAGCCAAGATAAAAATTTGAACAAGTTGGAGTACTAAACTGAACCTGTTTTTGAAAGTATTCATGTCAGTTCGAAATTTAACTGTTGTCGTTATTAAGTCATTAAGGCATTAATTACAGTCCATCAAATCTAAGAGGTACCGTTTGACGTTTCATATTTTTTCATCCCATCCCTATCATTCAATTGTCAGAACTGTCAAACGGTACTTCTTAGATTTGACGCAGTCCGTCAAATCTAAGAAGTACCGTTTGACAGTTCTGACAATTGAATGATAGGGATGGGATGAAAAAATATGAAACGTCAAACGGTACCTCTTAGATTTGATGGACTGTAGGATATAAATATTTATTTACAAGTTTTACAATATATCATTATAATTTATAGCCTATGTGTTATTCTGATATATAAGCAATATTATTGCAAAGTTTCATTTCAATCCATTCAGTAGTTTTTGCGTGAAAGAGTAACAAACATCCATACATCCATCCATCCATCCATCCTCACAAACTTTCGCGTTTATAATATTAGTAGGATAATCTTAAGTTGAAGAAGAAGTATGATTAAAATATAAAGTTCACTAAAAATAATTAATTGAATATTTTAATAAGTATCACGGCTACAAAATCACCAAAGCTTGATTGAAAAATACTGCTAAGCAATCGAGTAAAACAACGCTACATTAGGTCTAGCTATAGCCACGATAGAGTTTATATGACACAACTGAGACTCGATTCCGCAACTCTAACTGCGTAAAAATAAACACGCTGCCTTCATGGTCGCATCTATCCGCTTATATAACATCAATCCAGTATGTCCCCATTTCCCTATGTACTCGTATCCACGCCTGTGTAAGCACAAATGATTTTACTTTACCTCCCTCGAGGAAACGGGATTAATCTGAGGGCAATCTTGAGGTAAATACCTCAGTGGAGCCGCCCGCTGATGAGCCTTCTGCCAATTACGTTTCATATTTCGTCTCTCTGCAGATATTATCGAGTTAATGGAAACTTACGCACTACACTACATCTTAAGGACATAAGTAGATCTACATCAAGATGAACAAATTAGTATAGGACTAATCCCGAAATCGCTAAAAACATTTGATGTTTTATAAATTTTTGAATTATAGATTACTAGTTTTTACCCGCGGCTTCGCCCGCATACGCAATATATCATTATAATTAATAGCCTATGTGTTATTTTGATACATAAGCTATATTATTGCAAAGTTTCATCTCAATCCGTTCAGTAGTTTTTGCGTGAAAGAGTAACAAACATCCATACATCCATCCCTCCATCCATCCATCCATCCATCCTCACAAACTTTCGCGTTTATAATATTAGTAGGATTTTTATATCTTGATATACTAAACTCGCACTTAAAAGGTTGTGCATAAATTATTAGCTAACAAATATACTAAAAAAACACTATCAATAAAATAATCTAAACTATACTAATCATAAATAAGTAATTCGTGGGGCTACAGATATAGCATAAATACAGCTTTGCAGGACTTTTCATAGAAGATACATAGTTTTTCTAGATTAATATTTGAAGCACTGCTTAATCTGTATGTTACGGCCTCCTTGCAAATATACCCCAAGCGAATATACAAATCGTAATACTATAACTCAAGAATCAAGATTACGTAACCCGGCAGCAAGAGAGTACACGCCGCTGACACAAGCTGCTTTGCGATTTATGCAAATTGCTGTAATTATCTAAATCCTTTGCTGATCCTGCCTCGCTAAGCTCGAATCAGTTGTTGCTTGGCTGCCGCATGTCGCTGTTACCTTATTAATCCCGGAGTAATTGAGGTAAATAGATACCTCGATAAAGATACGACGAACTCGACTCCGCTCAGATATAAGCCAACTTCCAAACGACATTCCAAAGCGATGTAATTTGATAGAACAAAGTTTCCTCTAACTTCATGTTTTATTAAATTCGATTTGAAAGTAATGAAGAGAATTCTAAGCATTTTTGCACTTCAAAGATGACTCTCCCTGTTCTGAGAAATGTAATTTAAATTACGGGCAGCCTCATTACAATTTTCATTGTTGATATTATGAAGTGTGGACCTGGATTTATGAATAACGAATGAGATATTTTTCTCGGGCGTCGTCATAAATTACAATCTAATTTGACTGTAATTTTACTGTTGGCGACGGTGACTCGACATTCGGCGAATGTAATATTGACAGAATTTCTTGGAAAATTTAGGCATGATAATAACTGCGAGAAAAATATTTACTTAGTGTTGAACGAAGTATTGTTATTTGGAGAATAACTAAATATTTAGATTTAAAGTTTGGTAGCGATTGCTTGTTAGTACTTAGTTTGCTTTCAGCCGCGTACGCAACCAATGTTCGCAACTGGTTACGATGATTTTTTTTCTTAGAAAGAGTATAATTTTAAATTGTACGCAACTGCGTACAGAGCATTGGTTTATCCTCCATGGCAACTAAATTCCAGTATTTTTAGGGTTCCGTACCTCAAAATGAAAAAAAACGGATCACTTTAGCGTCCGTCTGTCCGTAAGTCAAGACCCTTTATTTCGAAAACGCGTTAAGATATCGAGTTGAAACCTGGACTGTAAAAAGTATGATCTGATCGTAGAGGATGATATATCAGACAGTGTAACGCCGTCTTGGAACATATACACGGATGGTGCTAAAAATAAGGATGGGACAGGCTGTGGCTATTACTCGCCAGAGCTTGGGCTCAAGGAGTCTCATGCCCTGAGCAAAACCACAACGGCCTTGCAGGCGGAAGCCATGGGCCTATTATTGGCCGCAAAAGCACTGGAGCCACTAAATGAGCTTCTGGTATCTCCTGGAAAAGGAGACTCTAAGGAAGCGATCATGTTCTCAGTTGACAGTGCTGCCACAATCTACGCACTCAGGAGACCTATAACAAGGTCCAGGGTAATAGCTGAGTGCCATGCAGCACTCCAAAGTATTTCGAATAAACATAGAACTATCGTACGTTGGACAAAAAGTCACGGTTTATGTCCGGGTAACAACATAGCAGACACCCTTGCTAAGGAAGGCACGAGAAAACAGGTGGAGGATAAAGCAGTTAGACACTGCAAGCCGACAGCGGTGGAAGTGCGTGATCTACTGCGCCGTCATACTGAAAAAGAACAACAAAATATGTGGGACAAGAGGGAGGATTGCAGGCATGCCAAAGCTGCGTTCCCAGCCCTGAACAGAAACATTACAAACGATCTATTGAGGTTGCAGCGGCAAGACCTCCGACTTATGGTAGGACTCATCACTGGTCACTGCAACTTGAATAGTCACATGTATAAACTGGGAGCCACCGACAGCCCACTCTGTCGTGGTTGCCTGCAGGAGAATGAAACGGTAGAGCATGTCTTGTGGCATTGCAAGGCCACGGCAGAAACTAGAATCGCTTACGGGTTGCATGACGCTGCTGTTGCTTTGTCATCAGCATCTACAGCATCATCCTCATCGCCATCTGGTATACCAACCAAGCCACTGGAGCAGTTAAGCCAGCGGCCCAGAGCCACGCTCCGTTATTTTAAGGAGCTGGGCAGGCTCGGGTAGACGCTGGAGGGGGAAATGCACAAAACACCCCATGCGGGACGTCAGTGCAGGACTTATCGCCCCCACTTCAAATGAGAATAAGAATAAGAATCGAGTTGAAATTTAAACCATATATATACTATTTCGATAATTTAACGTATCAATTTATTTGTTTCTTTTTGAATCTTAATTATATACGTATATATATGGTATCTTGCAGTTCTGTAAAAGAAAAACTTCTCAGATATTGTATAAAAAAGTTAGAGCCGTTTAAGTCGTAAAAAACCGCATATTTCGACACTCACAAAAACCAAAACAGTTACAGGGTACAGGGTACTTCCAGTTGACACAGAACTGTGAAATTTGGCGAAAAGCATTGTCTCAGTGTACACATAAAGGAATAAATCTGAAAACACATGTTTATTTAAATCACAAAAAATAGAGACTAGATTCACAAAATATGGGTTGAAAATTAAAAGTGAGTAAATCGTATATGTAAGGTATCATATAAAAGAGCTTCATTAATACATGCTAACATATGTTTTTAATTATTTTAACAATGTGTAATTTTCGATGTATGACGAGAAAAGTGAAAAAAATAAAAATACTTCCCAATTTTGTGAAATTTTCTGGATTTGTACGGAACCCTCGGCATTTGTCCGGTTTTTTTTACATCAATTGCTTATTGTAATTTCAGTTTGGCTAACACGCACAACAAGCCATTATTAACAATAATAGCATGATTAGGTATAATTACAGGGAATCCAGACACATTAACGAAAACACTTTACTAAGCGCCTATCACGCTTATGTTGGATCAACATTAAAATATGGTGTTTTAGCCTGGGCAAACTCCGTAGAAAAGCTATCAGTTCTAATAGCTCAAAAGAAATGTATTAGAGCAATATGTGGGTTGAAGCAAAGAGATTCCTGTAGACCTTATTTTCGGAAATTAAAATTGCTGACTCTTCCTTCCGTATACATTTACGAATCTGCCGCACTAGTCAAGAAAAACTTAGATAAGTATGACAAATTAACGAGCAAATGGCACAAAGATAGACTGCGTGAACCGTACCGTAGGACAGCCCTTTATATTAACAGTACGTTCATGATGCGATTGACTATCCTACTAATATTATAAACGTGAAAGTTTGTGAGGATGGATGGATGTATGGATGTTTGTTACTCTTTCACGCAAAAACTACTAAACGGATTGAGATGAAACTTTGCAATAATATAGCTTATATATCAGAATAACACATAGGCTATAAGTTATAATGATATATTGCGTATGCGGGCGAAGCCGCGGGTAAAAACTAGTTTATAATAAATTGCTGAAGATTGTAAAATACACAAATAATATTGACATTTTTAAATGAAGACTTAGGAAATTATTAACAGACAAGACTTATTATTCCATAGATGAGTTTTTGAATGACAAATCTTTGTGCAAATATAGTATTAGTATATGATATAATCTCACAATATTTAATGTATAATTATGATAATATTATTCGTTTACCTTTAAAATTAAGAATGATAATTTTGCATGCCCTAATGCTAGAGCATGGTGCACATAATAATGTATCTTAATACCTACATATTACCCATGTCTCCGCAAAATAAATATTTTGACTTTGAACTGAATATTCTGAACCAATTAGACCTCTGTGGAACCAATCAAATTATTACAATTTAGTAGTAATTTGAGGTATGCACATTGCACATGCAGTTGCAAAGAAAATAGCTCTGGCAATTGAATTGCGCTGTTGTGGGACGCAGCGAGTGAGTGGCTCAATGATTACGTTTCTCCGTCTCGAGGTATCACCATCGACAAGTGGAAATTGGATTGAGGATGCTAGGAAAACCTTTTAAAATAACAAGGCTTGTCGTGAAAATCGTGAAATAGCTTTCTGTCTAATTACATCGAATGAGGAAGTGTGTGGGCGTACTTAGGTACTTATATTAATATGTTTGTTTTCATTCCGACTTTTGATACTTATAGCTAGACAGTAGTGCCGCATAAATATTTATTAATAATACTAGGACAAATCGGCGAGCAAAAGGCACCTAGTTACAAAATAAAATAAAAAAATCAGCCAAGTACGAGTCGGATTCGCGCACAAAAGGTTCCGTACCGTATGGTAGCCCCCTCTTAATAAATTTTATTTTAATTATTCATATATTTTTTGTATGGGAGCCTTAAATATATATTTTATTTTTATTTCAATGTTTATTTTTTAAAACACATTTTTATAAATTATAAATTTTATAAACATTTTTATAAATTTTATATCAAAATAAGGTAAATTTATAAATATATATTTTTAAGCAAAGTTTAACTAAATATTCTGAGATAATATCAAGCATCTACATATCACTATTATTAATAGCGAGCAAAAAACGGCTCAAAATTCAGTTAATAGATTTTATACATCTTTAATATTTTTTTCTGTTTTTAGTATTTTTTGTTATAGCGACAACAGAAATACATCATCTGTGAAATCTGTGAAAATTTCAACGATCTAGCTATTACCGTTACTGAGATACAGTTTGGTGACAGATAGACATACAGACAGACGGACAGCGGAGTCTTAGAAATAGGGTCCCGTTTTTACCCTTTGGGTACGGAACCCTAAAAATACCCTTAAGGCGAAATACTAGTGACGAGGAAATTGAGAAATAGGTATTTGGACTAAACTATTGCCGTCGCGATGCGCCCAAACCAGGGAGCTTCAATGTGTGTGGTGATGCAATTGTATTTGTGTGCGTACTGCGCTCGAACTCTCCCCGCACCCTAGCTCGCCGGCCGACCGATATTTTATTTTAAATTGTAGCAAAATATGATATTACATAGAGTGCGCGCAAGATAACTCTGCGCGCGAGTCGTGGCGCCACGTACGTTATTTCATTAGTATTCTGTATTCCGTGGCAGAATTGAATTGGTTCCTGATTTGATTGGTACGTAGAGCTATCTTGCGCGTATTCTACGTATGCTCTGGTTACCTAGTAGGTATGGCGGATAGGCGATAGCAAACAAAAATATAAAAGATAAAAGATTAATTATTTTAAAGATTATTTATTTTTCTGCCATTAGGAACCTACAGTATTTGTGACATGGGTTAATTTTTCTTTATAGGCTAATTTATTTTCTTTCAAATAATTATTGTTTGACAAAAATGTAATATGTACCTAACTAACATCATATACAATTGGCTATTTGATATCCGTAGGCGCTGCAGTTTACATAGTATATTTTTACTGAAATTACTTATTTCTAAGTATAAATAAATGATTTTTTTATTGAAATATCTTACATTACTTCGTTCTTCTACGGTCTATAATAAATATGCCAAATGCAAGTGGGACTCGCGCTCGAAAGGTTTCATACCGTATGAGAGCCAATTATTTCGATGCAATTATATATTTTTTAAATTGATACATTTATATACATGATATATTATATTACTAAATATTCTGAGAATATTTCAAGCGTCTACCTTTTGTGTATATTAATAAAAATTGTGCAAAAAATCACGTCTGTTGTATGGCATGAAAAAATATTTATTTCATTCTATTTTTTGACCGACGTAACGGAGGAGGTACTCAATTTGACGCGTATATTTTTTATGTATAACCAAGCGTAACTTTTTACACAGTAGTCCGATTTTGATAATTCTTTGTTAGAATTTTTTTCATTGGAAAGAATATACTTCGAAATTGATACCATTGAAATTTTATTGAAATGGGCTGAGCCATTTTTGATAAACCGTGCGAACTATTCGCGAATTCTGTACCTACACGGTTGAAGTAGATATTTATTTTATTCTATTTTTAGTTTTGTTGTTATAGTGGGATCAAATACATCATCTGTGCAAATTTTAACTGTTTAGCTTTTACGGTTCGTGAGATACAGCCTAGTGACCAACGGACAGACGGACAGAGGAGTCTTAGTAATAGGGTCTCGTTAATCTAAAACTTCTTGCCTTTTATATTGTAGGTACCTATAGAAAGAAATTAGAATAAGAAATTAGTCCCATAGTATAAAAATAATTGAGGATTCAATTAAACAGATGCGAGGTTTACTGTTTAGAGAACAGCTTGTCATACTTTGGTTCTACTTTAAAAACGTTTAAAAAATTGAAACAATTAGCTAATTAAAGCAGCAGTGGGTAGGGCACATATAATAGTAAAACAGGATAGAACATCCATAATTATTATTAGATTAAAGCATTTAAAGCACTTCTAATTGAACTTTTTAGCAAAACTCAGTGGATTGGCAAGTTAAAATGACAGATGGCAAGGCACATAGTTCAATAAACAGATAGCCGATGTGGCTGTTTTCTCAAATGGATCTCACGTACTGGCAAGCATAGAACGATTTTTGCTTAGGTGGACTAAGGATAGATTTATATGTTACAGTTATAATACATTTTTAGAGAGCACGTGATTTTCCTAATTAGAAATTTAGAACTATTATTTCGTCTTAAACTAATATAATGTAATGAATGAAGTAGTAAGTATAATGGCACATAGTTCCAAGAATGCTCAATTTTACGAATGCCCAATTCTATGAATGAACAATTCTAAAAATGCTCAATTCTCAAAATGGCAAAATAATTTCAAATGGGAAAATCACATTTTCATATAAAAAATCACCGGTAATTAAAGCAATATCTTTAGGCAAGTTTTACTATTGAAGAAACTAACATATTATATGTATTATATAATCATAACTAAGTATGACATAAAGACCTATATATACACATGAGATCATAATTATCATATACATTCATAATATTATTTCATGCTATATAAGGTATTTTCAGCGAGCCATTTTTTAAGCTATGTTTAAATTTGTTTGCATCTAAAAATGTTATGTGAAGAGGTAGACTATTGTACACTTTTATGGCTGTATTAAATAAACTTCGTTGATACAAAGTATTATTTACTTGTACTACACGAATATTGAATTTATGTTGAGGAAGTAAAAATTGCGATCTAGCTGATTTATTACCAAAAAAGTAGTTTTGGTTATTTTTAACAAATACACAATCTTCATCTCTTAAAGTAAGATTTTTTTTAGGAAATTCTTAATTGAAATTATGTTGCCATTTTGATAATTTAGCATTCCCAAAACTAACCATTGTGAGAATTGGGCATTCATAGAATTAGGCATTCGCAGAATTGAGCATTCCCGGATTAGTTGGGCATTATGAGAATTGGTCATTCTGCACCTAAACTATTTAGATGTCTGCCGATACAACACGATATATATACTAAAAAATTACTACACAGAATTGTGTAGTCGCTGCAATAAGTCGCAATAACTAAACGCATATATTCCATAGATAAGATCTTTTTCTTCAAAAGTAACAAAGACACATTACAAAAAAAAATTACAAGATTTAAAAAATTTAACTAATATTTATAATAAACATTGATAGCGATGGACATCACTATAGCATCGACAAAAATATCATCTATTGCTACATCCCTAGTGCATGTGTACGTATAGGTTTGAACCTCCCTCACCTCAACCCTACCTCCGCATCGTGCGATAAGGACAATTGCAGCTCAGAGCAATTTATACCTACAAAAATCTTGGCAAGACAACGTTTCGTATTACGCTGTTTTCTTCATCAATAACTAAATTAATCAAGTATTTTTTTAAATCAAAATTTACAAAAAATATGTGTTCATGATTATGTCATTTCATATTTTGTTAGAAATTAATAAGTCTATTCTGGTGGGTCTTTAAAGATGTCGGTAAAAATAGTGAATTTTTTTGAGACTTTGAAGGATCATATTTTGCCTGATAATAAATTTATCAAAAAAATGAAAAGACAGGGTAGTTTAAAAAGCTAAATTTAATTTTATGGGAAAAAATTGTAACTCTAAAATAATTTTCCAGAAAGAAAACAGCGTAATACGTTTGTATGGAAAATTACAGACCACCTCAGCTCACTTTGCATGTCTTCTTTAATGAAACCATATTTTGATCAATGAATGATGTACGTAGTTACGATTGCGTATGAAAATCCATAAAGTTACTCCATAAATACGTAGAACCTAGTAATCCATAAATACGTAGAACCTAGTAATCCATAAATACGTAGAACCTAGTAATCTATAAATACGTAGAACCTAGTAATCGGGTTGTTATCCGCAGCGATGCCAACGTTAGCGGCGGGGATGAGATTGAAAATACTTGGAAACCCGACTAGAAGAAGCTTTAACTAGATTACAGGAATGTTTCGCAACATCCTTAGTGTTGCATTATCCTCATACTCGTTTATCTGGCTCAATTTAGTACTATAGAATTTAGTAATATAGCTTCACTCAATCCAACAATGATAATAAGTACCTATAGTGTACAATAGAATATATTAAATTAAATAAATATAATATCGAATTATTATAGTGTAAGCAAATACGTAGGGTGATCCCTAGGTAGGCACTTATAAATTGTAAGATATATTAAAAGAACAAGTCTCTACCTGTAGGTATGTTTCATCTTGTAAAAGCATAGTTTGACATCATCGCTTCGTCGTAGGTCAAGTATCTGTGTGTTATTTAGTTACTATCTGTATAAGTATGTATTTAAAAATAAGTATATGTATGTAGTATATCTGGCTCTGGCAGCCATATTACAAGCTTTGCTTAGTTTGGGGTCAGAGGCTGTGTGTAATATGTCCCAATAAATTTATTTATTTTATCTCTAGTCAAAGGTTTAGCTGGTTAAAGTATCACAGATACATCCGATACACATTAGTGATGGGAATGACATACCTACCATAGGAATATTAAGTTATTACATAATTTTGAACAAATAAAGTACCACACAATGTACTCTCTCTCTCTCTCTCTCATTTGTAATCACGATAACATCATTTGTAATCACTATAATATCATTTCCCAATTCAACGTATTTAAAACCAATTTTTTTCCTCAACAATGAATAATTTTACTGCTGGAAAAAGTATATGTTATTCTTGAACATATTTAATTAGACTATTTCTGATCCTTTTTACTTTAGACATTCGATAGAGAGAACACTTATTAATGCTATTAAATTTACGATGGCACCTTCATAATTAGGCCTAATGTAATATCACACTAAGTAGGTACTTTGCAGCATCAAAGAGTTTGTAGGGGTACAACATTTATATTTCAAGTGATGTGACAATTCGTTCTATTGTTTGAAACATTTAAGGTATTCTTCATGTCTGAGTTACACACCACTACGATACAGGTACGTTGACTGTGTGCGATCCAGAGCTTGTGGTGAGCGTGAGCTTTCAGCGAGTGGGCCAATAATTGGGTTCTCTCTAGAACTGATATCGGCGGCGGCGGCTTCAAATTGGATTCGAGATACCCGGAAACCCTTTTACTTGAAGCTTCGTGTGGAATATTTTTAAAACTGTAGCTATGTTGATATGTTTTTTAGTAAATGTAGCGTAGGAGGCTTTATGGCCTGAGCTCACTATTGACAGAGGCGACAGTATCCATCTCCGTCTACACAGAACTTCATATTCAACCATGTACGATACTTATCAATAACCAATAATTAATTTTCGACAAAAATAGTATATTCGACTTCATCCGTATACAGAATTTGAATAGTTCGTGCTGATAAATTTATCATCAATGTATTAATTAATCAAAAACGGCTCAGCCGATTTCGATAAAATTTAAATGGATTTTGATATAATCAAACTTTTGAAGTATGTACCAAACAAAAAAGTCATCAAAATAACATACAGTAACAAGAAAATACAAAAAATTAAAACATATAGCCGAATTAAAAAACCTCCTTTCTTGAAGTCGTTTAAAAATAGCATCATATTTACCTACCTAACTACTTAGAAACACATATCATAAATTTAGAACTTTTGGCCTGTGGGGTCGTAAGGTTCTCTAATGGAGACCACGTACCGGAAATACTGCGTAGGACGTACGCAGAAAAGGCACCGCAGGAACGCATTGGATTCAAGCCGCCTTGGAAACGTATGCCACTGACGACTTCTTATGGCATTTATGGCCTAATGATGATGATATAATACAAAAGAAAACATAAGACATACTTATTTTCTGTAAAAAAAAACAGGACAAGTGCGAGTCAGGCTCGCACACCGAGGGTTCCGTACAAATCCAGAAAATTTCACAAAATTGGGAAGTAAGTTGTTAAAATGTCTATGCTAAAATCATCACCATCATACATCGTAAATTACACATTGTTAAAATAATTAAAAACCTGTTTTACTCGTAGCATGTGCTAATGAAGTTCTTTTATATGATATCTTACATGATACGATTTACTCATTTTGAATTTTGAACCCATATTTTGTGAATTTTGAGGCCCTATTTTTTGTGATTTAAATACAAATATACAGCTTTCAGATTTATTCTTATATGTGTACTCTGAGACAATGCTTCTCGCCAAATTTCATACTTCTATGTCAAATTGTTTGCAGTTAACAAAATATTCCATTAAACATTTAATTATTACCTACAAAGACGGCAACTGAAACGAATTTTGATTAAATAATGTAATAATACCTACATAGCAGAAAAAGAAATAATAGCAAAATTAGTAAATTAAATATTTGCTGATACGAAAAACATGTATTACTATTGTAATGCATTATGTATTAAAATAATGTATGTATTAAAATATTAAATGTTAGGCATTATAATATCAAACGCGATTGTGTTATTTCATTTTTGTTATGAAAATTCTAATAAGCGCGAATTCAGTGAAGTTAACAAACAAAAAGGAGCAGAAAGATTTAATTAGAGACAAGATACCAGTTTTCCGTAACAAATATCATTATGAAGGCGCTTCACTGCTTACGGTTGCTGGATATAGAGAACCTTTATCTTTACAGTACAACTTTTATCGAAACTTTTCTGTTGTGAGAATTAAAAACGGACGGTTTTCGTGTTGTAATTTATTCAACGTTGTTTACAATAAACATTTACATGTAATGCTTAATGAAAAAAATATGCTAAGTATTTTTCATTAGCTACCATTTGTATTTCTGACATACTAACTGACGCCACAACATAAATAACTTAGTAGGCACCGAAGCCGGTAATCGCCCACGCAAAAAACTTGACGACAAACTTTCCTCCATTGTCCGTCAAATTTTGTAAAAGTAAAACACAAATTTACACATCCAGTGCCGAGGTTTCATTCAAGTCCCTTTTGTAATCCAAGCCCAGAAAAGGTTGGGCAAACCTTTTCTAAAGTTCGATTATTCGCGCGTCAACAATGCCCTCTCTTTTGTCAATCCCAATGTGAAATATGAAAGCATGGAGCCAAATACGAAATAAGGAATACCTACTTACGCAAATATCCCAATTGTACTGTATTGTAAATGAGACGCCCGCGCCGCCGATATGAGACGCTCGAAAGAAGAGATTACCGCTTAGACATTTCCTTCTCGAATGACAGATCTGATATTATTTCATTTAAAAAATATGATGACCAGTTCCCGAAGATTATTTGAGATATTCGCCTTTCCATTTCAAAGACATAAAAATGCGGAGATGGACTTCTTGTCAGTAGGTAAAGGCTATTCCTTTGAAATAAAAGATTAAAATCGCGCTAAAGAACCCTCGTCAAGTTCTCCCTGACCTCGCAAACTGCAAAGTACTCCGCCGTGGTCTTCCTACTGTAAACTTTAAGATATTATTGGTCGGCTTGTTCACTGACTGTTTGGGAATTTGAGCGTTTGTTGAATTACAAAATAGCTGCTCCGAATTTAGCTGTTACGAATAATTTAATTATTCTGTTGATACAAGACGCGAATATTCCGATGTGATCGTGTCAGTCATGTCAAAATCTCGAACTACGTTGTTTATTCAAATACGAACTCAGTCTAAACTAACGGCAATAGAGACGGGCATAAATGAACTTACGTATATGAATTTGATTCCTTGAATTTGACAAACATCATTATTTGTATCAACTGAAAGAGATTCACTGCTTAATTGCTTATCATAGGTGTTACCTTTTAACATCTGAAAGGATCAGTTGCTTGAAGATCTAGTCGTTTTGCTATTTTTGGTCTTTACCTATTCGTGTGACCTTGAAAAGTGCAAGCAAAATATCATTAAATTAATTGAAATAAGACATCAAATACGAACCGACAGACAGCAGAGTGACAACAACAGGATTTCTCTTTCTCAGTTGCGTACTCAATAAAAGTTCTTAGTGAAAGCAGATAAGTAGGTAATGGAGCCATTTTAGAACTTTTTATAAGTCTTCTCAGTGCCTATAGTGTCCATTAAAAGTTTCTCTGAGATAAGTGGCTCTTTTAGTTAAATATTCGTTTTAATGTTTACTGTCGGGAAAGCACCGAAAGTTTACCTCTACTCAAAGGCGCGATTACAAGTTTCAAGATTGATGAATCCCGGGCTTCTAATGTATTTTCTCACAACTTTTTCGTCTACGAAAGGGGAAGAGTTTTTAAATTAAGTGACGACTCCAACTTAATTTCGGTTTAGCGACATTTTATCTCGGACTTATCGTGCTTCATTATCTAAACGACCTTTTATTTGGGCTTTTGTGTAAACCATGGGATGAATTGTAATCTCGGGACGTGAATAAATTCGACGATAACAATAATTACCTGAGATAGCGTCTGTTTAATTCCAGGACTAAATAGCAGATAGAATGAAATTACATGTAGGTATAAGCTATTTAGGTATAAAACTTAAAAAAGGCTTTTATTTTCCTTAAAAACTATGTATTTACTAAAATGTAATATTAATCATCTATAATATAAGGTATGTTTAAGTTTGTTGTATGTTTATGTAAAAATTTGTTGTTCCATAGAAAAATTTAGTTCACCCGCGACAAAATGTATGGAAAGCAGATTTTTTTTTGAGTTTTGACGTAAGTTGTAGAACAAAAGTTGTTAGTTTTGATGTACAGAATAAGCCCCTAGAAGGATGCTAATTGATTAGAAATAACCCTGTATAATATACATGCACAAGTTTAGTAGACCTTTTTCCTGATAACATACTTAAAATAGTTAATCTGCTCAACATCAGGCAGTATGTAGTAAACCTACAAGGAATAAAAAAAAAATAAAAAAAAAACAAGATTATTTTTTGCAAAAATTAGCATCACCCGTGTACAGAATTCGCGAATATTTCGCACGGATCGATGGATCATTTTTCACATTATTGTTGATTTATCAAAAATGGCTCAGCCGATTTCGATAAATTTTAAATGGGATCAATTTCGAAGTATACTCTTTCCAATAAAAAAAAGAATTACTGAAATCGGACTACTATGAAAAAAGTTATGCGTGGTCATACATAAAATATATATATATATATACGCGTCGAATTGTATACTTCCTCCGGTGGTGGTTCGTCGGTCAAAAATTAAACGCAAAGTCGAACATAAGGAGATCTTGTTCGAAATCCAAAATTGTATTTTGTATTTAATTACGTTAGATCTATTTTACTTGTTTGTTCATTGTTCAAATACACGATCTTAGTAGGTACGTATCACAGACATGACAAGAAAGTACTTACTATAGCTTATCCTTCTTCGTAAATGTAGATATAGAGGTTAGTCGAAGCCAGCCCCAACTGTTACCGATATCGATATGAATGTATTCCACCGCAGACCGGGCTTAATAAACGTCCAATTAAATGGAAGCTAACGTGTTTGCGGTTCAACTAATTTGTTATGAAACGAATTAAGCCCTATTCAGAGCGACTTTTAGTTGTACTACTTGTGTTTATGAGGATTAACCAGTTCAAAAGATCGGACTTTAATATAATTAAGTTATACAAGCCTTCATCATTATCACAATTTTAACAGCTTATAAAGTCTACTGCTTAACATAAGCTTTCTTTAGACTTCCAACACAGCCGAATAGAAATGGCTAGCATCCAGTAAGTTCCAGCTAGTTTAGCATGCGACCACAAAAAGCCATGAAAAAAACTTTTTTCGACGTGTGAAAATGTGACAGATATATACTTCGCCATAAATCTGTCTCGTTCTGACACGTCGAACGAAATATTTCGTGGTGCGCTTCCTAGCCCGGTAAGAGTATAAACCAAATTCGTCTCATTATCTTATCGGTAGACGCTTTGGTTGCCATTGACCTCTATTGGTTTATTTATCCATAAATTCTACTTACTAGGTATGTTTTTTTATAGTATTTCGTTTGACTACATACTGCCTGATGATCAGCAGATATGTGGTCTAGGGTGTAGCACGCTTACCTAGAAAGTACCCACCTCGAGATTTCATGTAATTCTACAGCGGAAAGACTCAAGCAAAGCGTTCCACATTCTGACTGTTCGTATGAGGAATGTGGATTCAAAACGTTTGGTTCTGACGCGCGGAGTGACCGCCATAAAAGGGTGGCGCTTTGGTCGCGTTAGTCTAGTCGTGCGATAGAAGACAGGGGCGAAGAAGAATGTGCCTTGCCTACTGCCGCTTCAACTTGACAATCCTCTGTTTTATTTTAGGTGGTCTACTTATTATACAAACCTTTGCGCAGAAATAACAGCTAAATGTAGCGCTCGTCGCGTAATTTGACTAGGTGTTTCTCAGCGATCACCGAAATAAAGCAACGTTCAGCACGGTCAGTATTTGGATGGGTGACCGCTGGCAGCATTTTCCAACTGAGCGCTACCGTGGCTCGGATGATACGTTAAATTGTAGTTTCCCGGTTTTTTAACCGTTTAGCCATGTCAGAGGCCTTCAAGCGGCCTAAAAACTCTGACAATAGGGCGACCAACCTGACCTATACCTACGAGCATACTTAACAGCTAAATACAAATAGGTACTAAAGGTATAAGTAGGTACTCAGGTGATATAATGCGGTGGTCAAACTAATTACAGTAATAGGTCCGCCATTTGCCGCGGCGCTGGTTAGCAAACGAGCAGCCGTCATAGCCCCTTGACAAGATTAATGGAGGAGCACTCCAGGCACTTCTTACCACTACTCTTATCTGGCCACCTCAGCCGGCAATGAGGAATAGTGCCGCATTTGCGGACAGCGTTATGATTTTTGTTTTCCTGATTTGGAGATTTTGTTGATGTTAGCTGGTAGTCGTTTCCGCTACAAAAACGGTAATCTAGTTTTTCAAATGATTAGACGTAGATCAATGTAAGCCTGAGGCTTATAATTTCAGGCCTTCTGGAATTAATCTGTTTGAATTTTGAATCTATGCAATTAAAAATTCTGCGTGTCGAAGGACTTCGCTCTTCATCCTTGGATATATACGCATATATTCTCCGCAAAATTAAGCTGCGTACTTGCATTGTTATTCAATTTACATAGAACACACTACAGCTAGGAGACTTTTTGAATAATATGAACACGTACTTATTAGTTTCACATTGATATTGGAAAGAGTAGAGTGCCCACTCATAGCAATACCCACACACCTCTTGAAGGATCTTGTTAATGCACAGCTTTTTAAATCACAGGGTTACGTTACGTTAAATGAGACGTAAATAATTTGCTGTCTTAAGTAGTGTATTAGGTGGATTAATCTGCTAGTGGCTTTTAGACGAGCGGCCGGCACGGGCCACGAAGTAAGAGGATTTAATATTTATTATCCTATGTTTACTTGTCAGTCTAAAACTTCAGCAAATCGATAAACATCTAAGTCATCAATATGAAAAATAAGAGAAAAAATGCCAGGTCGATGATCTAAGTGTAATTGCGTGATCTTCGACTGTTTTGAGTTTGCACGAAGTCGGTTATTTTCATCTTACTTGACCAGTAATCATATCAAACATAACTCGAACGGACTATTCTAACTCTAAAAGAAATCTCAGCATAGATCACATTTTATGCGATCAACCTGTGCGAACAACTTTTCGCTCAGTAATTAATTAATGAATTCTTAACTCATTGGTTTCATTTAATCAAGATTTCTGTCATGTCATCGTGTCATAATTAATGTTATGTCAAAAATTTTGATTAATCAATCAAATAGGTACACTAAAAAGTTTTCATTCCGACGTCGAAATCATCGCCCCAAAAATAGTTAAAACGTTGTTTGATGATACAATTCGGAAAAATACGAATCATGTGGTCAATTAATTTTGTGTAAGTATGTCTATGCGAAATTTCAAGTCAATCGGCCCATGGAATCGCGTCCTCCCATACAAACTTAGCCACGCTATTTCATCAATTTAGGGCTTGAATTTCGCAAAATCCGTTCTTAGTGAGCGCTTGAGCGCGAGAGTCTCCTAGCACTTGTAGTTTTTGAGATTTCGTGATAGGTGAGTCAGTGAATCACGATTTTATACATATTATATAGATTATTGACAGGTCTGAAGGTCTAGGTAGGAATAGATCGTTGGAATTTGTTTCTTTCTCTAGATAATACAACATTTGCCTGGTCAGCTAGTATTTTATATTAATCATAGTCATAGTCATTTAGTCATAACATAATTGTGGTACATGTCAAAATATTAATTCAAAAAATAGGTATCCTTAAAATCACATTGGAATAAGTACAATAAATAATAATTACAGTTGTAATAATTTGAAAATTGCATTATATAATCTTAATATTAGTCATTAAAGTTGTAGAACGCCTCTTCGACTAGCCATTTCTTTACTTTCTGTTTGAAAGTTTCTCTAGACGGAGCGTCTCTGATGTCACGTGGTATTCGGTTATATACCTCGGGAGCGGTGACATGCACCAGTTTCGATGTCTTAGTGAGCCGGCGAGGTACGGCGCACAGGCGGTGAGCGTGTCGCGACGGAAGTGCGCTGCGCGGCCGCGAGTCTCCGACGTGCAAGTACTCGTCGAGGTGGTCTCTGGCGTACATCGCCACCTGGAGACACACGAGGCTCGGCACAGTCAGTATCCCCATGGACTGGAAATACGAAATCGCGGATGTGTCCTGTGACACTCGCGCTATCGCGCGCACGGCTCGTTTTTGCATTCTGAAGACGCGCTCCCAATCGGCATCGCGCCCCCAGAGCTCGATGCCGTACTGGATTTGCGAGTGCACAGACGCGAAATAGCATTGCCGGACCATGGGGTACCTACGGCAATATTGCAGCCACGCGCCACAGCGCGAAACAAGCCGCTCCTATTTTCTCACATAGTTTGTCGATATGTTCCTCCCACGTGAGAGCACTGTCCAGTTGAAATCCCATAAACGTCGTTGAATTCACTTGCTCCATATCTACATTTCCGATTTTGACTCTCAACGGTCTATACTTACCTCTATAAGAATCTCACTGTTTACAGTCTCAAAATGGAAAGTCGCAAAATAACGAGTTAAAAGGGCTGATAACTCTGATATCTTAGAGCAAATGACCATCAAATCCTTTCTTAGGGCTCTTTTAGGAGCCTCTCATCAGGGGCTCCGGCGTGTTTAGTCGCTGCGAGCAATTTAGCCGAGCACTTAGCCCGTACTCCGCCACGCTACGTTAGCGACGCCTCATGCTTTCTGTAGCGTGAACGTGAATATCATCTACCTACATCATGAGCCGAGCACGAGCGAAGTCGGAAAACTTGTTGTCCTGGGAGAGAAGGAAAAGATAGGCTATGCTATGTTAGCGACGCATCATACTTTCTGTAGCGTGAACGTAAATATCATCTACCTAAATCATGAGCCGAGCACGAGCGAAGTCGGGGAACTTGTTGTTCTAGGTGGAGAGGATAAGCGGTAGATTGCGATGCTATATAGGCGTAGCGCTGAGACTTATTGTTAATGAACTTTGAAACTTTTTCGATTGCAAACGTTAACTACGCAACTGTATACTTGTGCATGTGAGTTTGTGCAAAATGAGAAGAAATACATGTTTTTTTAAGTTTGTTTAACGAGTTACAAGTACCCCATTTTTATATACATTATTAGCAACTTTTTCTATAGGCCCATCTGAAAATCACGAAAAATTGACCAACTGCTCCATTCAAATTTTTTAGATTCAATTTATCTTATTGTGTTGAACAGCTGATTTGTTTTCGCGATTTTAGAGTTGGTCCCAAAGTAAAAGTTGTTTATAATTATGATTCTATACACGTGCATTTTGCAAAGCAGCGCCTCGTATAAATACAGTACAAACAGTTACAAATCAATTTTGTAGTTGAATCACTTTGTTACTCGTGGCTGTTAGTTTAATTGATTTTTATTTATCTACTTAAATGTCTGTTACATAGCATGACCTTTACAAACGCAATTACACAACTGAATTATTGCTTGATGTTATCGCATCGCTTCGCATATCAGCATAGGACATTACTGAAGTTTTGGGCCATTAAAATTTAACTACACTCGACTAGATACGTATCGCTTATTTGAAGAGTTACTCGTATATATATCTATCGTGACATCATGACATGCATGTAACGAGTCCAAGTTAGGTATGTTTTACTACTAGTATCACTGAAATAAGATTTCTTGAATCAGTTAAAGTTTCTATTTAGTTTTAATTAATTTGATTTCGTTAAAATTGGGATACAATAACCATGCAACGGTAAAAATAAACGCAGCCACGCTGCGCGCCTTTTTGTAGAGATTACATTTTTAATTACCTAACTGTCAAGAATAGAGTCTACGCAAGTATTTTTTTCAGGTCATATTATTGTACTACCTTGATAAGCACGCTATTTAATTTGTATTTTTTGACCGTCGTTCACTGAGCACATATATATTGCAATCGATAGGATAGCACATTGTGTATTCGAGCTCATGTAACACACGTACTACAACTTTCACCCACCCACCCCTATGTCCCAACATCATTTTCTAGGGATACGAAGCCCATTTGTTAGCTCGACTTTTTGAGCCAACAGACAAATTAGAGCGGGTAAAATAGAATTCATTTTTATCCCGTTTTACATTCCCCCGGCAAACGGGCAAACATTCTAATCCATTTAGTTAAAAATGTTCTGCTGCTATAGCTGTCAAGCGAAATATATTTTGATGAAAACTTTATAGCTTTTTCTATTTTTATGTTGATACCTTTTTATTCTCCGGCTACTTTTTCTCGGAATCTTTAATAACTAGTAGTCCGCCCCGGACTTGGACCTCGCGCTATTTTGAAATAAATAATAAACAAATGTTGAAAGACATAGATAACGTTCAGTGAAATGTTTAAAATAGTCATCCGCAACTCCCGCAGAAAGTGGCGCCGTTTTGCCTCTTAGCGCGGCCCTCGTATCTTCGTAACCACTGAACAGAAGATGCTCATATTCGAATTTAAAAATTCTATAAATATAAACTACGTTCATGCTAAATTTCATGGAGATCGGTTGAGCGGTACTTGAGTTATCATCGAACAAAGATACATACAAACATACACCCAAGTCAAAGAAGATATAATAATACTACGTACAAGTGGCGGCTCGTCGCAGTAGACTCTGAGACCTCACTTACGCTCGATCAATGAGACGTGAACTGTAATTGATTTTCAGAAAACTAGAGTAGGTACATGGATAGGTACTATTTCAAAGAACGTAAAATCAATATTGGACAATTTGGGAAAGGTACAGATACTTATTTCTTATTTTTGAAGCCTTTTGGTGAAACCCATAGATAACATTACTTGTGAAACCTTATGAAATTATGAGAAACTATGCGATGTAGTTATAAACGTGTAGCGTAATTGATTTAGCCCACAAGTTAGCAAGGAGACGGTCAGAGGAATGCAGTAGTCAAACTGCTATACATTTTCAAATGAAATAAAACACTGATAATAATTTAGGCATTAGACTCATCAGAGCTATTCCAGATATTTTGACTAATGTCGAAATACTCTTTAGATCACAGAAGACAGAAACTGTTCTGTGGTTTAGATACAGGTTCCTGTAAAATAAGGTTTTGGGAAAATATACTTACTAAAGAGATACTTACCTCTATTTATTAATTTCAAAATAATAATATATCGAAAGCTTTAAAACAAGGCCAAATATGCGATTTTATTTAATATCGGCGTCAGCTCTCCACCCTGTTTTTATGTATATATAGACTGTGTAATGGTTGGGCACTTTGCTCTACTCAAATATACATTTACAAATGAACTGCACACAACACATATGTAGTTACATCTCTCTAGGTTTATTATCGAAGTCACGAAGAACATCTTTCAGTGCCTTTTCACTGAAAGACGTTTCGGGTAGAGCTTTGGTACTGACTTTGATAGATCTGGTAGCGTGCTCCTGTTTACAGGGCGGAGGCGTCGGCTGTTTGCTCTCGGTCACAAATATTGACACAAACACCGACTTACGCAGCCGATCGACTGCGCAAAACCAACTTCTTACTACTTACCTACGTCATACACGCAGTAGCACCACGTACATACATGTTCTAAAATAAGCACTAAGTATAGTACTAAAGAGGGAATCTTACCTATTAGGAGTGAATATCTAGAGCAGGGATACTATGTTCTAGGATATCATGTGACTCGCCATTATGACAAACTTTAAAACCAAAGCAATCCTGTAATCGAGAAAAAACCTTTTCTAGACATTTTGTTAAAAGTAAACATTTCTATGTATGAAACAGCGGTTTTTTTTTCGATTTTGATGATGTACTGTACTGTATCAGCCTTTTTAATAGTCCACTGCAGGACGTAGGCCTACCCACGAAGGGTGATTGGGCCATATTCACCACGCTGGCCCAGTGCGGGTTGGTGGATTCACATACGCCATCGAATTTCTGTTACGGACATATGCAGGTTGCCTCACGATGTTTTCCTTCACCGAAAAGCCAGTGGTGTGAAATTCCGTACATAAATTCCAAAGAACTCATTGGTACGGGACCCGGGATTTGAACCCACGACCTCACGATTGTAGGGCGGGTATCACTACCTCTAAGCCACCACGGCTTCATTTTAATGATGACCCCCTTTTAATAAAAATCATCATCATGTTAAGTAGGTATATGTGCTGAGGATTTATCATTCGAGTAGAGGATACTTCTCGTATTATTTGATTACAAAATTAGATTAAAGTTGGAATAGAGATTTTTCGAAACACTTATTGTCTTCATATTAGACGACTTTTGTAGCTCTGTTGGTAATACCACTACCTTCGATACTGGGGTCGATGGGGGGTCGGGGTTTGATTCCCTGAATGTAAAATATATTAGTGATTAATTTATTCAAATATTTGTTCTGGGTATTGGTGTCAATTGTCCTAGTCTTCGTGTGTGTTTTGTTGCAGGAGATGATCCTCCAAAAATTCAACGTTATCCTAATGGGTATGAGTGTGAAGCGTAGTTTATTTATTTAATGTCCATTTCAGAGGAGTTTCTATAGATTGACTTGATTTAATAATTTGTAAATATAGATAAGACAGCTGGCATACGCATCGTTAATTTTTTATGTATAAAAATACCTGCAAAACATCTACAGCGAAACTAGGAAGCGCTAGTACTATCATAATGAACATAAACTTACACAAAAATTAATTTCTCGCTCCTCTCTGCTCGTGATACAACAAAAGTTAATTCCACTTTAGTGCTTTAGCAAAGTCTTAGGTAAATCCAGCTCGGAGTTTAAATTTTATTTTAAACCGTTTGTGGCAAGCCCTGGCAGCAGCAGCGCTGAGGACACGCTACTATGTTTGTGTGCCTTTTTAAAAATAAAATAGAGAAACTTTTATTCACTTTAGCATGGAAATATAGAGCATAATAGATTATGTTGCCGCTTCTAGTATGTTCACTGTTTTCTTTTCAAATACTTAGTAATTGCAGGTGTTTCCTATGTTGTTTAAGACAGGTATGTAAATATAACGTATAATGGATACAGTGATAGCTGATTACTTCTGCAGTTAGATTAGGTTAAGTTACATCTCCGAAATCTATACTTATTTCTATATCTGTACTTTATTACTTATTTGTACTTAAAACAAAAAATACACACTATACACTTGCTTGCTATTTATTCACTTTATTACTTTACCGAAAAATAATATACATACATACGTAAGTAACATCGATTTCGTTCCCATAGACCGGGAAAACATCGCTTCTCTCGGGCGATTTGTCATCTCATCTCGTCTCATCACTATCCAGCGCTTCGACCTTTCTTCCTGTAACGAAGTTCAAATTCCATTTCCAAGATCAAAAGATATCAAACTCGGTATTTCCTTAGCGTGAGCGTCAACTTGGAAAAATTTCGACTCTTCACGCGTCCCAAATGCATCCTATTTTCTCATCTGTGAAAAGAATCGTCAATTTCTTTTTCGTTATACCCACATTTACATTTTCTATCTACGTGACCGTTTTCCCAGACGTTGAAAAAAGTTAAATTCTCTGGAAAACGCTTAGCGTCGAATGAATGTAAAAACAGGTCGTTATCGCCCTCTTTGTCATAATTATCTCTACAATTTAGGTACATGAATGAGTACCGGCGTAGGTCTTTAAAATTGGAAAATGTGCTCGTAAAGGACCTCTCGAGTTTCCATTATCGCGCACTAATGAGATTAAAATCCAATTACAGAGCTCACATAATTATTATATATTTCCTCGGCATTGTATCACCTTTGTCGCTTTTTGAAGACTTGTGCAATATTCAGCGTTGGCCTGGCTCCTGTGTGGGAGTAATCCTCGGAGGATTATAACGTGTAGTCTGGCTGAGCCGGTGTGCCGGCCGCAGGTTCAGATAAACCTTTGCGTCACAAAGTAAATAAACAATCACTCCTTTGTGGCTGCCGGCAGACTGGCCAAATTAGATCCAGGTTCCACTATTTTGTTAAAAAAAGAAATAAAAACCGTACCTATGCATGGTTTAAGCTCCTTTGTAATTAATTTGAGAACCATATTGAAATAAGTAGAGAAATAAGTATCAGTATCTTTTTTGACGAACTGAAGCGCTTCAGCAATAACTTTCTTTAAATAGTAAAAGTCACTTTTACAAAAAAAGAAAATTGTAGACGTCAGCTCGTTTTGTTAAGAGCAGGGTTTACCAGAAAATTCTATGAAGTAAATAACTTATACATAACACCTCAAAATTGCTCCGCACTAGAATTTCCCTCCCTTGAAAGCGGCATACTTAAAATTTTCAGAAAGGCCAAGACAAGTAACATCTGCCCAAACGGGAACTGGACTCAGGAACCTCTGCTTTAAAACACTACCAACTAGTAGGATCGTACCAGTAACATTAATAAAATTGATCGAATAAAGCGTAATGAGCTGTACCTACTCTCGGTTAAGCGAAGTACCGGCTTATTAATTTTTCGTTCTTCACTGAGGGAACTCATAAGTAATATGAGTAAAAACGATGAAAAAATCATGGAAATCACATGTAAATACAATGGAATATGATGGATGAATGGAATACGGAATAAAATGGTTCTGACCAATTTGGTTCATACTCGCTAACATAGTTTAATTTTATCAAAACCGGCTGATAAATAGCGCGACAGCAAATTTCCCCTTTTTTGAGGAAAGTCGCCAATAAAAAATCGCCGACGACAGAAAAATCATTAGATAAAATCATTAATACAGGGTTACAGGGTTATTTCTAATCAATTAGCATCCTTTTAGGGGCTTATTCTGTGCATCAAAGCTAACAACTTTTATTCTGCAACTTTTGTCAAAACTAAAAAAAAGTTGTTGTTCTATATAAAAATATCGTTCACCCGCGACAAAATGTATGGAACAGGAATTTTTTTTCCAGTGTTGACAAAAGTAGTAGAACCAAAGTTGTTAGTATTGATGTACAGAATAAGCCCCTAAAAGGATGCTAATTGATTAGGAATAACCCTGTACCTATAGAACCTGTGTACCAAGTTTCGTCGAAATACGTTGATAAATGCGACTGTAGACAAAAATCAACATCCAGATAATCGAAAGCAAAATTGTTCTGTAGAAGCACAGACCTCACTTCGCTTCGGTCAATAACTAAAATGTAAGTTCACCTTGCCTTACAAAAACAACTCAATGCTGTGTGTTTTGTGGGTGACTAGTGGCTTGTCCTAGACTGAAAGTGTGTCAAGGGCACAAAGCGTACACGTACAGTCGTACACTTCCTGGTGTCTATTTCACTCGATTTAGAAATTTCCAGATACAGAAAGAGCAATTTACAAACTTTCTCTCATCTCCGAGGGAAATAAATTCGTCAAAGGACCAAAGTCTGCAAATAAATCAGCCAGGTGGAGTTTCTCAAAGCTTCCGTGGCTCATTGGAGCTTACATTCCAGTATTAAAAATAAAGTAAATAGCTAATATCTAATATATTTTTGTTGAGCGCTTATTTGACGAATACTTTATAAAGAGCGTACTGAGATACTCCTAAAAATGAGCAAAATTTCTTAAGATATAGTTATTCTAGATCTAGCTAGATCATCATCATCCGCTGCCTTTTGTATCCCCTTACCTTTATTTATTTTTAAACTCTATATCAGTGGTGATGTGTCATGGACAAAAATGTGATAACTGTGTAATTATCGTACCTAATTACCATTATATCATAGACTAAACTCCTCAAGATATTTAGCAGCGCCATCTACAAATAATACATATTCGCTTTTTGCGACGTACGATCATTAGTATGGAAATTGCTGGTCTACTTGAGTACTTAGTTTATGTTTAGTTTAGTTAGATTATACTAGCTTTTGCCCGCGGCTTCGTCCGCGTGGTATTTTGACTTATGTACTATCCCATAGGAACCTTTTATTTTTTCGGGATAAAAAGCCTAGCCTGTGTCACTTTCCGGCCTTTGAACTATATCCATGCCAAAAATCAAGTCAATCCGTTACTCCGTTGTTTGTTTACTTACGTAGGTAATATTGAAAATAGATAGAGAAAATAGAGAACAACAATTTTTGCAATCACGGTCAAAGAATCACTTTATTATTATATACTACGGGACTAATGGCGCACTAAAATTACGAGATAAATAAATACCTCATCATCCCGACGTTTCGGCCGAGTTGCATCGACCGTGGTCACGGGTAGTATATAATAATAATGTGTTCAAATCGCGAAGTTTAAAAAGAATCACTTGTTTTTACATTTGTCAAGTTTGAATATTGAATTCTGATGAAATATGTAAATAACACTTTTCATCATCGTCACCATCGTCATCATCAATCACAAGCTTCCTTATACCACTGCTGGGTATGGGTCTCTCTTTTACCAAAGAAGATATAATAATACTACCTTTTGCTATGCCATCTGCCTCGGTCCTGAGCCTATCGTGTACAGTCCCCCTACCGCCTAATGCAATAGCAATCGTTTATGACTTCATTTTAGTCATTTGGCACCGCCTATGTGACGTTAGCCATCAAAGTTGTTCATTTAACGATTGCTTTCGCAACCCGCGCAAAGCAATTGATGGCTAACGTCACATAGGCGGTGCCAAATGACTAAAATGAAGTCATAAACGATTGCTATTACGATTGCTATTGCTTAGGCGGTAAGGGGGCAGGTTCGACCCGCGATTATGACAATCGACACATCGAGCTGCGGGACGACTAATGTTTCACTAACCTTGCGTCGGCCACCAGTGCCACCACTGTGTCACTAAGGATGTTTATGGTTAAAGCTTTATTCCACCTGTCATTTCACATAGTATCATTATTATTAATAACTATTTTCTACAAGTTCTAGGCAACCCTGTTTATTTCCTATTAATTTCGCGTACAAACTATGCCATCAGATTCAGGGCAATGGTTTCTATTTCTGCCTCAAAATGGCTTTGCTAAAATTATAATGGAACCCAGTCACAGTAGATAACTTCCGATAAACCATTGTTCGTGTGATAAATTGATTTATTGTGTTTAATACATTCAAATTGTTCATCGCTGAGTTTGAAACCATTAAAAGCGATTTCATGTCCCCGATTAAAATTAATTATTTATGAAATTCTCTAAAATGAATGAATTGACAGAAATGAAACAAAAATCCATCAAATTCTTGTCTTAAGGCGTTCTTGAAAGGGTTTCATAGAAAACTGCCTTGAAATAAACATATCAATGTAATATCTGTACTATATGGTCTACATCAGATCTACATGACTGCCTCGGTGGCTCAGTGGTTAGTGACCCTAACTTCTGGGTCAAAGAGGCGTGGGTTCGATCCCCACCCAGGGCAAGTATTTATGTGATGAACATAGGTGTTTGCTCTGTGTCTGGGTGTTATTTAGTTACTATCTAAGTATATAAGTATGTATTTAAAAAAAATATATGTAGTATATCAGTCTCTGGCAGCCATACACAAGCTTTGCTTAGTTTTGCCGTGTGTAAGATGTCCCCAAATATTTATTTATCAAGACAGCCAAGTCGAAACATACACATACTCGTATTTTATGAGAAATAGATATTTCGTTTAATTTTCATGTTTTCAAATGGGAAAATTCTCATCTACCTCATGACAGCCACATCGAAGTATGAAATAGACATCGTATTGTTTAACTTATAAAATACAGTAGGTACCATATTCCTGCGATGAGTAGGTAAATTAATGCAAAATTTAAATAGAGTACTTAAGTACCTAAGTATATACGTCACAGTTGAGATATAGATATTTAAATTAAAAGCTTTTGGTTAAAAACAAAAGGCTTCTAATATATATTTATATTTGAATTATTTTGATGCTTAGGTACTCGTAATATTTTACTATGGAAATTAACGTGGTTTTCACACATTTTATACTATATACGAGTATAACGTGCATTGCGAGACGGCTCCGCGTGCTAGCACTCGCCAACTTGAGAAAGGTCGCCGAATGCGACCGAAACTATAGTCGTTACGACTATCCCCACACGTGAGTTTAGTCCCGTTATATATATGTAGTATAAAATGTACTCGTAATAGTCGATCTCGAATGTCGATAGAATAAAACTATTATATTATATTTGCGGATATTATGACATATTATGCTGAAACAACAACAAAGATTTTCGAGTCTTATAACAAAATAAAGTAAGATATTATAATATGAAATAAACAGAACCCTACATAAACAAAAACAGACCGAAGAAATCGAAAATAAAAACATATTATTTTACTAGTTACTGTATAAATAACGAGGACTAAAAAGCCATACTTGCTCGACTGTTGTCTCAATATTTTTATAATCTTTCCTTACATAATGGGAGGACTCCTCTGAGAACCATGGTCCTAAACAAACGAAGTCAAAAATGAAGACATGATTTTACGCAAGCAAAATCTGTGCTCCCAAGCTTTTTTAAATGGCTTTTTTGCTTGTATTGTGTTAGTTACGTAAGCACTACCGGTTATATTATTTTTATTTTAAGTTTAGGTATTCTTATATTATGTTTTTCAGGATAGCAAAAGAGATCGTTTTGTAAAGTTTTCTGTTAGTCATTTGCTTAGCACAAGCGTTGCAAAATAAATGGTAATGGCCTAATTTATATTTTTTAACAATCATTATTCATTTTATATTGTTACGCAATGCCTAAGAAGCCTTTTATATCTCTGATTAGTTGAAAATATGAGACCAATGATGTACAATACTTTATAAAACCTCATTGTGAGTGGATTGTTAAAAGGTGACGGGAATTCCTCACTCATTGCTGGAAAAAATGTACTTAGTAATTTGGCGTTAAAATGTTTCACAAATGTCCCTGATCAACAGTGAGTAGACAGTATAAGTAGTACCCATGTAGTACCTAATGCCTACGTCGAATGACATCTTGGTCGCTTTGCCAATCATTTTAATCGATGGTGACCTGTGAAATTAAACTTGTTTGTAGGTATATACTCGTTCTACTCATCGCAGGGAAATATTTCCAACGCAATTTCTAGGCATTAAGAGGGTGCTCATATCACAAGTAATATCTTAAGTTGACGAGCGCAGTGATATCCTGCACTGGGTTTTATACTCTCTGAGATCAAAGTTTTAAATGACATTTAAACTCCTCGACAAGTATGACGCCTATCACTACAAGATAACTTTACATATGTAGATAAAATTATAAATCTATCTGAACTGACAACAGGGTCAACAGGGTCGAAAAGTTCTCAAGTCTACGTACCAGCAAATGCAGCGTAGGAGAACACCATATTAGACCTCATTATGGTAGGCCACCGAGGCACAGGATTGCATTAAGCCGCTTCTAACAGTTTTTATTTGTGATCTACAGGGTGTTGCCTTGCAAACTGCAGGGACTTTCAAAAGTGTAAATGCTCATCATTATGCACAACTTGTATTATTGGATCAACAGCGAAATCGCGAATAATATTATTGATAAGCATAGATACGCCTAAAAGTCCCTGAATTTTGCTAAACAACACCTTATGTAAAGAAGGCCTTTGTCCAGCAATAGACGACGATGATGATCTGAACTCGCTGCGTTCTACCACAAATATAAAATAAATAAATGTTAGGGAACTCTTACAGCCGGTCTCTAACTAAGCATAACTTGTGATATGGCTGCCAGTGACTGATATACGTATTAGGTACATATACTTATTTTTAAATACATAGTTATATAGATAAACATCCAGACAGAAAAAAACAACTATGCTCATCACAAAAATACTTGCCCTACGTGGGAATAGAACCCACGCCTCTTTGGATCAGGAGTCACTAACCACTGAGTTAGTTAGAACAGTCAAAACTGACGTGAAAAAAAAACACATCTTTTATTTCATCCCACGAAAATTGCATACACGTCTGTAAAATCTTGTATTGCTCAACCTATATCATAGTAAATTTGCATCAATCGCAAGATAATATAACAGTGTTTGTTGCTAACGTCTCCGACTAGTGTTGGAGGAGAAGACTGACGAAAATACAAAAAAAAACTGACGTGACTGCTCTAATAAGCTACAGTCAGTCCCAAAAGATTCAAGCTTCGTCAGTACCTGGGCTATTGTCCCGACATCCTATTCAGAGGCCGGGCTCGGAGCCGGCGTTACTTTAGTTGTTCCCTACTAATGACGGTGAATGACCTGCATGCGTAGAGATCAATGGAGACCCATCTCTTTACCCGGCGCGCGAGACACTTACATGTAGCAAATACTCTGCAACTGCATACATGTTTACACCACCAAATGTATAGGTAGTATAGGTACATTTACAAAACATACTCGTACATTGCAGAAGGTAGTGTGTGAGCGTAAAAGAATAAGTGTATCGTGGTGCTGAGACACAGTTCTTCGCTACTACGCAACTTACCAGTAAGTTCAGGAGCTTATGGTCCAAGTTTAATGACTGTCAGACCTTATATTATGTCAAAAATAAATGATTTCGTTTGTTTGTTTATTTATATAATTTTTAGCGTTACGCTCAGGGACTCTATTTTTCAAATTTGAACGGCTTGAAGGTATACGGAACTTCGACAGATTGTGTTACGGACAATCAGTCCATGAATGTATAGGTTAGTAATTTGAGAATGATTCAACGTGCATATCGCACAGAATATGTAATAGTGTTTATTATATAAGTTACGACTATGTATGTAATGGACCATTAGTCCAAAAACGCGAAACAATCGCACTGAAAGTCCACAAAGAAACTACGTAGTAGGACATAGATTATGTAACAGTCCACAAAATATTACGCAGTATGATATAGATTATGTATCAGTGTCAAGTAAAAAGATGACGCAATATTGGAGTTTATCCTCAATCTATCTCCGTCTTTGGCGATGTCTCTTTCACACGAAGATTATGGCGAGACGGGAAGCCGGATATAGATTGCGTAACGGCAATTAGCACACTCCTGCCGACGCGTGCTAGCTGCCGCATTGTATTATGATTTAAAATAAGCTAAGGTTCCCACGTTTGTTGTTGCGCGGTTACCTTTCATACCGTACGCATTGTTATTGCTTTGTATAGAATCAACCTGCACTTTCACACCTCTATTGTGGTTGGAACCTATTGTCTTCGGATTACCGCTGTACTCGCCAAATACCTAAGGAAAAATAAATACAGTCCACTCGAAGAAGCCTTGTTTAAATTGGAGATCCCACGAATTAGGACCATCCCCAACAAATGTTTGGTCCTTTGCTCGCCGGATACTGGAACAGCAGCGAGTTTTCAAGAGAATACAACATCAAAAGGCTCAAGACCGAGATCGTCGTTTCGTCGAGAACGTTTGCCCCATGATTACGAGGGGACAAACAGCGCCGAGTCGTCGAGTCGTCGTGCGAGAAAGCCAACCACTACAGAAGAGGCTTTGTTCGTCGTGTGAAAAAGCCAACATCACAGGCTTATACTGAGATTATCAACGGGTGACTACGTCGTGAAAGACCGCCGTGGAAGACCGCCGTCGAGATCGCCGCCAAATTCGTCGGGTTACGTCGAGCATCGGGACGCCGCGCGCTGCTGCGTCGAATGCTGCACGTCGTTGCGTCGAGCGCCGCGCGCCGCTGCGTCAAGCGTGATATCGCCGCCGGATTTGGGCAGTATTACCGCGCCGGTACGTTCACAAGGAAAGCGGGCCGGACTGTAGGCAAGGCAGAGGCGGCTGGTCGTTCCTACCAGCTGCTGAGCCACCGCAGAACTTGTGTTCCACTGCCGGGCGGATCCCACCCTTCCTATCCCACACGTTCCATCCCTGAGGGAGCATATCCCGGCTTAACTGGGCCCTCCCAAAGGACTGTTAGGGACCGTTAGGCTATTAGTAGGGCTGTTAGGGGCATCAAGTGCCAGAAGTTATGCCAATTGAAAGGAGCCCGATCAAAACAAGATCGCACCAAGCAGAAAAGAAGCAAACAATGCAAGAATCACCAGCGTCTCCGTCTGATTTGGGACCGTCCACATCGAACGCACCCGTGGAACCACCCCAGACTATGCAACACCCGCTACCGGAGCGACAAACCGATCAACAAGATGTACCACGTGATAGACCAGTGGAGCGAGCCGCATCTGTTAGATCAATACACAGCGTCGAGGCACGGATAAGGCAACGAAAATTAGAAGCGGAAGAAAGCCTAGCCAACATAAGAAGAGATCAGTTGGAATTACAGGCACTTCTAATTAAGAAACGTCTCGCTGCCGACGTCGCGACCATACGCGAGGACACGGACACTAGTCATCGGATAGACGAATGGTTACAACACAGTCGCACACGGGGGGAGCCACCACGGGGGGAGCCGCGCGAACCGAACATGAATCAACCGGAACTAGGGCACGTTAGATATCACTCGCCGCCGAGGAGAAACCAAGACGCGGTTGAACAAGAGCGATATCGTAGTTCGTATGAAGAAACGAGGAGACACCGATCGCCTACGCCTGGGAGGTCTCGAGACCGAGGGATCGACCGCTTAGCCGACGTATTAGAAAAAATGGTACGACAGCGAGCACCGCCGAGACAAGCGCAAGAACTACCTATCTTCAGCGGCGCTATCGGAGAATGGCTACCATTTAAAGCTGCAATGCGCGAATCTACGAAGATTCACAATTTCTCACCGGCTGAGAACTTAGCACGCATGCGGGCGTGTCTGAGAGGCGAAGCAAGACAGGCAGTGTCGGCGTTATTATATGCTGCAACAGATCCGTCGCAGATTATGAAAACATTAGAGCAATGCTACGGAAGGCCAGAAATGATAATCGATCAGGCGTTAAACGATATGCGTAAGTTACCACGCCTTAACCCGAATACAACGGCCGTAGAGCTTAATTCGTTCGCAATAAAGCTACAAAACATCGTCATGACCGTCGACAGCATTGATGAGCGGGGATATTTGCAGAATCCGATGCTAGCACGAGGAATAACAGAGAAACTGACGCCACATCTTAAATCGCGGTGGTGCGATTATGTGGAGGATAAAAGCAGTCGCTCAGAGCCTGAGATTATCACAATATCTAAGTTTCTCTTGAGAGAGGCCGAGCGAGCGATGCGCCACACATACTCGACGTCAGTGACATGTGCTACAACGGCGGCAAAAGCAGCAAATAACAATAAAAACACGAACGCGAACGTGACCCACAAGAAAGGCGCAAACGTATACGCGACCACTGATGCCACGCAGAGATCGGTCGAATGCATAGCCTGTGGCAATGAACACGCCACGCCGAGCTGTAAAAAGCTAGCATCAATGACCGTTCCGAAGCGATGGGAGTGGGCCAAGGAAACGCGCGTATGTTTTCAATGCCTTAACAGCAAACACAGGCGCAATAAATGCTCTGCACGGAAGTGCGGGACAGATGAGTGCCGAGAACCGCACCATGCACTTCTACATACAGCTAAAGAGCGATGCGCCACAGAACCCGTAATAGTTCAAGATGACGTAGCAACATCGGCTTCAACGCACCTTGCGGGAACGAACAAGCAGGTGCTATTGAAGGTATGCCCGATCACGCTAAAAGGGCTACACGGGATCGAAGTTAACACCTTTGCATTGCTTGACGAGGGATCGACGATCACGCTGATAGATGACGAGATCGCCACGATGATAGGAGCGAGGGGCCCGGTACGACCTCTACGCATCCATGGCGTTACATCTACTCAGAGGGAACCGGAAAGCCGCGTCGTCGAATTAAAGTTACGCGGTCGAAGCCGGAGTGATTATCACACAGTCAGAGCAAGGACGGTGTCTAACCTCGCGCTAGGTAGCCAGTCGATAGACGACGGCCTCCTAGACCATGAACATCTTCGCGAATTGAAACCAGAAGATGTATGCTACACGGACGGGACACCACACGTGCTAATAGGAGCCGACAACTGGCATTTAATTGTCACACGTAAATTGTTGACCGGGACAAAGAATCAACCGGCGGCATCACTAACACAGTTAGGATGGATAATACACGGCTCTACGCCTCGTAGCGTCGTAGCACAAGGTGAGACGGTACTACACGTGCGCACCGCCCAAGAAAATACGCGTAGCAGAATAACGCCGCCCAACGACGAGTTACACGAACTAGTAAAATCGCATTTTCACCTGGACGCGCTGGGCATCGAACGCAAAGTTAAGCCCAACGAAAATGAGGAACGCGCCATGGAGATTTTTGAGAAAACTGCGATATTAAAAAACAGACACTATGAAGTCGGATTGCCGTGGAAATTCGACGATGTATGCCTACCGCCCAGCTACGACATGGCGTTAAGTCGCTTGCGCGGGATCGAACGCAAGCTGGACAGATGCCCAGAACTTAGAGAGGCATACGCCGGGGAGATAAGCAAGCTAGTGCAAAAGGGTTACGCAACACAATGCGACGAAGACCACGGCAATAATCCACTCATGTGGTATTTACCGCATTTCGCGGTAACAAATCCCAACAAACCGGGGAAGGTCAGAATAGTGTTTGACGCGGCCGCCAAAGCAAATGGGACTTGTCTGAACGACATGCTCTTGGACGGACCGGACCTTCTCAAGGCGTTATACGGGATCCTAATACGCTTCAGAATGAAGCCGGTGGCCGTCGTAGCCGACATAAAAGAAATGTTTTTGCGCGTGAAGATACGCCGTGAGGATAGCGTAGCGCAACATTTCTTATGGCGCGGCGATGAACGTAAGAAGCCGCCACAGAAATACGTGATGCAATCAATGATTTTTGGAGCCCGAAGCTCACCATTTATGGCGCACAGCGTGCGTAACAAGAATGCGTCGATGTCGAAAGGTACGCATGCGCTCGCCTATCGCGCTATAACTGAAAATCATTACATGGACGACTGGGTCGATAGCTTCAATGACCAAGAGACAGCGATGCGCGTTATCAACGAAGTGCGCGAAGTGCATAGTAACGCAGGTTTCGAGATGGCAGGATGGCTATCGAACGAACCGGATATTTTAAGTTTGATTCCTGATGAGGACAAGGCGTCCGCCCCTAGAGAATTGGGACACAACGCACAAGGAAAAACCTTAGGCCTCATTTGGGTGCCGGACAGCGACGAACTCGCGTTTAACACCAACATGCACCGAGTGCCAGACGACGTAAAGGACGGCACGAGAACGCCGACAAAACGCGAGGTACTGGCCGCCGTCATGTCAATATATGACCCGCTATGTCTCCTGAGTGGCTATCTACTAGAAGGACGGTATCAAGTTCGCGAGCTTTGGAGACAACAAGTAGGCTGGGACGAACCGATACCGCTAGAGAACGCATGTGAGTTTCGAGATTGGCTACAGGATCTCGATAGCGTTAAGACGCTACGCTTACCGCGATGCTATGGGGAGCTAGGGAACGTCGTACAACGGGAACTACATGTATTTTGCGACGCAAGCGATCAAGCGTACGCATGTGCCATGTACTGGCGTTACCTAACAGACGACGGATCTGTGAGAATCGCTCTAGTAGCCGGTAAAGCGAAAGTGGCGCCACTCAAACCGCAGAGCATACCTCGGATGGAACTACAAGCGGCCTTGATCGGAGCCAGGCTAGCTGCCGAGGTAACGAAAGAACTGGGAGAATATGCGAGCCCGGTTACGTTCTGGAGTGACTCAAAAACTGTCCTCCATTGGATACGAAATGATGCCGTGCGATATACGCCATTTGTAGCTCATCGACTAGCAGAAATTGCGGAGCTAACGAAGACTAAACAATGGCGGTGGGTGCCATCGGCTCATAACGTCGCCGACGACGCGACCAGGCGTGGGAAAACGCGCCTAAAAAACGATGACAGGTGGTTTGTTGGACCGAAGTTCTTGTATGGACCACCCGAAAGCTGGCCTCGAGAGGAAGCGTCAGAACCGGACCATGAAGAGGTCCTAGCAAATCGTGCAGAGGACGAACCTCCTCTTATTATTATGACACGATTCTCGAAAATGGAACGATTAGTTCGAGCACTCGGATACGTGCTCTTATTTATCGATAAGTGTCGACACCGCGAGACAAAGTTGACGGCGCATCATTTGAAAACGGCCGAACTATTGTTGCTGAAGCAAGCGCAACAAGAAAGCTTCGCGACCGATGTAAAATACCTACAAAAGGGTAAAAACATTGAAAAGGGGAGCAGATTACGAACGCTCGATCCTATGCTCGATAATGACGGAATCCTGCGTTTACGCGGAAGAATACGCGCGGCCGCGATTCCGGAAGAGCGGAAAAATCCGCCGATTTTATGCGGAAAACACTATTTCACGAAATTGCTCATTCGGCGGGAGCATGCCGAGAATCATCACGCGGGACGCGAGACCATCGTTAATAACATAAGACAGCGTTATTGGGTACTACGCCTGAGACCCGCTGTAAGAACCACGTTGAGCGAGTGTACGAGATGCAAAATGCATAAAGGAAGACTACCAGCTCCGGTTAAAGGCGATTTACCTGAAGCACGCCTAAGTGCGTATACACGTCCGTTTTCCCGTTCAGGAATAGACTGCTTCGGTCCAATGAACGTTGTGATTGGCCGAAGACGTGAGAAACGATGGGGCATGTTGTTTACCTGCTTGGTGACCCGAGCGATCCACATAGAATTACTCTCCAGTCTGAGTACGGACAGCGCAATTATGGCCTTAAGAAGAATGGCCGCGAGACGCGGCTGGAGTGAAATTTATTTTTCCGACAACGCAACGAATTTTCTGGGAAGCGAAATGGAGTTGAAAAAGGCATATGAAGAATGGATGCCTTCGCTCCGCGACTACGCGCTGAAGAAACGCGCGGACTGGCGATTCATTGATCCGGGCGCGCCAAATCAAGGCGGCGCATGGGAAAGAATGATACGCACAGTAAAGGACGCATTATACGTCACAATGAAGGAACGAGCGCCGAAAGAAGAGGTTCTACTCACAGTACTCACGGAAATCGAGTACACTGTGAATTCGCGCCCGTTACTACTACGTATCCCGGGAAAGACGGCGTGGTGCGTAGTGTGGATGTGAAAACACGGGGCGGGATGTTTCGACGTCCAGCTCGAAGACTGCTTGTCCTTCCACTTGGCATAGCTTCGTAGAACTGCGCTGGGGGGAGAATTGTTACGGACAATCAGTCCATGAATGTATAGGTTAGTAATTTGAGAATGATTCAACGTGCATATCGCACAGAATATGTAATAGTGTTTATTATATAAGTTACGACTATGTATGTAATGGACCATTAGTCCAAAAACGCGAAACAATCGCACTGAAAGTCCACAAAGAAACTACGTAGTAGGACATAGATTATGTAACAGTCCACAAAATATTACGCAGTATGATATAGATTATGTATCAGTGTCAAGTAAAAAGATGACGCAATATTGGAGTTTATCCTCAATCTATCTCCGTCTTTGGCGATGTCTCTTTCACACGAAGATTATGGCGAGACGGGAAGCCGGATATAGATTGCGTAACGGCAATTAGCACACTCCTGCCGACGCGTGCTAGCTGCCGCATTGTATTATGATTTAAAATAAGCTAAGGTTCCCACGTTTGTTGTTGCGCGGTTACCTTTCATACCGTACGCATTGTTATTGCTTTGTATAGAATCAACCTGCACTTTCACACCTCTATTGTGGTTGGAACCTATTGTCTTCGGATTACCGCTGTACTCGCCAAATACCTAAGGAAAAATAAATACAGTCCACTCGAAGAAGCCTTGTTTAAATTGGAGATCCCACGAATTAGGACCATCCCCAACAGATTGTATGGAGAATCTACTCCACGTTGTCTATGGAAGTTGCAAATACTCCATACAAGTTAAGTATACGGCACTTACGTAGTGTACGCTATATTGGAACGACATGTCATATGCTGGGGGATCTGTGCTTGCAAACACAGCCTATTTCAACGATAGATAGTCCGCCTAAATTCGTTTTTTTGTTCAATTTTAGACTTTGAATAGCACAAACTAATAATTTAAGCCTGTGAGAGCTTGAAGCCTGCTTTAATTTATAATGCCCCTATTTCAATTTAGCTAATCGCTTAATTGAAATGGCCAATCGTTAGCGTAACAAAGCAGCTATAGCTGCTTTGTAGTATAAATGAAAGTAATATAATTTCCAATTCATTTGCTTTTGATTTAGCATTGTTGTAAAATACATATTTACGTGCATAATCTACTGGTTTTATTATCTTTGTTCTCAAGTAAAAGCTTTGTGATGTCTAAATATAAAGCAAAATACCTGGAATAATTTTACTTAGAGTAAGTGATTTTAAACTTTTCATTTAAATAACAAAATAGTTTAAAAATAAAACTTTTATGTCTATTGGGTTTAAAACCTCCATTCAATCTCCGGATTTACTTACTCTCCGAGTTTTTTACCCTCATCGACCATATCATTCAATACATCACAGTCCGTTCTGTATTCTCATTCCTAAGCGATCTTAAAGCTAATGGGTAGAACATAAATAGCATAATATATTTCTAATACTAATGAAGCCATGTTCAAATAACATGAACTCCAACCGCACGTATCTAGCAGTGAAATCATCTCGCAGTTCACCGAGTCTCGAGCTCAATTTGCATATTATGAAAATTTCCAAGTAGGTACCTAGTTAAATAGTAGTTATCCCCCCTCGGTGACGGTGGGAACTAATAAAATTATGCGACCTCATTTGTTACTTAGGCAGGCCCTGGGGGCTCCCAGTGAGAAATTACCCAAATCCCCAGAGGCATTAATTTCTGGTCCATTCTTCGGTAAATATATCTGTTAACGGTCCAGTAAAATCTATAGGATAGTCTGAAAGGCGGTCGTAGGTTTAATTGTTCCTGCTTAAATGATTCTCACTTTGGGTGTAGGTTAAGTATATGATTATTTATCGCAAAAAATCTCAACACCGACTTTCATCGTTTGCACGAATCGATGTGACATCTATGTACAGTTTTTTAATTTATTAAAAAACGGCTCGGCCAAATTTGATAAAATTTGAAATACAGGGTTATTTCTAATGAATTAGCATCCTTTTAGGGGGCATCCTTATTCTGTACCTCAAAACTAACATTTTTTTCTGTGACTTTTGTCAAAACTCAAAAAAAATGGCGTTCCATATAAAAATATCGTTCACCCGCGACAAAATGTATTTTGCGATATATTTTTTTGATTTTTGACAAAAGTCGCAGAACAAAAGTTGTTAGTTTTGATGTACAGAATAAGCCTCTAAAAGGGTGCTAATTGATAAGAAATAGCTCTGTATACTCTTTCGAACTAAAAAACAGTTTTTTAAATCGGTTTCCAATTAGCGAAAATATCGATGAACATAGACAAAAAAACACATACGCACGGACGAACATAGTATCTCCTCCTTTTTGGAAGTCGGTAAAAACAGAGGACGTTCTTGACATTATTTATCTCACATAAAACACCCGAATCGGTAGTAGTTCCATTTTTAAAGCAATAAAAAAAATTGCAACGTCGGCAAAAAATTAATAGCAGTCTAATGTTTAATGACAATAATAAATAAATATTTTGAGACATCTTACACACGGCCTCTGACCCCAAGTTAAGCAAAGCTTGTGATATGGCTGCCAGAGACTGATATACTACATATATATATTTTTAAATACATACTTATATAGATAGTAACTAAATAACACCCAGACACAGAGCAAACACTTGTGTTCATCACAAAAATATTTGCCCTGGGTGGGGATCGAACCCACGCCTCTTTGATCCAGAAGTTAGGGTCACTAACCACTGAGCCACCGAGGCAGTCTAAATAAATCTAAATCTAATCTAAATATTAAATTAATTGGTATTGCATGGCATATAAATAAGGGGTTGAGCTCAAATGCTAAAAAAATGCTTAAATCCTATTACTTTTTTCTCAAAAAATAATAATATTGTAAGAAAAATTCTCTCTAGCCCAAAAAATTATCCGTAGATGTATAATTTAATAATGTCAATTTTTATGCAAGCCGCGAACCGTCGCTTAATAGGTAGAAGATGAATATTCAAGCCCAATTTAGTGGCTCGAATACAAGGAGCACATTCAGCCGGGGACGCCGCGAATAAATTAATACCACTCCGTCACGTCATCTTACGTCGTATTTACTTACGTATTTACGGTGACGCTCGCTCTCGCTCAGCTTTTCGACGGTGCCTCGTATATTTTTATAGGTTGAATATTTTAATAAGAAATGGTAATAGATGATAAGATTAAGACATTGAGTTTGTCATTATGATTATAATCGTTGCATATACTTATAATAGGAATTCAGAAGTAGCGCACTAGCATATTATAATAAAACGTAGGTAGGTATAGTACCTAAATGTAGGTATATAAACTTTTTTATTTTAAATAGCTGATAAGCCAAACTAAAGGGAATTAACTGCATCTCTTTATTATTATATACTACGGGACTAATCGCGCACTAAAATTACGAGATAAATAAATACCTCCTCATCCCGACGTTTCGGCCGAGTTGCATTGACCGTGGTCACGGGTAGACTCTGATGAGGTGTTTAATTATCTTGTAATTTTAGTGCGCGATTAGTCCCGTAGTATATAATAATAATGTGTTCAAATCGCGAAAGTTTAAAAACTGCATCTCTTTATTAAAATTTTGATAATATTGTGATCAAAGGTTTCTTCGAGCTGCAGGCATAGGTCAAGTAGTTACCACTTTTTGAACGTAACGCTTTTCAAATTCTTGGTTCTAACACAAATTGAAAATGTTTATACAAATGTAATTCTAGTACTCGTAAAAATAAAATGAGTTTCATGTTAAATTCACGGAATGAAAATATTTGCAAAGCTCAAATAAAGTTTATTTTACTTATGCAATGTAGATACGTCTGGGGAAGGGCCTTCACTTTGCCAATTGTTCACCTACCAAGCTACATAACGTGTCAAAAGTATAATATTTCTGATTTAAACATCTATGTTTACTCGCCCTTACTTGACGTATGTTTACCTATTTTTATCGACTTCCAAAAAGTTGGAGGTACTTTGTACGTCTATATGTATTTTTGTTTGTGTATATTCATCGATATTTACGCCTAATGTGGACCGATTTAAAAAAAACAGCATCGATTCTACCCGGACCGGGTACGACGCGGACAAATTGACATGTCCACGTCCGACCGGCCTACCGCCGCCTGTCCGTGACATCCACCGTTAAATATAAACGGCATACGCTCGTAACTGCGGCTTCCTGTAGGCTGAATAGATAAACTGATCCAATTGGCACCTTGAGACAATTTGTATTACCAAAACTATGTAGCAAAAATTTCACTATTTTATGTGTACTATAACATTTTGTAGAATAATAAATAAATATTTGGGGACATCTTACACACGGTCTTTGACCCCAAACTAAGCAAAACTTGTGATATGGTTGCCAGAAATTGATATACTGCAAATACATATTTTATATATACACACTTATATAGATAGTAACTAAATAACACCCAGACACAGAGCAAACACCTATGTTCATCACATAAATACCTGCTTTGGGTGGGGATGAACCCACGCCTCTTTGACCAAGTAGTTAAGGTCACTAACTACTGAGCCACCGAGGCAGTCAAAGTTGAAAGTTGTTTTGGTTACTTAGGTAGGTGTGGTCAATAATAGAGCCCCACTCGAAAGAAACTACTCAAAAAATCTTTACGTATATCTTGCATAAATAAATAAATACTCCGTTACGAGTCTAACTCACTAACAGTAGCATCAATATAGAATGTAAGAAAAAATGCCAAGTCGATGAACAGTAGGTATCTGATTATATTTCTAAGCCGTTCATTGTAATCTCCCACAGCTGATGTCATCAGACCGGCATCGATTCCACCCGGAGCGGGGACGACGCGGACAAATTGACATGTCCACGTCCGACCGGCCTTCCGCCGCCTGTCCGTGACATCCGCCGTTAAATATAGACGGCATATGCCGGTAACTGTGGCTTCCTGTAGGCTGAATTACTTCATTGCTATATTCATTTTTGTTTTTGATCCATTCATTGTTATTATTGTATAACTGATCTTAGAATGTTATTTTAAGTAGAACCAAGTTTTTTTGTTGTAACACTTGTAACCTAGGATACCTCCAGACCATATCATTTTTTGTATGTTTCGTTTTTCTGGTCGCCACAATACGGGCCTCTGAGCCTAGTGTGGGGCCGCTGGAAATAGTTGGAATTATCTCATTACGTTTTGTTTTGTATATGTATTGTTATATTGAAAATTCTATTGTAATCTGTGTGTTCAAATAAATAAATAAATTGAAATAAAAAATAAATTGAATGGATAGGACTTTGCTGATTCAATTGGCGCCTTGAGATAAGCTGTATTAGGATAATTCTATAGTTAACTCTTTACCATTTTGTTTGTGATCTCATTGGATAACATCTTTGTAGAAAATAAAGCTATTCATTTCTATAAAGATGTTAATCTGTTTCCATAACAATAGTTAAAATCGGCCGATGAGATCATCTTGAAAATAATAATTATATTTCGCCAAAAATGGCAAAAGTCATAACAAGACAAGACAAAAGACGATGACGAAACAAAAGAAGAACAATCAAAATCGTTTCAGTATATGTATTCACGGAGTAATCTCGTAATCTACAATTAAATACATACAAAATAAAACATATAGTGGAATTGAGATCCTCCTTTTTTAAGTCGGTTAAAAATTGATCTCAACGTATTTTAACCTAGTATATATACTCCTTTCAAAAGCATCAGTCATCTTAATTTTTTTTTAATTATTTTTTTTAATATTTTATGTTTAATTTAATGTAATGTAGGTAAATTACATACATTATTATATAACTTTTCAAAAGCATCAGTTACCTTAATTTTTTTTTAATATTGATTTTTTAATTTAATGTAAACCTACATTACATTAAATTAAAAATTCAATACATATACAAAAAAAATTAAGATGACTGATGCTTTTGAAAGAATTATATTCTAGGTATCACAAGGTTACCGTCTTACCGAATTTTTAATTAATTTATTATAATATTAGGCCCAATTATAAAGGCACCATCCTAATTATAATAGCTAATTTCTGTTTATTTTTCACTCACGGCATTCGATAGAAAGAACACTTTTAAATTTGCTATTAAATTTACGACGGCGCCTTCATAATTCTATTAGGGTCTATTACGCCTAATAATTTTGTTGAGTACCTACATGGGTACAAACCTACATACTTAATAAATAATTATTATTTATGACGATTCGTAGGGTGTTGCTCGTAGTATATTTTTGTATAGTAATGAATGTAATTTTCCTTACTGAAAATAAATGACATCTATCTATCTATCATCCCTCCCTAGCTCGCATCGATTCCATTTGGACCGGGAATGCTGAGTGGATAGAGAGGACTGATAAAATAGATGAATACCTACCTACATTTTAGAAGCATGATAATTTATTAATTGGTTGTTCACTACTTTTATTGCCATATTATACCTACTATGTATTTTTAACATAGGTACCAAAACAATGAGAGGTATCAGAAACCTAATAAAATTCTCCTGACCCATATAAATCTCATCTTCAAAAACAACCAAAATACTAAGTTATCTGTAAACCCGGCCGAAAGCCGCCAGATATGCAAGAGTAATTTTCTTGTTCACTGAACCCGCGGTCTGATATCTTAAAATGTATATTTCAAAATAGCTCCCTCGGTGCAAAATATCTTCCAAACAATCTAAGCTTCAAGGACAAAAATAGATAGCTTACAATGTTGCCATAGCAATGTACGGATTGAGACAATACTTTTGAAGATTTTCTTCCTTATAAATGCCTGGCGCTTCTTAGCAAAATAAACGAATTGAAACTGATAAAATTAAACTATTTTTATGCATTTAAACAAAACAATGTAGTTAACTGGATCTGCGTACAAAATGTCATAACGTAATAGTGCAAAACGATTGGGCTCGTCCGGGATTTGAACCCGGGACCTCTCGCACCCTAAGCGAAAATCATACCCCTAGACCAACGAGCCGGGTAACTATAGGGCCGAAATATCAATACAGTATCTAAAGAGAATATGGCTAGCACACAATGACGTAGTCATACGCAAGTGAAAGGGAGCATCTTCCACAGAGACCAATGACCGCATATTTTATAGATTCTATTCAAGTTACACTAAATATAAAGGACTACTATAACACATACTATGTATAAAGCACTTTAAAAATATATCTTTATAAGTTAAGTAACGCACAGTTACGTCCTTTTCCGTAAAAAAAATTATCACGGTGTATCAAAACAGGGCTCGTCCGGGATTTGAACCCGGGACCTCTCGCACCCAAAGCGAGAATCATACCCCTAGACCAACGAGCCACATACGTCAACGAAAAAAATGTTCGGTTACGGCAAAGTGACTTATTGTAGAAGGCTTTACAAACGCACCAACTAGACTGTTTACATAGAAAGTTTGTAATAAATTATTTACACATAATACCTGTGTCGGATACAGCTTGAGTACCTATTATTTTTATATATTTTGCGCTAGAATTTTATTTTATACAGGCTGATTCATTGCAAAACAGGCGCTTTCAGAGGTACGAGTAAGTAGGTATAAATGTTTTACTCGATATTTCACTCGGCGACAGACTAGGGTATCATTGTATTTACTCACTACTTACTCATTATTATGACATACTTTTACTATGGGGCCAACTCCAAATCGTGATAAGTATAATATTAGCAGTTCACAATTTCAGGGGTAGCAGCAAAGTAAAATCCGACTTTGCAAAGCAACAATTCTAACAAAACAGAAAACACCTTGTATTATATGTCATTCCGTCTCTGTTTTCCTCGTGTGACTGTGACTAAGATATATCGAACTACCTACTTCTATATATTTCCTGTTATCGTTACAATTACCTAACCCATATCAACAAGTGGTAAAGTGATAACGAATATCAACACAAAGGAAAAATCAAACTACTTACATACGAAGAAACCATTTACTAGGCTCGAAAGAGATTACCTAAATACTTATTACCATAAAGAGAAAAACAAAAAAAATAACTTAAAAAAATATACGCCTGCTGAAAACAACATAGCATTCGTAACAATATTTTTATGAATGTCTCGAAAGTTTAGTGTGTGTTACCAGTGATGTCTTACGACACTAAAATGTGGTCTCTCACTATTGACAAAGAAGATAAGTACAATGGTATTGACCTCATTAGTAATCTCCTAGTAGCCCAACGACCTATGGAGCTGTGCTCGGAGTCTCTCTGTAACATCGAATCAAAATGAAGTGTTCCGTAGACTAATTAAGCTGGAAACATACTATCGGACGCGGCTTACGGACGCGACTGACAGCCGCGGTCTAGACTATGAAAGTACACTGAGCCGTGCACACTATGAGACATCAATCGCCGACGTCACCTTCGGATGTCCGAGAGCGATCTGGCACACCGGATGTTTTAAGACTGTGCACATTGCTAAGTCGCGGCTGTCAGTCGCGTCCGTCAGCCGCGTCCGATAGTATGTTTCCGGCTTAAAGCAGCAAAGTCCAGAAGATTGACAAGTTGAAATGACAGTGGACAGGGCATATACCTAACATGGAGGAATGATGGATAACCAATGAGGTCGAAAAGTTTTCAAGTTTAAACCACGTACCTGCAAACGCAGCGTAGGAAATACCCCAGAACAGTATCATACAGAATGTAAGCAGCTTCCAACTGGTCTCATTAGAGTATAGTGGCAACCTATGTCCAGAAGTGGACGTCCCATGACTGAAACGATGGTGATAATGATATTAAATAAGTGTATTTAACTATTTTTTATATCACTGGCTCGAAAATGAACAATTATGTCATTCAATTTCAACGTAAAATAAATCATTATTATCACACAATCTCGAGGGCTATGGCAGGGCAATAATGTTACATGAAACTCCCTAGGGATTAAAGGGATTTAAATTTGGTATGTCTAATTTATTTGTATGGAAACATCTTTACTTAGAACAAATGTGGGCATTGTAAAGAGGTTCTATTCGATAATCGAGTTGGTCCAAGGACTTTGTATACTATCTGGACTGCGCACAGGCGAAATTTGGCTCAAAGTTATTTTAGGAAAATTCAACCTTAATGCGTTGTAACAAAACATATATTTCTTTGAAATAGTATAAGAGAGACGCTGTGCCGAGTGAGACTTCCCAAAGTGATGAAGTTGTCCCGCTCGCACTATTGCCATTTCGAAACGACACTTATAAATGGTAGAATTATTACCTGTAAAGCCGCGACTGTCTTAACCATTTCTTAGTTTTTTTAACAAATGTAGTTTGATAAGATTTTAGTTAAAATTGCGAATAGATGCCAATAAAACAGAGTTTGATATTTATTTTGTATGAATATACCTACGTCTTTATGATTAACGGTTATTTTTTATTTTTGACTAGAGTATCACCGTCGATTGCAAATGGCGTACTATGGTGTATATAAAGAAGTGTAGTAGGGTGACTATGCTGGACATATTTCTTAAACATGCTGGGTGTACAATTGGTGTATAATCGTGGTTGTCATTTTTATTTTTTTTAGGTTGTAGATTTCAAAATTGGCATCCATATTGGAATTAAAAACGGCAGACGTCACTTTTTTGAAAAAAATATGGGTGTAGTTTTCGAGGTTTTTTGGGGTGTAGATTTCAAAAATGGCATCCATTTTGAAATTAAAGATGGCGGACGTCACTATTTTGAAAAAGTCGTCATGGGTGTCGTTTAATAGGTTTTTGGGGGTGTAGATTTCAAAACTAGCGTCCATTTTGGAATTAAAGATGGTGGACGTCACTTTTTTGAAAAAATCGTCATGGGTGTAGTTTTCGAGGTTTTTGGGGGTGTAGATTTCAAAAATGGAATTAGAGATAGTAGATGTTGCTTTTTTGAAAAAGTCGTCATAAGTGTTATTTTTTGAGAATTCGGGGGTTTATATTTCAAAATTGGCATTCATTTTGGAATTGAAGATGGCGAACATTACTTCAAAATGGATGCCTATTTTGAAATATACACCCCCAAAAACCTCTAAAACTACACCCATGACGACTTTTTCAAAAAAGTGAGTCCGCTATTTTTTATTTCAAAATGGATGCCTTGTTTACTACGGAAGCCTTAAAATTCTGTTAACCTCGGAAGTCTATTCGTAGATAAGTTTTTGTGATTAAGATTTTTCGTGATAAGGTCTATTTGTGACAAAGTTTTCCGTGAAAAAGTTTTTGTGAAAAAATTTTTCGTGGTTAAGTACTGACACGGGTAGCGTGATATGTGTCAAGATTACATCTATGAAATTTAAACGTTGTTCAACACCGTAAATATGGATTCCAGACCATTACTGTCGTCACAAAAGTGAAGGAACTCATCGAGATCTACATTTCCGATGACAGCTGTTAAACTTAAAACTGGTTTATCTCCGTCATTATCAATTCTAGACCATTACTGTCTTAATAAAGGTGAAAGAACTCTTCAAGATCTACATTTCCGATAACAGCTGTCAAACTTGAAACTGAATTATCTCCGTGTATATTAATTCTAGACCATTGTTTTTATGGGGATTGGTTTTATAGAGATCTTCAAGGAAGGCTTATGCCCAGAAGTAGGCGTGTTATTGCTAAAGCGACGACGATGACGAAGGACGACGAGTTAGGGGTAAGATAACTGCGATTCTTGCGTGCAGTAACATTCCAAAGAAAAATTGTATCCCAAGATGATCGAGATGTTTTGGTCATCCTACTTGGAAAAGAGACACAATCATCTGTTGTGGTATCCTTGTCGGCACGTTTTTCTTTGCCAGTACTCAATCCTGTTTATATGATAAATCCATGAGTTGGTCATAATAATCGAGTAGGTCATGATTGTCACGTAGTATACAGGGTTATTTCTAATCAATTAGCACCCTTTTAGGGGCTTATTCTGTACATCAAAATTAACAAATTTTGTTCTGCGACTTTTGTCAAATTCAAAAAAAATTTTTGTTGTTCCATAGAAAAATATCGTTCACCCGCGAAAAAATGTATGGAACATCTGTTGTTTTTTTTTAGTTTTGACTAAAGTCGCAGAACAAAAGTTGTTAGTTTTGATGTACAGAATAAGTCCCTAAAAGGATGCTAATTGATTAGGTATTACATTTTTATTTTATTGTGAACAAAACCGAGTGACAGTGTTTGACATTATTAAAATTCCTGGGTTTTTATTTTCTCGCAGGAGTAGTAGAGTATTCAACGCTGGAACAAAGTCTGTCTTTGTCTTGGGCGGCTTGAGCCGCTCGCTTCACTTAAGACTATACATATACTCTCAGGACTCAGTCCCTTGCTACGCTCAGGGCAGAGCCGTAAACAGCCTTTTCTGCGCCCTGTGCGAGCTTCTATGACTGCACCCTTGTTTTACGCAATAAGGCTTTAGGTCTGGCCATTCTTGCGCCCCCCAGTGTCTACGCCCTGTGCCTGGGCACCGGTGGCACCGCCCTATTTACGGCACTGGCTCAGGGTCCAATAATATGTCGCCCGCGACATAAGACAATACTTTGTCCCCATGTTAAATAATCTACTACAAAATGTTATAAATGTATTTCTATGTAATAAGCATGTTTACTGGGTATAAAAATCATAATTATTTTTAGCCCGTTAGTTAGATTATTAAAAAAGATTGGACACGTATTTATTTCTTTTGTCAATGAAACAACTAATGACAAAGATGAACCTTGACAAATTTAAGAGTGGGGGCTCGTGACGTCAGTAGCCAGTACCGGTAACGGTAGATTTGTAGTAGATCACGCGGGACTTTAACGGGCTATATCTTCATCAATTTTTGTTAAATTGACAAAAGAAAAAATGTGTAGTATTTTTGATAATTTATTTGACGGACTTATTATATTTTTTAGTAAACAAGCCTACTGGAAAAAATAATAATAATGTAAGTATAATGTTCTATCTTTAGTTCGCAACGATTTATCTGTCTACCTGATATACAAAACAAAGAAACATAAAGCTCTAGACGATAAGGCTCCTTCTCGACTCCATAAAGTGCGGCGAGTTAAGCATCAGATAGCAGGAAGTTCGCTCCGATCCCCTCAGCGATCGTGCCGGGGAATCTGCTGAATTAGCCCCCGAGCCAGCAACCAGCAACAAACAGGGGTTTACATTTGTATTAGTTAGTATCTCCAATATAAATACTGTCAGCACTCCTTGCAGGGCAAAAGTACCACTTTTAGTTGTAATCCAAATTTTGTTTTCTGTAAATTATTGGGATAACTATTCTCTACAGTCTATTTCACAGAACAGCAGAACTCTATTTCTGTGGTCTATTTATATGAAGGGCTTCAAGAAGAGACCTCATTTAGTGATAAATCTGCAAAAAAACTAGGCAACTAGGCAAGGCTTGTTTGAAAAAAGCCTTGCCAAACGAAGACCAGGCCAGACTTTCAGCTTCAGACCAAATAGTAAGGGTTTTTTGCAGAACTCGCCGAGGGAATACCACACCTTTGCTCGTTTAACAGCCTAGCAGTAGAGTGCAAACTGTAAACGTTAGTTTATAAGTAACGTGAGATTCAAGATTTTCACATCCCAGAGTGATGAGCGCGGTTCTGAGCTGCGCAGGGTTTTGCACTGGTATAGTTCAAAGTTCTGGCTTGTGCAGCCCAATCTCAGTCATTCTTGTCACTCGATCACTTAAAACAGGCCCCATCTAAAAATGGTTATACCAGACCAATGCCTCTACCCTAGCTACAACCACAGATCTGATGATTTCTCTATTTCTTTATGTACTATCCTGGTCAGCGAAAGATTTTCATGACCAAAACCCTTTGATTATTCAATAATTTATCTAAGCCAAAACCGTCATTCATGATCGTCTTATGGGGCGATAAGTTATAAAATGCTACAAATTTAAAGCGTTGTATTATGGAGTCTACAGTTCCGTGGGTATACGTAGGACATGAGCTGACAATCTTTCTACCGAGATGTGAGATGTGTAGACAGCTAATATGACATTTTACATTCGTCTAAGAGGAGTTGGGTAACAAAATTGGTACTAGACTCGGAGACTATATCGTTGAGCTGTAAACTGGCTCCATCTCGGTGCGGCGCACGACTAATTATTACACACGTGCAGTACACGGGTTTCCAGTTGGCACGTAGAAAATGTATGCGAAGAAAACCTAATTTAGAAGTTCCGAAGGATTGTTATGCCTTTTGTGTAGTTTTTTTACTCCTTTTTCGTATAATCACGTCACACGTGAATTCGTTTAGAACACTATTCGCGAAAAACCTGCGTAAAATGCACAGAAAATAGAAACATGTAGATGAACTGACAGTATTTTTCATTTACCTATGGGAGTCTATTAACAATATTTTTGAAGATATCTCAGTTCATGACCAAATCTCTAGAACATGCAGAGTTTCGGCAAAACGGCACAACTAGAGTGCGCAAAACATAACTCTGAGCGCGTGTGGTGGCACCACGCACGTTATATTGCTTACACATCGATATGCCTTAACAGCATAAAGTTAGTTCCCAAATTTGGCCGCGCGCAAAGTTATTTTGTGAGCACTCTATACTTACCGTGATTACAACAAGCGTCTGGATTATGAGAAAACACGGACGCGGCGTTTCGCTCCGGGTCGGCGCTAATCATAATAAAACAACTTCGCAATTAGTCTGTTTCGAATAAATCTGCCTTCTTTTCGACTTATTTCGTTGATGGGTCTCTAGAAATTATACCCATTTTATTCATCACCATCTATAGTAGAATAAGACTACCATTGCTATAAGTCTGCTCGATTCGCTTTCGCTAGGACCGGATGGCAGTAATTGCTAGTTAGACTTTAGGTAGTAATGTTTACGCTATACTTAGGTGGAAAATGTAAATCCTACGCTACGGTTTCTGAACTGGTCAACGTTCAAAACTACCTAAAAAGCCAGTTCTTTTTGCAATGTGCTCTTTATATTTCAAGTTATTTTTTTACTTGCTGTGATGCTCTATGGATCTCATTTGCCTCTCTATTCCTAGTTGTTTTAAAGAGTTTACTGCAAGAGAGCCACAATAAATCCTATTTCACTCTCTCCACAATCACATTGGTTAAAAGTTCTCGTTGAATTAGTTTTGAATTAATTAATCAAAAGTGGCGACTTTTGATTTGACAACAACTTTTAGGCAGTTATGAGATATTTTAGCTGACGACATAGCAGGTTCGTAGTTTTCCGAAAACTAGTACGCTGCCCTGCACAACCAAGTGGGGTTGTGGAGGACAGTTGTTATAACTACGGCGCGGAGGATACGATGCCTCAGAATTTGAAATGCAATATACAAACAAACAGGACGGGATAAGAAGAGTCTCTACTCTTTCCGAGTACAATTGAAACGCTATCTTATTTCGAAACAACTTCAGCACGGATTAATAGTGTACGACCAGTCCTTTCTATAAATGACTCCGCTCTTTTTCCATGTTCTGGATATTTTTTGCTGGCAATTTATGTATTTTTGTTATTTTATTTTTTTTTCATTTTTGTGTTGTTCTTTTTCGTTACATAAGTTTGTAGATTAATTATCATCTTAATTATCACTGTTGTTTATATTGTGTTTGTATGTGAAAATATATATTTATTGCGTTTATTTCATGTTCCTTAACCTTAACGTTATTTTGTTTGATTTTCCTTTGTCTTAGCTTTGCACTGTTTGTCAAATAACTTTTCACTTATTTCTTATTTTATGTTTTTTTGTTCCTACCCTCAAAAAGGGATAACCTGAAAACCAGCGCTGAGTGTGCGGTTCCTACCTGCATTCAGCATAATGCTGAGGTGAGGCCTTTTCGACATTTCTAATTCTTTATTTGTATATCATTATTGTTTTTTTGTGTCTCTTGTATTTGTAATGTCGAAAGTTTTTTCAATTTCAATTTTTTCCATTATCCCTAAGGTAAAAGTAAGTAAGTTCGTATAGGCCGGGTGGCTAGCCCTGGTGTCAGAGTTTTTAGGCCGCCTGAATCCCTAAGGTGAATTAGGCAACGGTATATATAGAGGCCCCGTGTAACTACGCACCAAGAAAAAAAATTGGACAAGAATTTACTACTTCGTTCCTGGTTGTGTACAATTATCAAGATTTGTACAGAAATATCGCCTGACTTGCGCTTGTTCTGTTTTTTTTCCTGTTGTAGTACGGAACTATAAAAAAGTAAGAAAAGGTAATGGAAAGCGAATAAAATTGCATTGCCTTGGGGTCCTGACAAGTTAGGAATAAATCTGAATCTACAATAATGATTACTTAATGCTTGTGTGAGAGGTGTGGCCGAACATTCTAGCAGTTAATAGAGTCGAACTAGCAAATCATTATAGTCGGCATAATGAAGATCGCAGTGGTTATTCAAACGTTCAGCGTGGAGTGGTCATTACTCACACCATTTGTCGCGCTAATGGCCGCGCCGCTCCTCACGGCTCACTTTATATCTCGTAAACCTGTTATTTCACCGAGGGCTCCGCTAACGACAAATCAAATAGGCGAAAGGCTATTAAATGTCACCTACAGTTGCCAATTTCAGGTTGATCGCCAGTAGCTCTTAGTAAATAAAAATATAGCCACGCACTTCTCACGAATCATTTTATAACTCGTAATTCAATTATATCGCTAAAAGCTCTACTGATGACAAATCAAATAGGTACAAGGCTATTAAATATCACAAGCAAAAATAGAAACAATCGCACACCGTATGGCTCTAATGAGCCATAAGTATGTGTGAGTGTCGGGGAACTGAATTTAATAGATAATAATACTTCAAACTAGTTTGTACTTTAAATATATTAGATAAAAATAAAAGTATTTTAAGAGATTTTTGAAATTGTATGTTGTTGTCTGGATAGTCTTTTTTGGAAATATGTCGAAATTGTCAAGATTAATGTATGGTATATGTTACGAAGATGGGATATTTGAAAATTAGCTAAGAAATAAAAATTCAAAATAAACAAAACCTCAGATAAAGTCCGAGGAAACTACGAAAAAAAAAAAAAAAAAAAAAAAAAAAATATCACATGCAGTCGCCAATTTCAGGTGCCAAATACTCTTTTTAGCATCAGCAAAGAAAATAGCTCCCTCCACTTGGATCCACAGCTAGGCTTCACTTGTGGATCCGCGGATACCTTTTTCTCTTAAATCCACCGTGGATTCATGGATACTTCTTTTTCCATCTAAATCCACAGGTGGATTCACGGTTTTTTTTCTGCTGCAATATCCACCAAGTAGATCCGTGGACAGTTTTAACCTTCTTCTTTGAGAAGCACTTGAGCAAAAATCCTTAACCTGAGCACTTGAGAAAGTCTTGTCGCGTAATTCGTAAACCTATGCTTTCACTAAGGGCTCAACTGATGACAAAACAAATAGGTACAAGGATATGTAATATCACATACAGGCAGTCAGGTTGATCGTCAGTTATTCAGTAGCCCGAGTAGCCTCAGCAAAGTAAATAGGAATTAGACTCACCGCTTGTCACCAATTACTCGTACTTTATATCTCGTAAGCCTGTTATTTTTAATAGATAATTTTTTTATAATTTCTTCTTCTTTCTTCTTAATTTTAATTATCTAATAGTTAGCTATTTATGAGTCTAAGACATCACTATCTGGATGATGTGATTTCTTAGACTCATAAATAGCCACGAAGTTTCGTGGCTATTACGGCTACGGTAGATGCCTATTTAAGTGTGACACTTATTGTGCAATAGCTAAGACGTGAACGACTAACTCGTCTAGTGGTAGTAATGGTACCACTCTGTAAAAATCGTTATTGGAATCCGTGAACTTATTGAGTTATCTTTCATCAAATTTATTTTTGACTTGGCTCCAAAATGTAATAAAGAAAATTTTCTTCAGAAACTCAGGCTGTAAATCAAAGATAAGTCACTAAAGGGAAAATTCGAGAGATGCCTCCTTTCAAGAATATTAGGTTTCTCAAAACATTCCAATTTTGAAAATCCAAACAAGACGCTGACAGCTCGTGAAAACGATCCGAGCTCCTATGAAGAGCCAATTAAAATAATGAAACAAGAGTGTAATTGAGAACAATCGTAATGATGCTATTCAAAGATTCGAGGAGCTTTTGTTTGGCCCTGGAAACGCTGCTTTAGGGAGTTCGGTAATATTGAGACAAGGAGTTTACAGTGGCCTTAATTAATGAGATTAAAGATTTCAGGAAACACGACTTAACGAACCATGTTTTTGTTTTCCTTTAAACCGATACTAGGCCCAATTATAAAGGCACCATCGTAATTATACGAGTAATAGCTAATTAGACTATTTCTGTTATTTTTTCACTCGATTTGATGCTTTTTTGGACTTTTACGTTGCTATTAAATTTACGATGGCGCCTTCATAATTATGCCTGCTATCACCGTATTAAAAGTAAGTAAGTAAGTTCGTATAGGCCGGGTGGCTAGCCCTGGTGTTAGAGTTTTTAGGCCGCCTGAAGGCCTCTGACCGTATTGTGCCGGTCTATTAATCGGTTCCACTGCTGAACTGTCTACCCTCGAAGAGCGATAGGGCCATGTTTACCACGCTGACTCAGTGTGGGTTGGTGAATTCATAGAGGTATAATACGTACGCCAATACGTATGCAGGTAGTAAGCCCGATTATAGAGGCGCCAGCGTAAATTTAATAACAACGTAAAAAGCGTACTCTCTATCGAATGTCTAAAGTGAAAAAGAAACAAAACTATGCTATTTAGCTAATATAATTACGATGGCGCCTCTGTAATCGGGCTTATTATCACGATATTTTTAGCACGAAAAGCCAGTGGTGGATAAAAAATATTTAAATTTCAAAGAACTTATTGATACGGGACCGACCGGGTTTGAACTGAGGCTCCATGCTTGTAAGGCGAGCATTCTCCCACATTGGCAATTACGCAAATTTTATTTTTGTTTCCCAACAAAAATTAATTTGAAAAATTTCCTGAAGGTTCTTTTGTTTCTACGAGTATTTTCGATAGTAGGCAAAAGCTCTTCGAGTACTTAGGTAAGTACTTTTGGGTGAGATCCGGTATTTTTCCCAGAATATGTACTTACAGTGAGATTAACATAGTGGCAAGAAGAAAAGCTTTGATGATAAAAGCTTTGAGTAGGAGTAAGTATATTTTCCTCAAAATTGTACTTAGGCAAGGGCCTAATCGAAAGAAAAGATAACAAAATATTAAAAAATATTATTTGTTATGGTTCCGTCAAGATTCCGTACCCAAAAGGGTAAAAACGGGACCCTATTACAAAGAATTCGCTGTCCGTCTGTCTGTCTGTGACCAGCCCCCCGACCGCCTAAGCAATAGCAATCGTAATAGCAATCGTTTATGACTTCATTTTAGTCATTTATTTGGCACCGCCTATTTGACGTTAGCCATCAATTGCTTTGCGCGGATTGCGAAAGCAATCGTTGAATGAACAACTTTGATGGCTAACGTCACTTAGGCGGTGCCAAATGACTAAAATGAAGTCATAAACGATTGCTATTACGATTGCTATTGCTTAGGCGGTAGGGGGCTGGCTGTATCTCATGAACAGTAATAGCTAGAGAGATGAAATTTTCACAGATGATGTATTTCGATTGCCGCTACAACAACAAATATTAAAAACAGAATAGTATAAATATTTAAGGGGGCTCCCATACAACAAACGTAATTTTTTGCCGAGGGGTTCCCATACCCTTCATGCGCGTACTCCATTCCAACTCGTACTTGGCGATTTTTTTTTTTATTACAATGGGCAAGTTTGCTCATTTTGCTGTAAGTATAGAAATAATATTTCGATGACAAAACTAGGTGTACTAGGTTAATAGCGACTATCGATAGTGAAAAGATATCTAACAATAGACTGGGTAATATAATTTTGTGTTTTGAATTTTCAGCGTACCTACACGCTGAATGGCATTTCCTATTGTTACAACCATCAATATAGAATGTAAGAGAGAAAAAACCGGACAAGTGCGAGTCAGGCTCGCACACCGAGGGATCCGTACAAATCCAAAAAAAACACAAATTTGGGAAGTAAGTTGTTAAAATCTCTATACCTACAATAACCATCGACAAAAAGATTTTTTTTTTACTTTTCTCGTCATACATCGATATTACACATTGTTAATATAATTAAAAACCTGTTTTAGCATGTGCTAATGAAGTTCTTTTATATGATACCTTACATGATACGATTTACTCACTTTATTATGTGAATTTTGAGGCCCTATTTTTTTGTAATTTAAATAAAATTGTACAGTTTTCAGATTTATTCCTATATGTGTACTCTGTTAAATTATTGTTGTGTTTAATTTTGCCAATTGATGTTTTAGGGACTTTTTGTTCGAAACTACTTATTACTTTCCAGGTTGCTTTGGTTTTATTTTCCGATCGATCTATTTCTTTGTTATTTTGAATTTTTTGTGATTTATTTATAATTTTGCGTAAAATATTGTTGTATTTTTTGTATTGTTCTTTTGTTTGTCTATTATATCTATAGTCTAAATATAAGGTTCTTTTGCGTTTGCATGATAATTTGATACCATTTTGAAATAGATTGATGAATAACACTGTATTTTATTCGTGGGCTAAAGGGTAATCACTGAATACTTTAGGCTACAACAAAAAGAGAATTATCACGATAGACACATAAGCCAAACAATGGTTTTAGAAGCGGAGACGGCCCGCAGACTGAATTATTCGGGCGAATTTTCTAAGCCCCAAGCTCGCATAACTTAATCCGCGAAAAGCCATTATATCTGTCGGGAAATCTCATTTCCGGCGAAGAAAAACGGACTGGCTGTCGCGAGCGGAGGAAGTGGGTCACGACTGCCGACTCTATGTTACGTACACGAATATGTCTATGGATACATAATAGCTACCAAGATACTTATACAGGGTTATCCAGAACTAGTGCAATAAGCCGAAAAAGCCCGGAATTCCATACATTTTAACTATTGCGAGTTGGAATTTTGAATTGAATAGCCAATTTTTTTCCCCGAATTTTAATTGGACCCATAGTAAAACTTATTCATAATTATGGTCTTAATCACTCTTTCGGCTTAATACAGGGCTCTGCAGAGCAAGCAGATATCCCTGTATACTTAGTAAGTTCGTATCTAAGATTTTTTTTTTATTCGTAGTTTCCTCGGACTTTATCTGAGGTTTTGTTTATTTTGAATTTTTATTTCATAGCTAATTTTCAAATTTCCCATCTTCGTAACATATACCATATATTAATCTTGACAATTTCGAAATATTTCCAAAAAAGACTATCCAGACAACAACATACAATTTCAAAAATGTCTTAAAATACTTTTATTTTTATCGTATCTAGGTTGGGACGATGGCGAGCCCTGGTGTCAGTTTTTAAGCCTCCTAAAGGCCTCTAACATGGCCAAATGGTTAAAACAACTGGGATTTGTAACATAACATGTTATCAAAGCCACGGCAGCGCTTAGTTAGAAATACCAACCTCGGTCATCCAAAACCTGACCTTATGTAGAATTAAAGTAAGTAAATTCGTATACCTAAATTCAGCCAGCCCTGGTGTCACAGTTTTTAGGCCGCCTGAAGGCCTCTGACACGGCTATATATGTAGGATGAATTCTTTACTGTCAACATAAAAAATAGACAGACAAAAAAATGAATTAAAACGAAATAAGTGTAATAATTCTAGTCCGTCCGTCCATTAGTCGTAGGACATCCACTACTGAACATAGGCCTCTCCTGAGAATTTCTAATAAGCCCGGTAGGAAATAATTAAAAATAACCATGAACACTTTTAGATAGGGAGCAACTAGCAAGTAATCTTAGACTTGTTCGTAAATTCATAGTATTTAATTAAAATAAATAAAAAAACAGATGGGTGATGGTCGATCTTCACCAGCTGTTAGACCAAATAGGAATTGTAGATATTCATCAGTGAAGAAGAAACAGTATTCTTTCTATCTGTGAGAGAATTCTATACTATAGCAAATAGTGCTTCCTCAGTAGAGACAGACGAAATGAAACACAAACGTCGCATTGTTACCGCCCGGTCCGGTCACAAAAGGGTCACAAAGACGTCAGGACGTAACACCGACAGCGCTCAGATTGACCCAAGCTTTGTGGATTGTAAATTGGAGACCTCGATAGCAAAGACACTAGACTGACTAGAATGTAAAAGAACGACTAGACAGTTATAGGTACAGAGTTACCAGAGGGATAATGTGGTCGACCTAGAAAATCTGAAAGAGATGCATCGATTTAATATAGCACGAGTTTAAAACGAGACATGAAAAATATATCGACGCGTGGTTGTTGTCGGATTTTTAGACAAGGAACGTAAAATCCCTATACTTATTTGACAGTTTTGACAGTTTTGACAGCAGCTTGGAAGATTTTCCATGCTTTTTTGTGGTTGAGAATTGCCGCAATGGATAACAGCATTATAAATATGTTAGTTAGGAACCAAACTTAATCAATCAATCAAAAGTTTTTATTGACTTAAAATAAGGTACGTGAAAATTAATTAAGCTTCTGGTTCGAATAGCTAGGGGCTGTACTACGTGGACCAGCGTCCAAATTATGTCAATCTATCTATTATATAAAAGGCTTCCCTGAGTGACTGACTGACAGACAGCCTACAGCCCAAACTGCTTAAGATATGAGCTTGAAATTTGGAATATAGGTACATTGAACGACGTAATGGAGCACTAAGGACGAAAATTTTGAACTTTCGACCTCTAAGGGGGTAAAACGGGCCCTTTTCGTTTGTATGTAACTTTTTATTCCCTGTTCCGATTGACTTGAAACTTCGTATACATGCTTTTCAAACAAAATAAAAGTTACGTTTTTTCCTGTTTTTCCAATTTTTCCTTATCTAAGGGGTCAAATAAGGTCCCGAAGTTGGTGAAAAAAGCTTCTATTACTTCCAACCAGCTGAACGGTTATGGTTGAAATCTGGTATGAAGAAAGCACCTAGCAGGTTTCAATACAGGAACTAATAATATCCAGGAAAATCTGAAGGGTTCCTGAGGAATAGCCAATATTAATCAGTTTAGGCTACAGCCGAAACCGTCGATGATATAAACTTGAAATTTAGAATATACGTACATCATACGACATAATGAAGCACCAAGGATGAAAAACGTACGAAACTCTAACGTACGGGGTAAAACGGGCCCTTTTTGTTTGCATGTAACTTTTTATTCCCTGTACCGATTGACATGAAACTTTGTATAGATGCTTTTGAGACAAAATAAAAAATAAGGCTGTACCTGTTTTTCTGAATTTTCCTTAAAAAAATTCTTTAGGGGTCAGATACGTCCCAAAACTTTAATGCGCTTTTTTAAATAATATAGTATCTATGAGGATTGAGATAATGATTTATCCTCAAATGGGGCAAAATGGGTCCCCAATAGTTTACGATTTTTTATTATTTTGTGAGCAAATAGTCTTAAACTTAGCGCACATACTGATCAATATACGTATTTTACTATGAGATCAACCCTGACAAGCATAAATTACCTACATTTTCCATACATTTTGTCGCGGGTCGATAAAATTTGTGTTGAACAGCTGATTTTATTCACGTGATTTTGGGGTTGATACCATTGTAAATGTTAATGAAATTATGAATATAATAGCATCCTAGAACATGTCTGACGAGTGACGTCTAGATATACACTGTGTGTTTCTGAAATAAAATAATATATAGGTACCTACATGTGTGCCATTTTTTCATTTGCCTGGAAAATTACATTTCTAATGACTCAATGAAACATGTCGAATACCAGTACAGGCCTTAATTAATAGTGCACAACTGAACATAGGCCTACCCGGGAAGCCTAATTGGGCCATATACATCACGCCGACCGAGCGCGGGTTGCTGAAACTACAAACGACATTGATTGTTTCTCTACGGACGTACCTATACAGGTTGCCTTAATGTTTTCCATTAATGAAAAGCCAGTAGTGTGAAATTCCTGACATAGTTACTCATACAATTATTATTATTGGCTCCCTCGGTGGCTCAGTGGTTTGTTACCCTGACTCCTGGGTCAAAGAGGCGTGGGTTCGATTCCCACCCAGGGCAAATATTTATGTGATGATCATATGTGTTTTCTCTGTGTCTGGGTGTTATTAATGTATTTTTATTTATTTAACTTTTTCTTGCACACCATTTGTACAAAAGGAGGACTTAACGCTAAATAGCATTATCTGCCAGTCAACCTACAGGTACATGTATATGTAGTATATCAGTCTTTGCCAGCCAAATCACAAGATTTGCTTAGTTGGTAGTTTGGGGTCAGAGACCGTGTGTGAGATGTTAATTTCAAAAAATTGGCAATTTATCATCCAAAAATTCACGTACTCCGTAATAATAACTTTAGATGCAAGTACTTTATTGCAACAAACTGAAATAACATTGGAAAAAATATTATTTACAGTTAAAATCACTAAAACTAATATTTGTACAAAACTAAATTTATAACTGATAAAACTTAATCTAAAAGCTCCTTTGTAAAAGGAAACGTGGCCAGAATGCTGGCAGCATTGCCTCGCTGAATGGCAATGCTGAGCTTTTGACCAAAGTAGACGCCAGCATTCGGGTCACGCGTCACTTCTACTAACCGCCTGGCCAAGTCTTTATACAGTGATAGGGTGTCTGGCCCCCATGGACCTAAAGTCTCAACCCCAAACGGCGCAAAGAGATATATTCTGTCCAACGACTCATATTTGTGCCGTTTGAGATTTTCGGCTTTAATTGCGGCAGCGCCAGCCCTAATTGTTGTGACAGGAAGGTGAGACGACGCCAGTGTGTCGACACAAGTCGCGTCCCACACTAAAGGTCGTCCCATCTTCCATGGCACCAATGTCATTCCGTCGGGCCACTTACCGTCGTCTCGCAGCAGTACGTTAGGCTCTAAGACCGACGGGACGCCGCGCCGGCACTGACGAATGTTCGATGGATGACGTCATTCAGACTGGCGTGTCGCGAAAGGCGCCCTGCACTTTTGATGCATGACAATGCATGGTGGCCAAAACGGTCGACTTGATCACCGCATTGGAAGCAGTGTGCGACCAGACATGGAGCACCTAAACGAAGGGATACGCCTATCCGGAAAGAGTTATTGTCTAAAAGGTTGCCAACGTTTATTGAAGGTATGGCATGTAACCAAAGCCCCGACTCCCATCTTGAAACGGCAAGCAATCGAGCACGCTCTGTGGTAGAACTTGAAGTTTGTATTAGTTTTTGCAGATCTAACTCACAGAGCGGCCTGTCCCACTGTCTCTGAGAATTGGGAGCCTTGGGCAAAGGTTGGCTTGGGCAGACTATTTTCCAACTCTCAACAGCGTCACTCAGATTGCCGATTTCTAAATTTGGAAGAGTAGTGTAGAGGTTGATATTCATTGCAAAGAGTTTTTTCAATAGTAAACAACTAGATACAAGTAAATTAAATAACCAAATACTGAAACAATGCAGGCCAATCCGTGGGCTATTATTATTTTAGGCAAATACTGATACAACTCGGGCTAAACAGTAGGCATTATCTTTGCAAGTAATACGATAATAGGCTCAATTATGAAAGCGCTATGGTAAATATAATAGCAACATAAAAAGTGTTCTCACTATCGAATGCTTAAAGTGAAAAAGAAACAGAAATAATTATGCTAATTAGCTATTATAATTACGATGGCTCCTTCAAAATCGAGCCTAATTCGGGCTTAACCACGAGCTACTATTATTTTAAGAAAGTGCCAAGAAAACGCGGGCCAAACTGTGGGTTTTTATCATTTTAAGCAATTACAAAAATAACGCGGGCCAGGCCGTGAGCTATTATCATTGTAAGTAATACAACAACGCAGGCTAACGGCATGCTATTATAATTTTAAAGATTTATTAAGACAACGGGGGCCAGACCGCGAACTATAGAAGCAGATCGGATGCCAAGATAACGCGGGTTGAACCGCGGGCTGTTATTTTAATCAAGTAAGTACTAAAACAACGTGGGCCAAGCTATTATCATTTTGAGCAAGTACTAAGACAACACGGGCCAGACCATGGGCTATTATAATTGTAAGTAATACGACAATGCAGGTTAAACGGTAAGCTTTTATAATTTTAAGCAAGTATTAAGCTGCTGCTGCTGCTGCGTGCTATAAATAACCATCTTAAGCAAGTACTAATAATACGCGGGCCAAACCGTGACCTATTATCATTATAGGCAAATACTGTTACAATTTTGGCCAAACCGTGGGCATTTATCCCTGCAAGTAATTTTAAGCAAGTATTAAGACAACGCGGGCCAAATCGCGGACTATTAAATATTATTATAAGCAAGTACAAGGACGACGTGGATCAAACCGCGGGCTACTTTCATTTTAAGTAAGTACCTATGTACTAAGACAACGCGGGCGAAGCCGCGGGTTTTAAGCTAGTTATATATAAGGCTTCCCTGAGTGACTGACTGACAGACAGCCTACAGCCCAAACCGCTTAAGATATGAGCTTGAAATTTGGAATATAGGTACATTGAACGACGTAATGGAGCACTAAGGACGAAAATTTTGAACTTTCGACCTCTAAGGGGGTAAAACGGGCCCTTTTCGTTTGTATGTAACTTTTTATTCCCTGTACCGATTGACTTAAAACTTTGTATACATGCTTTTCAAACAAAATAAAAGTTACGTTTTTTCCTGTTTTTCCGAATTTTCCTCATCTAAGGGGTCAAATAAGGTCCCAAAGTTGGTGAAAAAAGCGTCAATTACATCAAACCAGCTGAACGGTTATGGTTGAAAATTGGTATGAAGGAAGCATTCAGCATGTTTTAATACAGGAATTAATAAAATCTAGGAAAATCTATAAGGTTCCTTAGGGATACGCAAAATTAATAAGTTTAGGCTACAGCCCAAACCACTGAAGATATGAGCTTGAAATTTGGGATATAGGTACATTGAACGACGTAATGGAGCACTAAGGACAAAAATTTTGAACTTTCGACCTCTAAGGGGGTAAAATGGGCCCTTTTCGTTTGTATGTAACTTTTTATTCCCTGTACCGATTGACTTGAAACTTTGTATACATGCTTTCCAAACAAAATAAAAGCCACGTTTTTTCCTGTTTTTCCGAATTTTCCTCATCTAAGGGGTCAAATAAGGTCCCAAAGTTAGTGAAAAAAGCGTCAATTACATCGAACCAGCTGAACGGTTATGGTTGAAAATTGGTATGAAGGAAGCACTCAGCATGTTTTGATAGAGTAACTAATAAAATCCAGGAAAATCTATAAGCTTCCTTAGGGATACGCAAAATAAATAAGTTTAGGCTACAGCCCAAACCGCTGAAGATATGAGCTTGAAATTTGGGATATAGGTACATTGAACGACGTAATGGAGCACTAAGGACAAAAATTTTGAACTTTCGACCTCTAAGGGGGTAAAATGGGCCCTTTTCGTTTGTATGTAACTTTTTATTCCCTGTACCGATTGACTTGAAACTTTGTATACATGCTTTCCAAACAAAATAAAAGCCACGTTTTTTCCTGTTTTTCCGAATTTTCCTCATCTAAGGGGTCAAATAAGGTCCCAAAGTTGGTGAAAAAAGCGTCAATTACATCGAACCAGCTGAACGGTTATGGTTGAAAATTGGTATGAAGGAAGCACTCAGCATGTTTTGATAGAGTAACTAATAAAATCCAGGAATATCTATAAGCTTCCTTAGGGATACGCAAAATAAATAGGTTTAGGCTACAGCCCAAACCGCTGAAGATATGAGCTTGAAATTTGGGATATAGGTACATTGAACGACGTAATGGAGCACTAAGGACGAAAATTTTGAACTTTCACCTCTAAGGGGGTAAAATGGGCCCTTTTCGTTTTTATGTAACTTTTTATTCCCTGTACCGATTGACTTGAAACTTTGTATACATGCTTTCCAAACAAAATAAAAGTCACGTTTTTTCCTGTTTTTCCGAATTTTCTTCATCTAAGGGGTCAAATAAGGTCCCAAAGTTGGTGAAAAAAGCGTCAATTACATCGAACCAGCTAAACGGTTATGGTTGAAAATTGGTATGAATGAAGCACAGAGCATGTTTTAATACAGAAACTAATAAAATCCAGGAAAATCTATAAGGTTCCTTAGGGATACGCAAAATTAATAAGTTTAGGCTACAGCTCAAACCGCTGTAGATACGAGCTTGAAATTTGGAATATACGTACATCGTACGACATAATAAAGCACTAAGGATGAAAAACGTACCCAACTCTAACTTACGGGGTAAAACGGGCCCTTTTTGTTTGCATGTAACTTCTTATTCCCTGTACCGATTGACATGAAACTTTGTATAGATGCTTTTGAGACTAAATAAAAAATATGGCTGTACCTGTTTTCTAAATTTTCTTTAAAAAAATCCTTTGGGGTCAGATATGTCCCAAAACTTCAATGAGCTTTTTTAAAAAATGTAGTATCTAGGATTATGATAATATTAGTTTATCTTTAAATGGGGCAAAATGGGTCCCCAAAAGTTTACGATTTTTTTTTATTTTGTGAGCCAATAGTCTTAAGCTTAGCGCACATATGGATCAATATAGGTATTTTACTATGGGATCAACCCTGACAAGCGAAAATTACCTACATTTTCCATACATTTTGTCGCGGGTCGATGAACTTTTTGTGTTGAACAGCTGATTTTATTCACGTGCTTTTGGGGTTGGTACCATTGTAAAAGTTAATCAAATTATGAGTATAATAGCATCCTAGAATATGCCTGACTAGAATTACGACTTGTGTGCCATTTTTTCATTTGCCTGGAAAATTAAATTTCTAATGACTTAATGAAACATGTCGAATACCTGTACCGGCCTTAATTAATAGTGCACTACTGAAAATAGGTACTACGGATAGCACTACGGATAATAGAAACAGGTGGGTCTTAAGATGAACATGGACAAGACGAAAGTCATGTGTAATTCCCATGTTTTATCTACCCCGATTTCTGTTGGAAACTCGGTTCTTGAAGTCGTTGACTCGTACGTCTACCTAGGACAAGTAGTCCAGTTAGGTAGGTCCGACTTCAACAAAGAGGCCAATCGACGAATTCAACTCGGCTGGGCAGCGTTCGGAAAAGTGCGTAGTGTCTTCTTGTCCGACATACCTCAGTGCCTCAAGTTGAAAGTTTTCGACCAGTGTGTGTTGCCAGTGATGACTTATGGCACAGAAACGTGGTCTCTCACTATGGGCCTTATTAGTAAGCTCCAAGTAGCCCAACGAGCTACGGAAAGGGCTATGCTTGGAGTCTCTCTGCGAGATCGAATCATTAATTAGGAGATCCGTAGAAGAACCAAAGTTACCGACATAGCCCAACGGATTAGCAAGTTGAAATGGCAATGGGCAGGGCACATAGCGCGGAGGGCTGATGACCGTTGGGGTCGAAAAGTTCTCGAGTGGAGACCATGTACCGGCAAGCGCAGCGTAGGACGTCCACCCACAAGGTGGACGGATGACCTCATTAAGACCGCAGGATCGCGCTGGATACAAGCCGCTTCCAACCGGTCTTATTGGAGATCCATAGGGAAGGCCTATGTCCAGCAGTGGACGTCCTGCGGCTGATGGATGACTGAAAATAGGCCTATCCGCGAAGGGTAATTGGGCCATCACGCCGGCCAAGCATGGGTTGCTGAATTCACATACGACATTGATTTTTTCTACGTACGTACAGGTTGCCTCAATGTTTTCCAGCAAAGAAAAGTGAAATTTCTTACATAGTTACTCATACAATTATTATTATTGGCTCCCTCGGTGGCTCAGTGGTTAACCCTGAATCCTGGGTCAAAGAGGCGTGGGTTTGATTCCCAGTGCAAATATTTATGTGATGTTCATATGTGTTTGCTCTGTGTCTGAGTGTTATTAATGTATTTTTATTTATTTATTTAACACTTTATTGCACACTATTTGTACAAAAGGAGGACTTCACGCTAAACAGCATTATCTGCCAGTCAACCTACATGTATAAATAAATAAATAAATATATCTTTATTGTACACAGAAACACAGTACAGAAACTATACAATATGCTGTACAATGGCGGCCTTATCGCCTTTGGCGATTTCTACCAGGCAACCTTTGGATGGACTGGAATTATTCTAAAAATAGGAGTATGGTCGGTGGTGTATACAATACAGTACATACATTGAAATACATGTATATGTAGTATATCAGTCTCTGCCAGCCAAATCACAAACTTTGCTTAGTTTGGGATCAGAGACCGTGTGTGAGATGTCCTCCAATATTTATTTTATATATTTATTTATTATTGAGTTAATTTCAGAAATTCGGCAATTTATCATCCAAAAATTCACGTATGTACTCTGTAATAAGCTTTAGATACAAGTAAATTAAATAACCAAATACTGAGACAATTCAGGCTAAACCGTAGGCATTATTTTGCAAGTATTACAATAATAGGCTCAGTTATGAAGACGCCATAGTAAATATAATAACAACATAAAAAGTGTTCTCTCTATCGAATGCTTAAAGTGAAAATGAAACAGATATAATTATGATAATTAGCTATTATAATTACGATGGCGCCTTCATAATCGAGCCTAATGCGGGCTTAACCACGAGCTACTATTATTTTAAGTAAGTGCCAAGAAAACGCGGGCCTAACTGTGGGTTTTTATCATTTTAAGCAGTTACGAAAATAACGCGGGCCAGACCGTGGGCTATTATCATTACAAGCAATACAAAAACGCAGGCTAACGGCATGCTATTATAATTTTAAGGATTTATTAAGACAACACGGGCCAGACCGCGAACTATTAGATATTATTATAAGCAAATGCCAAGATAACGCGGGTTGAACCGCGGGCTGTTATTTTAATTAAGTAAGTATTAAAACAACGTGGGCCAAACTGTGGGTTATTATCTTTGTAAGTACCTAATTATTAACACAACGCGAGCTAAACCGCGGGCTTTTATCATTTTGAGCAAGTACTAAGACAATACGGGCCAGACCATGGGCTATTATCATTGTAAGTAATACGACAATGCAGGCCAAACGGCGAGCTTTTATAATTTTAAGCAAGTATTAAGACATCGCAGTCCATGCTGCGTGCTATAAATAACCATCTTAAGCAGGTACTAACAATACGCGGGCCAAACCGTGATCTATTATCATTATAGGCAAATACTGTTACAATTTTGACCAAACCGTGGGCATTATCCTTGCAAGTAATTTTAAGCAAGTATTAAGACAACGCGGGCCAAATTGCGGACTATTAGATATTATTATAAGCATGTACAAAGACAACGTAGATCAAACCGCGGGCTCTTTTCATTTTAAGTAAGTACCTATGTACTAAGACAACGCGGGCGAAGCCGCGGGTTTTAAGCTAGTATTCTTATAGTTTCTAATATTACTATTATTTCTAAAATTTAGCTTGAAACTACGATAAAAACTTGAAGCTTTTTTTTACTGTTACTTTGAATTGAAAACTACTTCGCACCAAACTGTGACCTATCTATGGTTATTATAAGTCTAATCTAATTTCATTGACTCTGCATGAAGGCTTTGAGGCTTCGTTTTGCTCGGTCAAATACACAGAATACCTATATCACTAGACGACAGACGTATAATAATATTTAGGATAGTATATATATTTATCTCTCTTATTATCATAGCCAACTTTTACTGTATTACAACATATTTAACGATCTTTGATAAAATAAATGAAAAAGAAAGCTTTCTTTTTCTCGATTTCAGGATTGCCCCCAGGATTCGTGATAAAATGTAATATCCTAAATTAAAATCGTAGTCTAGATTCTAAAAAAGATTCTCAGTTATACAGCTGAATGCAACTTTATAGAAAGCAGTTTCTTATGAAGCTTGTACTGAATGGTAACTATTGACGCCTAGGCTTTGGTAACATTTTGCCTTTCACGTCCACATTTCAAGTGATATGGGGCGATAGCAAACCACTTCGTGCTTGTTCCGGAATGGCTCGAAGCCAAAAGTAGGTTGAGTTGGTTTCGGTGAACGATTGCTGGGTTTCTTTTGTACCTATTTTCCTTTTAGAGTTCCTGTGGGCGATGGATAAGTGTATTCTAAACGATGAAAGTCAATTTAGTTGGCACGTCGGCAAAACTGGAGAGATAGCCGGTATGAGTGAGAGTGCATCCTTGATCCTTGAGGCAGACCTTGGGCATCGTTTTATGAATTGGTGGACTGCTAGGACGTTAGTGTAATTAGTCACGAAACAGGGTAAGAATAATTATTTTTCGCCATAAATGACATAACCTACTTTAACCGTGTACAGAAATCGAATAGTTCGAACGAATAAATGTATCATTGTTGTAAATTATCACATTATTGTTGATTTTTCAAAAGTGACTTATCCGATTTCGATAACTGGGACTCTCTGAAGTATGATCTACCAAAACTAAAAAGGTTCATCACAATGGGCTTATAATAATTGGCGGAGTAATCGCGTAACACGCATACAAAAAGAAATCTAAAAAGAAAAAATACATACAGTCGAACTGAGAACCCCTTTTTTTTAAAAAGAGAGCGAGTTAAGCCGGAAACATACTATCGGACGCGGCTGACGGACGCGACTGACAGCCGCGACTTAGCAATGTGCACAGTCTTAAAATATCCAGTGCCAGATCGCTCTCGGACGTCTAAACGCTCAAGGTCGTCCGAAGGTGACGTCCGCGACTGATGTCCGATAGTGTGCACGGCTCAATGTACTTTCATAGTCTAGATACCTATCAGTCGCGGGTGTCGGTCGCGTCCGTAAGCCGCGTCCGATAGTATGTTTCCAGCTTTAGCCCTTTCGCACTATATAACAAACGGGCTAACTTAGCATGTGAATAGCAATGTTCTTATTATAACGTTCCAAAACTTGAGTTCTTGGTACAGGAAGTTAAACCTACATGCATTTTTGGTGACTAAATAAACTGAAACGAAAGCGTAGATAAGTAGGTACAATATAATTAAGGGTGATTTATTTCGAGCTACTTACAGCTTTCCTGCTTAGAATCTTTCCTAAGGCCGACTACGAAATCCACTTCATTAGGCAAATGAAATTCTAAAGCAGCCTTAACTGCCCCAACGAGCGCCTAGTACTTAATTAGCTAAGCTCTAATAAGAAAGGGATTAGCATACTTAACTAAGAAAATATCGTTTTAGTTTAGTAAAGATCAGAAACAATGTTTATGCACTGCTCATTATGCACATATGGTCATTATATCAAAATGAATGGCGGTATATAGTTAATATATTATTAAAAAACTAATTTTATCTTAAACATTTGAACAAGCTATTTATGTACCTACAAGACCTACATATTTTATTTGTTAGTACAAAATCCAGATGTCGAAATCGGCTCTACCAATTTTGATGTTAAGAAAGAACTTTTTATTTAAACTTTAGGCAGTAAGTAAGTACTTATGACAAAACGTGATTTTAGATTTTTTGTTGTAGTAGATACCTACCGGGCGAAGCTCAGTCGCTCGCTAGAAAGCAAATGAATCGTCAGACAAATAATAAATATCTTAGCTTATATCGATGACTATATTTTAGAGTTGATTACTTTTGATCATGGTCAAAATTAAAAAAAAACACATTTAACAAAGCACTAAAAATTAACGCACATCGCAGCGCACTCTTACAAACTCTAAACTACAGACAATAGTTATGTACTACGAAATCTAAACCATTCCCAAAGAGGACATGAAGACGCAAACAGCAACAAAAATGCGGAAACTGGTACAAATCCGAGTCAATTATTTCCCAGTATTATTGCCGAGGAATCGGCGCATCTCGAGTTAAGCCCGGAGTTTGGACCTGAGGAAGCCGTTGAGATTTTCTTTTGTCCATCCTATTTTCATAATCATTTTCATATAACCTATGTTCGTAGTCATATACCTACTTGAATCGTTAGGAATCTGTTGGTAAATACACTTCATAATGATTATATTATATTATGTTCGTGTCTTTGTAACTCGAGAATATTATTTTTCGAGACAGATTTGAGTTTTGAAAGCTTTTACTAATGTTGAGCGCATTCATCCACGCGGAAAGAGTGGCGCTGTCGTCAATCCTTAGGAAATCGTATCATATACCGTATACCTTACTGCGTCGCACGATCTGCATTTCTGTTAATAGCGTTTGACAGTGCGCGTTTACTTTAAGGACTGTTTTTAGGGTTCCGTACCTCAAAAGGAAAAAACGGAACCCTTATAGGATCACTTTGTTGTCCGTCTGTCCGTCTGTGTGTATGTCAAGACTCTTTATCTCGGGAACGCGCAAACATATCGATTTGAAATTTAAACTATATGCTTAAACCTATGAATTCTTGCAGTTGTGTATAAGAAAAGCTTCTCAGTTATCGTTTAAAAAAGTTAGAGCCGTTTATGTCGTAAATAACCGCTTATTTTGCACTCACAAAAATCAAAACCTACAGGGTACTTCTCGTTGACGTAGAACTATGAAATTTGGCGAGAAGCATTATCTCAGAGTACACATATAGGAATAAATCTGAAACCTGTACATTTTTGTTTAAATCACAAAAAATAGAGCCTCAAAATTCACAAAATATGGGTTCAAAATTCAAAGTGAGTAAATCGTATCATGTAAGGTATCATATAAAAGAACTTCATTAGCCCACGCTAAAACAGGTTTTTAATTATTTTAACATCGTGTTTGTACGGAACCCTCGATGTGCGAGCCTGACTCGCACTTGTCCGGTTTTTACTTCAAGAAATGAATGATTCCTGTGAGATGGGAGTATCTTATAAAGTCGCAAGAAGCAGCTCTATATATAAAATAAAAAGTAATAAAATACTTTTGAGAGTGACCTCAGAGCAAAAAACGTTTATTAAACTCTATGCCACCAATACGGCTTAAACGAGGTTAGTTTTCAAGGTCTTTTTGCCTATGCAAATAGCATAGCACATAGGCAAATTAACAGGATGTTACACTAGCAAAATTCCCTCACAAAAACCGTCCCGGATACCCGGATAAGTAAAACAACGAGGGCCGCGGGATCGACCGTAATCTGTTTAAACTCCCATACAGATAAATTCTGTTTAAATAACCGTAAAACTGTTCGTGTGCGGATCGCTTTAATCCTTTTGATGTGGATACTGTCACGTTCGTATTCCCACTTGTTAATAAGTAGGAGATAAACAAACAGTATTTATTATTGTAATTTAGTGAATCGTATTGCGAGCTTTTAGTCTTATCTTTGTCTTATTGAAAGTGGATTTTCTGACGCTCTCTCATTGAATAAGCTTGACGCAAATAGGGTGGAACGTTTATAATTTAATCGCTTGTCTGCTCTAAGTTCTAAGTGTTAAATGATTAGTTAGTTACCCTAATAAAAGATAATATTAGATAGGTATTAAACTAAGTATTTTGATATCTGTTGTAAGTACGTGAACATACAAGTATTAAATAATAATAGGTACTCAACAAGTAATAAAACCTTTTACTGAGAATTTAAGTACTTTATAAACATTAAACGTAAGCACAGCGCCTAAATTAAGTAACTTGTAATACTATACTTGTATCACTTAAGAGATTTTCATGAAAATTGGCGTCAAAAATACACACCGAGCGTGAGGTGAGGTATTTCATACACGCGGCATTTGACTGACGATACTGTAAATATATCAAAGATATCCCATTTATCATGTTGGAATTGAATTGAACGCTAAAATTGAATTTAATTTAATTAGTAGGTACCAATCAGGCGGCGTTCCAACGGCGAAACGCCCATGGCGCAGTTTTGTTAGGTGTTTGTTACCGATCACCAAAGTTAAATACCAAAACGTTCTCTGGAGGTTAGTGTTTTAAATAACCCCCATGCATGCAAAGCGCGGTCAGTGATAATTAAGCGTCCTGAAGAAGGAGTCGAGGCTTGAAGATTCTACAGATTGAAACAAAACTAATGTATTCCACTGATATATTGGCTTCAGTGCACACATAAAGGGGGAAAGAGAGACATACTATACAATATTGGGGATACCATTACTAAATGAATAAAATTCTCAATAAACAATTATTTTAACACGTTCGACACGATCTGTCTTCGGATGGTTGACTCGTGAAATTGTAGGCTTAGATTGTTTTAACCAGTTTTAACCGCTTATCCACGACAGAAACCTTCAGGCGGCTTAAAAACTTTGACACAAGGGCTAACTATCTGGCTTATACGAACTTACTTATTGAACACAAAAGCTGGCTATCACAAAATAGTAAACACAAGCCGGAAAGGTTTACTTAACTACAGTACATTACGAGGAGTAAAGTTCCAACAAAATCTGATTTCGTTCCAAGTTATCTCGGAATTCCCTGCTCATAGGGCTGAACACTCGGCTCGGCAGACTACTCCTCATAGTTTAACTTGTAACCAAAGTTTCCGCGAAGTTGGTATATTTGGCTTCTAGACAGACACCCGCGTACGATTGGAAAATTCCCCGCTCCGCTGCAATGGCTACGAAACTTTCAAGGAAACGGGAAACTACGTTTTCGAAACAGAAATTGGTTTTGGTGTTTGTTGTGATACGATGTGCGACGTGCAGTCAGTCAGAGTCAGTTGGTTTGGATAAAATATTTGTTACTACATGTGGATAGTGTTGTTTGAATTGCGCGTGCATTTACTTCACTGGGTTGAATTTCAGCAAACGGGACCCAAAATATTTTGACCGAATATTGGGAAGTAACGTACCTAAGTACAATACCTAAATTAATAATGTAGTGTTTTACTGTTGCTCACTTATGTACAACCTGCTTGAAGCCATGTTTTAATGCATCTCCTTTTAACGATGCGTTTAAAATTGATGAACACACCTTGTCTGGAACGGTAAATTATTTTTCAGATAAAACTAAAAGAACTAGTAGTAACTGTTACAACTTTATTCTTAGGATTTGAATCTAATTCTATACTTCACAAACCTACAACTTATAAAACTATAGGAACTAGTAGTAACTGTTACAACGTTATTCTTAGGATTTGAATCTAATTCTATATTTTACAAACCTACAACTTTTCGGCCAATAAGTTAGATACATTAATAGGACTTAAGGTATACGATAAGTGTTGTAGGCACACGAAACCTAAAAACATTAGCCATATTAAGTTGACCTGAGAGACCTTTCAAACATTGTCTAGTAAGCGCTTTTCTCGGCGGTCTCTAGGTACAAGGGCACAAGTAATAGGTATACCTACCGAGCAATATTGTACAGTCGCCCCATTAGGAGCCGACCCTAATGTATTATCGATGACACATTACGCGTGAGGATATATGAATATAGTGTTCGTTTTATACGTCGTTCGTGATAACGATATGATTTTCGCTTTATGGAATTTCGCCCGCGTGTGAAACTTTGCCCTTTGTGTCTTCGTATCGCGATCCATTGTGTTCTATGGTCAGGACACCAAGATAATATTGCTTTTCAGAATCCTTTGCATATTTTTGTAAAAAAATCTTGAGTATTTAATAGAGAATTTAAATAGCAATGTATGCTAAATAAGTTATTATATTGTTATTGTTAAGTTTTTATTATTTACTAATTTTAATAGGTAGGTATCCTAGATGCCACTCGATGCCACATGTGATTTTTTATACATGTATAGGATATATATGCTGCAAATATTTTTAAAGGATCTACAATGCTAAAACAAGCTACGTGGCTACTACACTAAAATAACTATTATCAAATCTCTTGGCCAACATATAGACAAAGGAACATAATATACATGTCACGTGGGTATTTAAGTACTTACTTGTATTACCGAACTTTAAGAGCAAATAATTCAATGGCGCTAATTTCATTTCAATATAATTTGTAATTTTTGAGTTAAGTAAGGTAACAATATGTTTTACTAACTTAGCGTTTACGGTACACTTGCGAAGTAAGTAAATATACGTAGGTACTCACTCTTCTTTCTATCCTTCAGTGGTAACTGAAAGCCTGGTTATAGGTATAGTTAATTTGATCAGACCAACGGGTAGGTGAGCGCCCAAGTGGTATTTTGCCATCTACTTTCCCAACTACAACCAGTTTCTCAAAATTATCCGGCTGCCTACGGGCGATGTGACCAAAGTAACTTAAGACTTGTTGATAAAAAAACTGTGGAAAGCCAAGTCTTAATCTTAAGTTGCTCAAGAATGGACTTATTAATATACTAACTGTACCATCTTTATTATTAATAATTGCAAACATAAAACGACGATCCAGCTGCAGGCCGCACTTTATTCGCCTAAGTATCCTTACTCTTCCCTGCATTTATATATTAGAAACTGCAACGTTTGTCCGGAAACACATACACCTTTACAACAAAAGTAATAACCCACGAAGAAATGAGCAATTATTACTTCCCGAACCAAAAATGGAAATTTTCAAAAAAGGCCCTGAATATATGTCCATAAAAATTTACAACAAAATCCCTTATACCATAAAAAAAAAAAAATCTGACAAAACCTTTCAAACCCATTTAAGACACCTTTTAAAACAAGAATGCTACTATTCGTTAGATAATTTTTTTGATGATAAATTGTAAAACTGAAATAAATTAAATAACTTAGTTAATAAGATAGATATGTAGTAGTTTTTAAGACTACATAAGATAAAAACTATCTATAGCCATCTCTAGCCAGATAAGTTACTAATACCATTACTAAACATAATTTTGTCATTAGAAATTATGAACTGTTACCAAAATTACTGTTAGTGTTATTTTTGCTAGACTCTATTAAATGTTTTCTTTCCAAGTTTCTATTACACCGTTTAGCATAAATATTTAGCTAAAACTTTGCTATGCCCTATGAAACAGGGTGACATGTACCTAAGTTAATTAGTCTTATATTAAGATTTAATTGTAACTTAATGTATGTGATCTTGCAAATAAATGAATAAATAAATAAATAAATATTAGGGGACATCTTACGCACGGTCTCTGACCCCAAACTAAGCAAAGCTTGTGATATGGCTGCCTGAGACTGATATACTACATACATATTTTTAAATACATACGTATATAGATAGTACCTCTATAACATCCATACACAAAGCAAACACCTATATTCATCAAATAAATGCTTGCCCTGGATGCCCTCTTTGATCTAGAAGTCAGGGTCACTAACAACTGAGTCACTGAGGCAGTCACTGAGCCACCGACGCAGTCCTGAATAACCGAGTTTATTTCATTTTACGCATGCCTCCACGCTTATTTTGTATATTTTGAGTCAATGCCGTCATTTCCTTTACTCGTCCTTGCCCTGCTCATAAAGTTCTCGAACGTTATTATCTCACCTGGAACATCGGAGTCGTGTCTCATTCGATCAGCTCTGTATTCCGCGCGCGTCGGCTCCGGTTAGTCAGCTGAATGTCATTACTGTCGCGTTGGTTTTACGCCTTATCGACATGGCTAGGGGAAGGAATTTTCCCGTTGAGGAAATGAAAACTACGGGGGTGTATGATAGCTACGGTGGTGTTTATCTAACCACATCAAAGGCTTGAATCTGCGTAAAGCGGACGCTCGCACGTTTCTATACAAAACGCGTTCGCGCGTGATACACAACGGGTTACTTTTGTATGGGAAAACGCAGACGTCCCCTTAACACGATTTCGAGCCTTCGAGTAGCCTTAGCCTGAGGGGATCAAGAAGGGTCTATTTAAACCCTTTTTTATTTACCATTAAATATTTTTACAATCTAATCAAGCTGTAATACCTAGATACCTACTAAGCAATAAGTTCTAGAGTTTATTGCTTAGTAGGTAAGTAATTAACCACTCCAAAAAAATATGTACTCGCCAGTGTGCTTGGTACCATGGTACCTTTTTTAATAAATGTATAAGAATTTCACTAATATAAACCTTGGTGACCGCCACAATAGAATCAGTTCCGACATTTGGACACCCCTGCCAATTCGAGCTACGCAGAGTTCCTTTACCTATCTATATAATAGATATTATTTATCCATTCGTATAATTCAGTGTTATTTATTTTGTCAACATGAGTAATATTTACTACGTATACCTAAATACAAAAACGTAAAACATAATTCTCCTCAACTATTCAAGCACATAAAACAGACCCTGCTCCAAAGGTTTCCACATCCACAACCTGCTTCAAACGAAACGTAAGCAATTCTCAAAAAAACAAGCCATATCTGATTCATAAAAGAGCAAAAAGTCACACCTCGTGTTCTCCCGTCACATTTGCGATGTAATAAGAAACGCGCCGAGTCAGCCACTACCCGGAGTACCCGGGCCACACGTCTCGCCTGCGAAACTGTTCGTCATCGGAAAAATTGCGATCGAGCTTGGCTGACGAGGCGGGGGCGTGATGAATCGTACTTGCCTTACCATTTCACTATTGTGACAGCTACCAATCCGACCAACTCGAATGTAACCTTATTTATTGATGGTTTTAGCTTTCGGATACAGGAACGGTGCTATACACGGAACAGGAGACTTTTATGTGATGAATACTTGGAGCAAATATCTACACCTACGGAGCCACAGTCCCTAAGTGAAAGTAGTAAAAAAATGTCCGATTGCCGTCATGCATACCGACTTAGGATATTTACATTAAATAATTCACAATGACCCATTTTCCATCCAGAATCCATTTTGAATCTCGACGTTATGTCACCTTATTAGTGCTTGTAACCGAGCACTTTGACTTCGCGCGGCGGCGTTGTAGTCGCTAAAAAGCCTTCCCATTACGTAGCTTGGGCAGGGTTTTGGCTCGGACACTTTTTTTGCACGATTGTGACTCTATAGATATTTGCTCGAAGGATGAATAGCTATGATGTTGTCGCTGATATAGCTTAGGTATATTTTGCTTTTATGGATTGCAGCATAAGTGTATATAAACATATGTAAGTACACTTCAAATGTAGCTCATATCTACATATACGTTTTGTTTACTATAGTGAGTGTAGATATGGATTTAATTTGTATGGACGAATGTGAACTTCACGTAACATTAACCCCGATCAGGGGCCTTATTTTGTAAGCGCTCTGGCGTTCGGCTTCGCCTTTCCTCCCGCTCGCTCTCGCGGCGTGAGTAACTGGCGCGAGCAGGAGAAAAAGCGAAGCCGAACGTCAGAGCGCTTACAAAATAAGGCCCCTGGTTGGGTTCAAAGCTTATTCGAGCGATTCAGAGATATTGACATGTATAAATATCGATGTATTTGGGAAGCGGGTTTGTTTGTGGTCTTAGTTATGTTTAGGCGCTATTCAGTGCGACGCGGATGACCTACGCGGATGTCCGCGACGGACGGTCAAATGTATTAAGCATATAAAGTGTGTTCAGTGCGACGCGGCGAGGGCGCTCCGCGTCGCACTGAACACACTTTATATGCTTAATACATTTGACCGTCCGTCGCGGACATCCGCGTAGGTCATCCGCGTCGCACTGAATAGCGCCTTAGTGAAAATTCGTTCTGCTTGAATGTAGTAGGCGCAGTGCTACGACCTAGCCCTTTACCTACCATTGTGCTAGTACTTATTCGTATAATGGTAAAGAGAAATTATGAAAAGTTTTAATGATAAAAATACTGGTACCTAAATAATTTTGATTTTGAACACTATATACGTTAAAAAGGTTCTACGTGTATCGTGTGTATATTTTGTGTGTATGAATTTAACTGACGTTATTTATATTTAACTTAATTGAATGCTTGAGTTGTACTGTCGTTACGTTACTACCGTCAACTGAATGCTACTTGTGCAGTTCGTATGATGAACTGAAAGCAGCTAAAGTGGTAGAAGAGATGACATATATTATGTGAATCTACGAGTAACAAATCTAGCAATCCACGATAGGATTTATGGTGATGGCATTATACTTAATTAGTGAAGTACGAGTATAACTTGACAGGCCGCTAAATAATAATAATTACAAAAGTAAGAGATGTGCAAGTATTAAAGTGCGAACAGGACGAAACTAATATCTTTTGTCTCTATTTGCGTATACGTTTTTTTTTGTCTGACTACTACGCACGACCTAGACGTAGTAGTAAGACAATTTTTTCGCGCCATAGACTTACTGTTGAATTTTTGATGAGATGCTTAAGTAAATCAACATATTTATGAACTATTATCTATTTTCAATCACTTCTATCAGTATTATGCAGGTTTTTACTATTATCTAGAATTTAAATATTTTATAATTAAATCATAACAACATTTATATACGTAGCTATCTAAGTATGTATAGCACATCTTTTTTCTTACACCCTATACGCAATTGAGGATTCTAGACTAATACTTGACTATGTTATAGGTATATAAAATGCATCGTTGATTTATAAAATAGATATATTTTTATACCTACATGCCCAACAGTAACTGGTAAAAAGCTGATGCGATATTTAAAGCTACTAAGTAGCTTTTTAGTGTAAGTTTAACCATTTGTTGCGATATATAACCTTTTTTGTCGTTTCAGCGTTCGTGTTTGGCAGTCAACTGAAGCTCGTTTGCTGGTCGAGTGCCACTGTCCTGATTTCGGTTTATTTCTAATTGCATTTGGCGGAGCTACATTACAACCAAATTGAGTTTTTACCACTACGTGGCGTTAAAATAGTCACGTGCTTAGCCAACAAGTGATTATTGAATTTGCCACTAGTTACTACAAACCACTAAGTAGGTACAATCAACAACTTAATTAAAACGCGTGAAAATCCATTATAACCATGAAAAAACCCATGACTATAATATTTTATATATATAAATTAAGTGTCATGTTGTTTGTCCGCGATGAACTCCTCAGCTACCACAAACTATTATAGATTGTCAACTACTGAACCGATTTTAACCTTTTGTACACAGTGTGCAATTTGATCCAATTTGAGAGATAGGATAAGTAGTTTGTCTCAATTTATAATCGCATTTTTTTAGTGAAATTTTAATTATTATACATAGGGTTACTAGCTGACCCGCAAAACGACGTTTTGCGGGTCAGCTAGTAACCCTATAAAATCTGAAAAAGTGACATTTCTGTATTTTTTGTTAAGATTGATAGATCGTTTAAAGATCTTAGTAAGTTTTTCTATAATACTTATTTACTATATAATCTTACTTATCTCTGATGATGAGATAATTGTCTTATTTTATTACTTTATCAAATTGTGTAGGCAAATGTCTGTACTAGGTTTAAAAAAAATTGTGGAAGACTACAAGAAGAATTTAAAGAAACCATCACACTCACTTAGACAAGCTTGCAAGCCAATAATTATTGACTTGCAAGCTTGTCTAAGTGAGAGCCTAGCTTGGCCTATAATTCCCATTCAATTGTGTTCTATTACTATTAGCAGAACAAGAGGTGAACGACTGAACAAACTACTTATGACGTAGAGACGTTGCCTCCGAGACATACGCAAGTAGATCAATTAAAAACAACCCTTTATAGTTAAACAGATAATTATAACGTTCCATGCCCAACGTTGCATATTATGGGGCACATTATACGCTCGTAGAGTACCGCGAGCTAGCGAGGCGTGCGATAGTGCGCTCCAATGGGGCTCATCAGAGACTGGCTGGGTATATTGTTACCCAAGCGTTAATTGGAACTATTCATTAGTGCATATCTGTGTCGCAGGGTAATAGAGGCGTTATTTTTTAGAGTTATTTTCAGGATTTAACCATTTTCTATTTAAATTCATAGTTCTGAGTGCTCGCTTGCGTAACTTGCGTTATATGGGCAGTTGTATTGCAAAGTTCAGGAACTTTCAGAGCTGTATTTATACTGATCATTATGAACAACTTTTACTATGGAACCGACCACGAAGTAGTGAAAATAAAATAGTTTTTGCGTACCTTTTTTCTACAGTAAAGTTTTTCAATGAAGCTGCTGATTTTTCGGCGATTTTGGCGTAGGTTAGGTCCTAAAACAATAAGTAATAATTGTTCATTATGATTAGTACCTACCTATTATCTAAATCTAAATGCCTTGAACATTGCAAAGTAAAATCTCGTGCGTAGCGCATAGTAACATTAGTAGCAGGGTGAATAGCACGTAGAAATGATGACATAGCGCTAAGTGTAGCGTAAGACGAGAAGAGAGTTGTTCTGGCTAACCGACGCAGGACCTAGATGCTAGCTAGACGCAAGCTGGTTGCAAACTAATTCTTACAGTGGACGCTCTGTATTACGGTGACTGTGAATGTAAATGTTGTTGGTAGAACCACAAAAGAGGCGTTCAAGTAGCTTAATGCTCAAGACCCGACTGAAATGATGAGATTTCAATTACCTACTGACTGTTTTCGGTGAAATTTTCTATCATAAATAAAATCACTTTTTAAAGATTGACATCCTTATAATATTAGTATATTATAAACGCGAAAGTTTGTGAGTTTGTGAGGATGGATGGATGGATGTTTGTTTTCACGCAAAAACTACTGAACGGATTGAGATGAAACTTTGCAATATTATATAGCTTATATATCATAATAACACATAGGCTATAAGTTATAATGATATTGCGTAAATTTTTCTTAATATAACGATAAGTGAGAACTCTAAGAAGCTATTCTAGAGTGCGCTTCAAGAAATGTCAAAAAAATCAACTGTCGAACTCAGAGCAAATAAAAAAACAAGAGGGAACGAGAGATTTTATACTTAGAGATTTTAGAGATTTTATACATGTGTGAGTGCGTCACTGCTGCGCCGCCATAGTTCGACTGACAAGCCAAAGCGTAGTTTCCTTGTACGTTGATGTGTGTGTGATTGTCTTTACACGGCGAGGCGTAGTTTTGCACGGCCTCACTTGTTTGTTCACAACATACTCTCTTGATTTTTTTATTTGCTCTGAGCTGTCGAATCGAACAACCGTCAGATCGTTTATTGTTTTATTTTTTGGATTTTTCACCTCTTTTATTAAAGGTGGTAAGGTAGGGCCTCGGGTTTGAAAGACGGAACGTGACATAGTCTACTTTATATCCCAGATAAATAAAGGATTCCCACGGGATAGCTCAAAAATCAAAATATCATGCAGGCGAAGCCGCGGGTAAAAACTAGTACAATAATAAAATTATTGAAAATTTCAAACGAGATCATATTAATAATGAAGAATTATTATCCATCACACATTTAATGATTTTTGGTACCTACTACGAAGCTTCTATTAAAAATGAATTCAAGAATGTTTTTGCTGTTAAACTGAACTGTTATCTGAAGGTTGTTGAAGGAAATAAGCGCGTGTAATACAATTTGAGTTGGTTACCGGCAGCGGATGAGCGCCAATGAAGCGGCCTGATACGCCGCTTACACCCCGATCGGTTTTACGCTCATCGGCTGCTAAATGGAGTTACAACGTACACCGGCTTGTAATAAGTAATATACAGAGTGTTCCTGAAAGAGGTAGTAATGTTGTAACCACACATGAGGTCAATCATAATTAACGACTTGTATGGGACCAATCCGGAATTCGGGAAAAAATGCGCGTATGTTAATCCACCAACCCGAGCTAGACCAGCGTGGTCGATATGACCCTGTCACCCTTCGTAGGTAGGCTTGTTCGGTACTGGTCTATCAAAAAATGCGCGTATGTGAATCCACCAACCCGAGCTAGACCAGCGTGGTCGATATGGCCCAATCACCCTTCGTAGGTAGGCTTGTTCGGTACTGGTCTATCAAAAATACGCGTATGTGAATCCACCAACCCGAGCTAGACCAGCGTGGTCGATATGGCCCAATCACCCTTCGTAGGTAGGCTTGTTCGCTACTGGTCTATCAAAAAAGGCCAAGTCGATAGGTACAGTACAGTACGATAATCTGAAATTCGAATTTCAAATATTGAATATAGGCACAAAATTTTCACCTCAGAACTCAGACCAAATAAAAAAATTAAGACTTAATGTTATGAATAAAAGAAGTGAGGCCGGCAAAACTACGTCTCGTGTACAGACACAATTACACAGCCATACACGTTTAACCACACCACAGGCTTTTCGGTAAAGGAAAACATCGTGAGGCAACCTGCATACGTCCGTAGAAGAAATTCGATAGCGTACGTGAATCCACCAACCCGCACTGGGCCCGCGTAGTGGATATGGCCCAATCACCCTTCGTGGATAGGCCTACGTCCTGCAGTGGACTACTAAAAAGGCTGGTACAGTACAGTACAGTACACGTTTAAGGAAACTACGCCTTGGATTGTCAGTCGAACTATGGCGGCGCAACACCGACGCACTCACCACATGTATAAAAATCCGACCTCATTTGTCTGTTCACGACGTACTGTCTTGATTTTTTTATTTGGTCTGAGCCTCAGAAAAAGGACTTACTCGTATCATTCTTCTGAAGTTTTCTTTTGTCAACGTCGTCGTCAGTTTCTGTTTTTCCGATTATTTTCAATGAACTAGGAATCAAATCATTTAATTCCTAGTTCATTAAGTATTTTCCAGTAATACGCCTGACAAATAACTTCTAAGAACTTTTAAACAATATTTCAAATTCGTTAATGAAGGTATTTTCAAGTATAAGGTAAGTGCGCCGAATCAAATTCATCGTCCACATTTGTCATCATCTCTCTTTGTATCATCTCTCTCTCTGTTCCAGAAGCCATATATCTCCATATTCAACATAATTATTCTATTATAATTATTATAGGTCTACCCGTGACCACGGTCGATGCAACTCGGCCGAAAGGTTGGGATGAGGAGGTATTTATTTATCTCGTAATTTTTCTTTAGTCTATAGATTAGTCAATCGCGCACTAAAATTATGAGAGTAGTATATAATAATACTTATTATCAATTTTAATAATTATAACATTGGTATTTAATCGAAATACTTAATTTAATCTTTAATATTTAGGCGATGATATTAATTATGAGCGCACCTACAACCAGATGAAACCTCGTTAAATTTTCCATCACCGGTAGGCGGGATTAACTGATTTGAATAATGATTGAACCATTCGTGCGTTCAAATTTCCCGTAATTCCAGATATCTGGCGGATTATTCGCGTTTGTTATTCTGATATGTTAAGGGATTAGAGTATCGAGACTATTCTGTGCACCTCACAATAGTAAAAAGATCTTGTATTTTAAAAGCTTTTATTAAGTTTCACCTGTCCCGTTGTCTGTCTGAGAGTCTGTAATCTAATCTTGCGAGTTAAATTTGAGCTACTTTTCGGCTCAGAGCAAATAAAAAAGTCAAGAGGGAACGTCGTTAAACAGTCAAGTGAAGCCGGTTTTTTATACATATGTGAGTGCGTCACTGCTGTGCCGCCATAGTTCGACCACAGAATAACTGACAAGCCAAGGCGTAGTTTCCTTGTACGTTGATGTGTGTGTAATTGTCTTTACACGGCGAGGCGTAGTTTTGGTCGGCCTCACATGTTTGTTCAAAACATTCTCTCTTGATTTTTTATTTTCTCTGAGCTTTTCGGTTTCCGATTGAGCTGACATTTTGCATAAATTGCGTGACAATGTTATATTATGATGACATGGAGCTGATCTGGAGCTGGAAGGTGGACAAAGGAACTTTGCAATGAAACGGCACAACCTCTTCGAGTTGGGCTTATTTGAATCGTCTTGACGAGTAGTTTGTCTTTCAATGGTAGCCAGGGTCTGATGATGGAGCTGAATGGTGGTCCAAGGAACTCTGTCACGAAGCGATGCAAACCGAGGGGATTGCGTCGTTTTGTTAGTCGTGAGTTTCGGCTCGTTTGATTCGTCTTGGCGAGTACTTGTTTAGTAAAAGCTTGTTTTAAAAAAAAGTTTCTTTTTTAAATTATTCTTGTTAAGTATGGTGGAGAAAAATATTCTCTTTCGAATTGACGAATTTAATTAAGAGAGAAATAAATATAAAGTATGATTTTAGTCATGCAAATCGAATAAGTAATTTAGGTATCAATTTGAAAAAAAAAGTCAATAATACTAGGTGTAGTAGTTATAAATGTGCATTTACGTTCACCGTGGTGTGCGTCACCTGACCGAAAATATCTTAAAAAATTTGCAAGCGTCAGCAGAACAATGTCGATTACCTATAGAAATGGGACAAAGAATGTATTTATCCACATATCTCTTCGAGGATAAGCCTGTGTTCAATCATAACACGGTATGTTTAACCGCAACACCTAACTTATAATAAGATATGGGCAAAGTTATGCCGCTATATTAGGTAAGTACTTAAAGGTCCCGGCACGTAAGTTAAACAAAAAAATATCACTCTCTCCCTTTCGTTAGCAGAGAAAACAAAAGAGAGGAAGCTATAGTTTAACGTTGAAGTTGTTAGCCGGCGACTATACCAAGTCGTAGAATTTGAAACAATTGTTGTTTTAACGTGATTTTCACCTGACCATGGCATCAGGTGAAAATCACGTCAAATAAGTAATTTTCTGTATCTCATTCGAACTTGGTCAGGTTTCCTCGCCATTCCACTATTTTTCTTATAGAAAAGATTTGTAGATGCCCGCAGCTCTTTATTAGCAACTTTATTAGGTTCATTGTATCCATTCATCCGAGGAAATTAGATTTATTGAATGAGGTATAGGAGGAATGGGATATTACGATTAGGTATATTTTATTTGACTGTAGGTATTTATGTTATCAACACCGTTGGCCAGTTAACCCGACCGACGGCGCATCCTTTTACCATTGCACATCTGCGCAAGCCTCTATTGTGCAGGGTGAAAGCGCATCGACGCCCACCTCTTCTTTTGTTTAGATAAGTTTAATGTTAAATAGAATAAGTTTTGTCAAGCATTAGTTAAGTTACCATGTAAGGGAACAGACTTCCAACTCAGTCTGTTAGGTTAGGATTAGATAATTTAAAGTAAATGACTTCCAAATCAGTCGTACTATAGAATAAGTTTCTAAATATTTATTTACATAACTTAAAAAACATAGAAATTCAATTCTTAACTACCTATATAAATATATCCTACCTATATACAAAAAATATATCCTACCTATATACAATAAAAATCGAAACAAATATTGTGTCCGTGTGGTAGGGTGCCAAGAACGCTGGCTGCATTCCCACGCTGAATGGTTAAAGAGATTCTCTGTGCGAGGAATGAGCCAGCTCTCTTGTCACCAGCAGCGTCAACAAGCTTTGGCGAAATTGTCTTGAAGAATTTTTTTAGGGCTGGACCCCACGGACCAAAAGTTTCGACGCCAAGCGGCGAAAATATATATTCACTTGCGAGTGATGCGTATTTGCGCCGCTTAGCGTCTTCTGCGGCCTCCGCCGCGGCTCCGGCTCTTTGAGTTGTGCCATTGAGGCGAGAAGGGGCCAAGGTATCGACGCATGTTGCGTCCCATACCAGCGCCCTTCCTCGCTCCCAGGGGATCAAAGTTAAGCCGTCAGGGCGCTTGCCATCATCCCGAGCTATGCCAGCTGGCTCTAAAATAGCTGGGATGTTGATAGTGGCAAGCGCTCTTTTAATGATGTCATTTAAAGAGCCGTGGCGGGAAAACCTACCTGCGCTTTTCTGGCAGCAAAGCCCGTGGAGTCCATATTTGTCGACGCTGCTTCCACACGGACACACATGGCGTTCAACAATGGCAGCACCCAATCTAAGACCGGTGGCAATACGGAAGCTGCCATTGTCCAACAGTGTCCCGAGGTTAGCAGATGGAAGGGCGTGCAGCCATTGCCCAGATTCATGCTCTGAGACTGCAAGAAGCCTTGCGCGGTCTTGATCACTGAAAGAATTTTGAATCAAATGTTGGTGTATTCTCTGTACCAATGGATTGTCCCAAAGTTTTTGACATTTAGGTTCCTTTGGCAAGTCTCCATTCGTACAGAGAATTTTCCAGGCCTCTATTGCATCTGGCGCACAGTGTATCTTGACAGATGGCGTTTTCAAAATTGAAGAACACAGCTGGGATACACCGTGCACAGACGAAAGAAAAGCCGGAAGAGCTACGCTAGAAATTTTTCTGATTCCGATACCACCAATTTCTGGGGCAATTTCAGTAAATTGCTGTATAATATTCTGCCGATCAGTATCGCTGAGTTTATCCGATATATATAACTCACATTTGTCAAAATTTAGTCGTAAATTTAATTTCGAAAAATGATATATGATTCGGGTAAAGTCACTTTTAACTGTGTCTACTTTTCCTCCTAAAGTACCATCATCTAGGTACCAGATATTTAGTTTTGAATTTAAATTTGATATTATGGGGTGGATTCCTAAGCTGAAAAGAGCTGGACCTAGAGGATCACCTTGCTAATATGAAGTTAATTTGATTCAAGCATTACGTTATTAATTTATTCTATTCACCTATTATGTAATCTATTATCTATTTGTTACTAAATACCAATAGTTACCTATTTAAAGAACGCAATACGTGGGATGATTTAAAAACATTACTACTACGGCACTTTGGTGATCATAGGCTTCGATCGTACTTTTTATTGATAGCATTAATCAAAAACACCACCGCGACGCTCCCGAATCTTGACTGGCGCAGCCTAGTGAGGATTTCTGGTAGAGCTGTTTCGTTTTCCGCGTAACGCATAAATTTCCCGCATGGAATTTGCGTGCTTCGTGTTGTCGTTATATTTGCGATCGGCTCCGCGTTTCAAAATTAACGCAGTTTTCGCGAAATCTACGGCATCAACGATAGAACGAGGGACGAGCAGCAAAAAGAGATCCTGAACGAACCAAATAAATCTGTCAAGTGGCAATGCAGCGGTGGTTCCGGGTGGTAGGTGAGTAAGACTTTTCACCTTCCAAACCATTTTCCCGATTATTCAGAGTTCGAACTTCACTCTCTATAATCATTGTCTGGTTTCGTATCAAATTCTATGGAATCATTCACTTATTTAAGGTTTTAGTAAGAAAATAAGAATAAAATTGAAATAAATAAATAATTGATTGAATTGATAATAAAGAAATATAAAGAGAAAGTAATAGGATTAATAAATAATTTTACACATTTCAATATATGCGATCAATTTTCGCAATATTGTCTTGTACGATTAGCATTTAAAGATAATTTAAAATTAGATCAATATATGCGCTAAATTCTCGCAATATTGTTTTATAAGATTAGTGTTTAAAGAAAATAATTTAAGAATATTTCGGTATACGCGCTAATTTTTCGCGATATCGTATTTAGTAACAAATAGATAATAGATTACATAATAGGTGAATAGAATAAATTAATAACGTAATGCTTGAATCAAATTAACTTCATTACATTTAATGTAATTGAGATTTTAGTTTGTAAAAAAAGAGGACATCAAAATGGCACATGATCAATTAGTATTGATCCCTTATGACTCGATACCAACTTTCAACGGCGACAGATGGCTTTTAGATTCATTTATTCGGAATTGTGAATTTATTATAGATGAATACCATGGGAACGAGTCTCAAAATGAATATATCATCATATATCTAACTAGCAAGCTTACTGATATCGCCCTAGACGTTATTACCAATAGTTACCTATTTAAAGAACGCAATACGTGGGATGATTTAAAAACATTACTACTACGGCACTTTGGTGATCATAGGACAAAAAAACATTCCAATCAAGAGGCGCCTAATTTTCAATATCATTCAGGGTCCGATCATTACTCTTATTCGCAGCCCTTTAATTCACAGCCACAACAGCCCTTTGGTTATCATCCATTGTAACATCAATATTTAAGACCTCAACCAACAGATTACCATCCTCAATTGGCCTATCAACAATCAATCATGACTCCTCAACAATCGGAAACCTGGCAACTACATAATAACCAGCGATATGATAATAAACTACATAACACAAATAATTTTAACGAATCCAACGATGTTTCTATGCAAATTGCATCTCCTCTAAAAACTAGTCAAAGTTTTCCATTACGCGAAATTAAGAAGAAAAACCAAGTCTGCCCAGACGCTTTCGATCTAAATAATCACGACCAAAGTATCACAAATACAAGTGAAAATTTTGCACAGCACTCTGCCGATGACGTCACTTGCGATGAATTATCTGTGAATGTTGAAAATGACTCGACAACTAGCTTTGCAAAAACAAAAAAAACTGTCACACATAGCCTACTAATACAAGACACAAAACTAGAAAATAGAAGTAGCCCCTCGATTCAAAATTCTAAACGCAATAATTTTGCGTTAAAAAGCTGTATGGTACATAACAGGAAAACTAACAATAAAAGCTCTATTACTGATAAAATTAAGCGAATTCGATTCAGACCTGTTTCAAGGAGAATGCAAAATGATAAAAATCAAAGCTCCGCAGAAAATGTTAATCAATCGACAAATATTCTACCAAAACTGACCTCAGACACTGACCATACTAATATTGCTAATATTTTCGACCCCCACATAATGACATCACATGAACCTGATACACAGGACGATCTTTTAAAATTCGATGACAGTAATATAGAGACTTTGCATCTAACCTGTGACTCAACCTCAAATACTGAAAACCAAAACATTCGCATTCTACGCGAAATGTTCGAATCGAATCTAACTTCAGTATATAACCACATTCAAAATTTAATTCTGGACAGGGACTTCTCTACAAACGAACAAAATGTTTTAAAAGTATTTTTACCATCTGGTGAACAAACAATCGTACAGTTTTTAAAAGACCACATGAAGTCAAACAAAAAGTATTTCATTCATTTTAAAAACAATGAACACCAAAAACTATTCAACAAAGTAATAACCTCCCTGTGTGAACAAGGCGTTATTGACTTTGACGAATTTACAGAAAGGATATTTTATTCAATAGACAAAAACGAAGTAACGACAAACTTTCTAAAAGATAGCGAAGACAAAACATGCCAAAAAGTTAAAACAGATATAAAACAGTTAAAGCCCACAAATACCCTGAAACAAAGCAGTAAGTCAGCCCTAACTCAAAATGACCCTTTTAAAGAAATGTCCACATCTGCAGTTGCAACAATGAGCAATAAATATTTACCAACGGTTGCTAACTCGTTGCGTCCGATGACACGGGCCATAAAAATTGACAATAGAGCAACCCCTACATTCATAACAAGACTCATTGACTACTTCTCAATAGTAATTTCTGGTTTTCTGAGCAAAATAATTAGCAAACCGAACGAAGAATGCCATCAATTGATTGCCGATTTATCTACTGTGTACAAAACTCAATTACACACATTTAAATCGAATAATCTATGCTCAATAGATAAACAACAAGTGCTTTCTTCCGCTGTAGGAATTGGTTAGGCAGATAGGAATTAGGTTTTCCACTCATGAAGACGTAACGAACGCTGACACTCTTACGATGCTGAGTATCGTCACGTCTCATGGTTAAGTTTTAATTAGTAAATAAGAGTAATTAATCATAGGAGCATGGATCAGTTTAAAATGTAAACAAACCAGATAGTGCACAGGAATTGATATCATTTTTATTTTATAACAGTTTCAAACATTTTCATTATTATTATAATCGATCTCTGAATATCCTTGTATTTCCTTTGTCTGAATCCCTGACCCTTCTTGTGTTTCCTAATATCCATCCTAACGGTGAAAGTCTGAAACGCTTATCAGCCCTAGACTCTGCGAGCTTCAACGCCACAGTATTGGTCACAAAAAGGAAGATACAACAGAAGACCACTTGATAAGCACTAATGATCTAGAATAATGATGTTACGTTCCGGCCTCGAGACACTGCAGCGCTACTTTTACAATGATATGAAACCCTTATCAACCCGACACTCTGCGATCTCCAATACCATTATATCGACGACCAAAAAAAGAACTACTTTATAAGAACCAATGACCCAGTATAATCATATTAGATTCCGCTTCAGTCTACGAGCTTCAATTGTATTGACGACAGAAATAAAATTAATGAATGACAGAATATCATCTGATTACCAATTAACCATTGATCCAGCATACCCATGATAGATTCCTGCCTCGATCAAGACACTACAGCGCAACTTTTCCAATGGTTTAATGGAAAGCACGAGCAGCAGCACACAACAGTTATCACAGTATTTACAGTTAATTGGAAGCTGATTAATTGTCTTAATCGAACTAAATCATAAATAGTGAAGTGAAAGTGATAGTGCCAACCAGTGATCGAAAACGTGATAAGACTCTCTTAAAATGTTACCTCAAAGTAATGACTTTTCAGAAACAGTGTAATTTCTGTGTCTCTAATGTAATTGTTAGGTATTAAATAAGTTTTAACTGAGAAGTTAAGAATAATTTGCATTATTTATATTTTTTGTTTTGAGTAATTGATTGATGTGTATGCTAGATAATAAAATTACGTATGTAAAATACCTTTGGGTTAGATAGATACATCTTGTTTAATGAATGCGTTTATAATTTAATTTAATTCTAAAAAAAAAATGAACATTTTATGCCTATTACTCTTGTTTAAGTATCAGGAAACTGTTTCAGCATAAATTTCTTAATATTTGTATCGTGTAATCGTTAGGTACATAATTATGAACATTAGATTTTGATTGGACATTAAGAAATCAGTTTGAATCTATTCAAATTTAATTAAAATATTATTGTATCCTTTTAAAAATCAATTAGAATTTAATATTTTATTTTGAAAATATTTTATGTACTTTTTAAATTATAATTATGTCTTATTACCTAAAAGGAATTTTAAGAATCTTATTAAAAATTAGTTTTAGTTTTTAACTTTTTGTTCGATAATATTGTTGTAAATCTAGAATAAGGTTTGGTCTCAATTAGGAACCTTTTTAACAATTATTAGAAAAATAAAATAAATTGAATAATTACAATTGCAGCTGTTAGATAGTACATAATATGTGTTAGATATTAAGATTAATTACTCATCAATAATTCATTTGAGGTTATCCATAATTATATACTAAGTTTTTAAAAATGTGTTAGTACCTAAAATGACCCCTAACGTAACCTAAAATATTAAAGTGTATTTTTCGTGTATCCTTATTATGGCTCTATTTTTAATATTGTAATTTTGATGCAAGTCCAGCAATTTTGCTTTTAGTTTCGAATTTGTGTTGTGTAATGATATTGTAAGGTTAAAAAAAACGGTTAATGTTGATGTAAGCCTAGAATAATGTCTGAATTTATTATCTGTTATTGCAATGTCTAATTGTGTCGAATAATTAAATTTCTGTCGTTAGGTTTAATGTCATAAATTGTTCAAATGTGTTTAGATTAGAATCACTTATGATTAATAATTAATTAATCAAATGTAGTGAAATTGTCTTGAGTCAATTCTTTCCCAGACAATTTCACTCTTAAGGGGGGAGGATTTATGTTATCAACACCGTTGGCCAGTTAACCCGACCGACGGCGCATCCTTTTACCATTGCACATCTGCGCAAGCCTCTATTGTGCAGGGTGAAAGCGCATCGACGCCCACCCCTTCTTTTGTTTAGATAAGTTTAATGTTAAATAGAATAAGTTTTGTCAAGCATTAGTTAAGTTACCATGTAAGGGAACAGACTTCCAACTCAGTCTGTTAGGTTAAGATTAGATAATTTAAAGTAAATGACTTCCAAATCAGTCGTACTTTTTATTGATAGCATTAATCAAAAACACCACCGCGACGCTCCCGAAACTTGACTAGGTATAGCGGTAAATTGTGGATGGTTTTTGATGAATAGCAACTATACTTGGTTATTTACCGTACCTTATTGGCCTTTCAATAGTCTTGATAGTCCAGTAATTAACACAGGCCTACTTACAATAGGCGATTGAGACATAGGCAAAGCTGGCCTAGTGCGGGTAGGTAGATTCATAAACCTCGTCGAATTTTATCTAAAGACTTAGTCCGAAGAAAAGTATCCATCGATGACGTACCTGAACCACCAACACGCATTTCAACAGCGTGGTAGATATGGCCCAGTTGTCCTTCATGTGTAGGTCTAGGCTTATGTTCAAAAAGATACAGAGCAGTACAGTATATGTTAATAAATAATTTTCATACACGAAACTTATTCAATAATCCTAAAGTCAACAACAATTTTCATTTCATTTATTTATCTTACATAACATAGGTACGTTTTAAAGCCTCCCATGTGAGATTTTTCTTATAAATTAGATTTTCCAATTTTTTCTATATTTTTTTAGGAGCTATCGTTTGCAAAAACTCTTATTTAATATCTTAATATTTCACTGACACACGGTGCATTTATAAATTGCCTTATGTGAAACTACCTACTAAAAACTGTTGATCAGTGTTTTTTTTTGTTTTTCTCAAAATGTTACTTTTTGCACATAAGAGATTTTAAATTTGCAACGACGATATACGTAACTTAACACACTCAACCTATTTTCAACAATAAAGGCAAGAAGCTTAATTTTATTAATTCAGTCTCCAGTCGTTGTTTACTTTGCTCACTGACGAAAATACAGAGCACAAAAACATAAGTCCCCTTGGCGACTGAAACTGAAGTGCATCTGTTTCATGAAACCGACTAACAGATTTTTTAAAAGGGTCCGGCTCAGAGTTTTCATTTTACTACCCATGAGTAGCTCGTTTCAGCAGAAAAATGTCTGCAAAATGTTTCATGGTACCATGAAAATATGGTTATTTAATTACGTTAGCTTGAAGAGTTGAAACTTAACTACATAATTACGAGTACGTTATTTGACTCTAAATAGGCTAAAAACTGATAACTTTTTGACAGTGCAAGTAATATGGTTTCGTCTTGGTATCATTTTACAGTTTTTTTTTGGTTGGTCATCTCTACAGACAATTAATAGGACTAATAAGTTTTGTGATTTTGCAGTTTGGCTCATAAGTAGGATTAAAATCTAATAACTAGCTACCATAAACCACTAACTGGGTATTTAGATACCCAGTTCATTCGTTCACCAAATGTATTAACATTCTTCTGAAATATTCACTTTGGTGAAACTCTGAAATTAACAACAAAAGTTTTTGGCATGTCTGTGTATTTACACTAATAATATAAAGAGGAAAGATTTGTATTCTTGTATGTAACGAATAAACTCAAAAAGTACTGGACCGATTTTAATAATTCTTTTTTCATTAGAAAGCTACATTATCAATTATCATTATCACTGAGTAACATAGGCTATAGTTAGTACTAGATTACTATAGTACCTATTTATATCGACCCGTGCGAAGCCCGGACGGGCCGCTAGTCTAATATAAAAAGAATTCGCGAAAGAGTCGTTCTTCTTGATATAAATGCCTTATGTTTTTGTCATATCTTCCTTGGAAATGGCGCACACACATACTGGAGCCTAGATAAATCTAATAGTATAAACTCCGCTACTCGCTACTTCCACTCGCTGTTTTCGGATTATAAAAAAATCAAGTCCATTGCCATGATATTTTATGATAATGATTGATGAACGAGTATAAAAAAAATTTGTTCTTCTTGCACTTCTTCAGTCCAGTTTCTGCCAAAATAAAGATGATGATACAAGATACCTTGCTGATATTTTCTTGATAAGAATCACTTTGTTGTCCGTCTGTCCGTATATCAAGACTCTTTATCTCGGGAACGCATAAAGATATCGAGTTGAAATTTAAATTGTATACGTATATACGAGTCTCTTGCAGTTGTGTAAAAGAAAACCTTCTCAATTATCGTTTAAAAAAGTTAGAGCCGTGTATGTCGTAAAAAACCGCATTTTTCGACACTCGCAAAAATCAAAACCTACAGGGTCCCGTTGACATAGAAATATGAAATTTAGCGAGAAGCATTGTCTCAGAGTACACATATAGGAATAAATCTGAAAACTATACATTTTTATTTAAATCACAAAAAATAGATTCTCAAAATATGGGTTGAAAATTCAAAGTGAGTAAATCGTATCATGCAAGGTATCATATAAAAAAGCTTCATTAGCACTTGCTCAAACAGGTCATTTTCGATGAATGACGGGAACGGTAAAAAAAAATATTTGTCGATGATTATAATATTTTAACAACTCACTTCCCAAATATGTTAAATTTTCTGAATTTGTACGGAACCCTCGGTGTGCGAGCCTGACTAGCACTTGTCCGGTTTTTTTAATTTATAACATAATATTTGCAGATCGTTTAAAATTTTTAACAAAGCAAATAAATATATGTATGTACAAGATTTTAACAGATTTCAATATTTTTCTTTTACGAGAATATTTGACATTACCATCACTGCCCCAAACAGCCTAATTCAACGTATTTTCCATTCAAAATTTAACGCAGACACTACTAGGTACCTGCCGCGTGTTAGCCGACTTTTTGTTCCGCCGAGATGGGCAATTACAGAATTTTGAATGGAAACAACCGAGCCGGGCTATTCAAACAACTTGTTAGGCCGTCTAGTGCCCGGGCGTAGTTAGCTCGTGAACTCCCTGGGTTGATTCATTAACTACCATTGGTCCTACTTTTGGTGGAAGCAGATGTTTAATTGGTCATTTTGTAAGTTTTGTTTTGAACAATAGCAGAAATGATGTTAAAAGTATTTGAATTTGGAATCGTAATTGTAATTTTATAATTTTCCACATGATTGTTATAACTGAAATAAACAGATTGATTATTATTTTTATAAGTAATCAAGAGAATTTTGAATTAAAATGTTGAAGTGCTAATGGGATTTTATTGTAATATTAGAATAACAATTGTAGATTAGATTGTAGTTATTTTACGAGAATCTATTGTTTAGACAAACCTATTTTAAGTTAAAAGACAATAATATAATATGTTTTTAAAAGTTAAATTAATTAAAAAAAAAAGAAAAAAAATCATCTACGCGCGAAGTAAAAATAATACTGGCTTAAAAGTTTCATGTGTGTTTTCGTATGTTTTCTGTGTCAGAATTTTAAATGGAAACAACGCTGTTCAAAATAACTTGTTGGGACGTCTAGTGTGCGGGCGTAGTAACCTCGTGAACTCCCTGGGTTGATTCATTATCTACCATTGGTTCTACTTTTGGTGCAAGCAAATGTTTAAATGGTAATTTGGCCATTTTAACAATGTCGTAAGTAGCCAATAGCATTTTGAATGAAATTAGGTTGGTACTGAACATATAATATCAAGTAAAACTAGTAGTCCGCCCCGGACTTGGACCTTGCACTATTCCTATTTTATATCATAAATATCTACTGTAGGCTGAGTGTGAGTTTTGTCGTAAACATGACGCGCTTCTCGACGAGCGCGTAAGCATGTAATTTGTATGAACTTGTTGTGTTTCAAAAACGCGCCGCTGGTGGCGCTGTACATTTCTTAATACAAATTACATGCTTACGCGCTCGCCGAAGAGCGCGTCATGTTCACGACAAAACTCACACTCAGCTTACTGGGATTTAAACAAAATGTAACAATATTTGTATGAAAGTTAGCGATTTATTTTAAACAAATGTGGAAAGACATAGACATATAACATTCGGTGATATGTTTAAAATAGTCATCCGCAACTCCACCAGAAAGTGGCGCCGTTTTGCTTCTTTTTACCACGGCCCTCGTATCTTCGTAACCACTAAACAGAAGATGCTCATATTTTAACTTAAAATTCTATAAATATAAACTACGTTTATGCTAAATTTCATGGAAATTGGTTGAGCGGTACTTGAGTTATCGTCGAACAAATATGGCCGGCTCGTCCCAGTAGACTGAGACCTCACTTACGCTCGGTCAATAAAAATATAATTACCAGGCATAACATAGTGAACTTCTTGAGTTGCGAGTCCCACGGAATAGACACAAAACACAATGATAACTAAGATCCTCAAATTCATCATTCAAACATTTTGCAGGGCAAAAATGAATGAACTTGAAAAATAGGAATTTATAATCCTGAATTACCATGTTTAAATACCTATTTGTACCACTATCGCTCTATACTTACTTATACCGCTTTAGTAGGTTAACACAGTCACTCACAAACAAACACACACACACACACACTCTCACACACACACACACACACACACACACACACACACACACACACACACACACACACACACACACACACACACTCACACACACACTTTCACGTAACAGATTAGTCGCTTGTGATGTTTAATTGTAGTGCTAGTAGTGAATATTACTAGTTTATATTATTGGTATTTATTGTAAACATTTTTATAAGGAGAGGCCATTGGCTCCGTTATACAGTGTATACTAGTTCAGAGCTAATGGATTCAAAACAATAATTGTAAAAATATTTCTAGAACAATTAAATTATTCTTATGTAGGTAGTAATTCAATAAAAAAATCAGTTTGAGTTGAGCACCTCAAGACTGATTTTTCTCAATCAGACAGCAGCTAGCAGGTAGGGTGTTATCATCCTATCTGCTGTCTGAGCAATAAGGATTTGGATACTTATATCATATCCTGACAGGATATGTAGACATTAGCAAATAAGCAGTAAGTAGGTACTGTACCTATATCTACTAATATTCGAACGCAAAGTTTCAGATGCTTGAAAATAGATTAACCATCGTTAGCTATTCCTTATGACTGTTAGTGGTTATTCTCAATAGGGTGGATAAATCGGAATATTCACATAATATTGATGAAGCTACCGTCAAGGAGCACCTGAGATGCTTCGCTCGTAATTTATGCACGGAGCCTCAAAGTAAGCTGCAGTAGTTTCGGATACAAAGTAAATTTTCTCGGAACGTACGACAGGAAATAGTATTTTATAAGAGACGCTACTGAAATATGACAAAGTTTTGTTGTAATATGAAAAATACCTTTATTTATATACATTATTTATATTTATACCATTATTTATACGCTTTCTGTCCTCTCCATCCTAAGGTGGCCTGGCAGAGATTGCCATCAGCGATAAGGCCGCCCATTGTTACACTGTTTTTGTATCCTTGTTTCTTCTTTTTGTTTATTTCTTGGTGTGCAATAAAGAATTTATCTATCTATATACCTTTAAATGTTTAATCAATTCAAAACCTTATGCTAATGCTTATAGTGATATTTATTTCGTTTATACATGCATCACTCTTTACTTGCTATAATAGGCATGACGACTGAATAAATAATTATTATAATTAGTTCGTGAGTTAGATGATCAAAAAATATTGGACACGTGTTTTTTCTTTTGTCAATAAAACAACAAACGGCAAAGATAAACCTTGTCGACGTTTAAGAGTGGGGGTCGTGACGTCACGTCTCTCACGAAAGTCTATACATTTGTATGACACTCGTGACGTCACGCGGAACTTTGATGGACTATATCTTAATACATTTTTGTTTAATTGACAAAAGAAGAAATAATCTATCTGATGGGCTAAATTTATTTTTTTAGTCATCGTGCCATGTGCCAATTGTACCTACACAAAATTGTACAGAAGAAGTTTTCCAGTAATTACTTATAGATGCTTATAGGTATTTATTTTATAAACTACTAGCGGACCCGGCGAACTTCGTTTCGCTTTCCGTAAGAACCTTGTACAGAGTATTAGAAAACTACAAAATAACAATATAAGCCAAATCGGTCAAGCCGTTTTCATGTTATGTCGTGACAACGGAAAACGGGTTTCATTTTTATATATATATATAGATTTAAGAAGTATTCCTAAGTGCCTACATACACGTCTATATCTCATCAGATGGGCTTTTTTTATACAAGACAAAATTAACTATTTTCATGAAAAAAATCATCTCTTTGAATGAATTTTCAAAGCTTTGAAGTCGTATGACTTTACTAGCACATCTTTAGCCATGTCCTATAAACTACCAAGATGGGGCCAGCTTGGCAAATGTTGGCGCAACTGTTCGTAATATACTCACCTCTATACATGCCTAGTAGAGTCCCAAAGGCGTTAGCTCGTAAATCCACGATCAAACGCTTGTTTATGCACACTACCGACCAACGGGATTGGCGGAGCGGTAATACGCCAAAGCAAATAAAACCATGATGTGGATTTTACTCCGACTTCTCGGAAACTTTAGGGCTTTAAGCCAATGAGGTCGATAAACTTCAGACTTCAGTTCTCAGGTTGATTTTCAAATCTGGGAAACTGGAGGACGCTTCCAAGTTTCAGGAACACGGATCGATAATGGATTAATTGGCCTGGATTTTCACTGAAGGCACATTATTACCTACCTAAGTGGCTTACTTACTTAGTAACGCGATTTAATCACCCTAATGTTGTTTTAACCGTTTAGCCATGTCAGAGGCCTTCAGGCGACCTAAAAACTCTGACACCAGGGCTAGCCACCTGGCCTATACGAATAGGGATGTCTACTAAAAAAAATATAATTAGTCCGTCAAATAGATTGTCAAAAAATATTAGACATGTATTTTTTATTTTGACAATTTAACACAAATTGATGAAGATATAGCGTGTTGAAGTTCCGCGTGACGTCACTAACCGCTATGAAATGTACCGGCTAGTGCCGTCACGAGCCCCCACTCTCAAACTTTGACAAGGTTTATCTTAGTCACTAATTGTTTGATTGACAAAAGAAATTCAATAATCTAACTGACGGACTAATTATATGTATTATATAAGTTGCGAATAGAAAAAATATTCGAAAAATGTGCTGTATTTCTTACTTTACACGTGGGGCTCTACTTGTACTTATAATTTAATAAAACTAGGAAATTATACCTTTTGCCTCCAAATAACGCAGAAGCCCCTTTTATCTCAAGCAATAATGCTTAATATCAATCTGCTAATAGTTTTGAATGTGAATTCAAGTAACCATAGAGTCATTAAATTTTCCAAAAAAAGACTTCAAAATTCGTTTAAAAGATTTTGTTGAAGCTTAAAATCATGCATAAAACCGGTTACTTTGTCTACGTCTTCTAGTGAAAGATGTATTTAATAAATAGAAATAGAATAGAAGAATAAGTAACCTATTCGTGTTCATAATAAATGCTTAACAAAGTACCTATCTGGGGCCGAGAATTAAGCATGGGCAATTTAAACTACATGGATTAAATATAGGTAACTGTAGCTACTCTATGACTACATATATAAATTGAATGCCCGGTTTACCAGTCCAAATAAATAACCCTGACACATAAATTCTAGTATCTGTGATGTAATAAAAACCGTTGTGCGTGAATTCGCAAGCTGTGCGATAAACAGCTTTGTACTCACACCAGTTGTTCGGTGAATTATGGCAACACAGGGACAACGGCCAGTTACAGTTCTATCAATGTTTTGGAAAACATTTTAATTGGAATACTTTTTATATATGTATTAGCGTCTCGTTGTTCAACGTGACGGGCCAATCAACGTACTGGTTCGAATTTTCACTTAACTCTTTGATTAAAGTGAAGGTCAGAATGTATGAGCAGGATTAGTTAGAAAAGAGTTTCTTCGGTATGTTCGTTCGTTTGTTCGTTTCAGCCACAGGACGTTCACTGCTGGACATAGACCTCCCCTAAAGATCTCCAATAAGACCGGTTGGTAGCGGCTTGCATCCAGCGCGATCCTGCGGTCTTGATGAGGTCATCCGTCCACCTTGTGGGTTGATGTTCTACGCTGCGCTTGCCGGTACGTGTTCTCCACTCGAGAACTTTTCGACTCCATCGGTCATCAGTTCTCGGCTTTATGTGCCCTGCCCATTGCCACTTCAACCTGTCAATCCTCTGGGCTATGTCGGTAACCTTGGTTCTTCTACGGATCTCCTCAAATAAGAAAAAGGTTCTGTATGTATGTAATTATATCTAAAACTATTTAGATAGAACATAGCCTCAAGCGACAATAGCGATATTTCTCTAGTTGTCAGCTCTGTGAGCTAGAAGATAAAGATGAATGCAATAAAATCGATGCGGTACTTAATTGTCAAAGTGACCATGCAGTACCTACAGTAGTTGATTGTGTTAGGCGTTACCATTACCAGGCGTTGCGGAAATTCAACTTCAAATCTTTGCTTTGTTTTAAATAGACATTTAGTGTATTTTCGCTATCTTGTTGTAGGCAAATAAGTTTAAGGGTATTAAATAAAACATATTACACAATTATTAATATTACAATAATCATTTAAAAACTTAATTTTACAAAATAGATAAAATAATAATAAATATCACTTATTTTCACTACACTAAATTTAATATTTTTTTAAAATAATATATTAATAATCCGTTAACAACAAATAAATATTATAAAAAAATAAATAATATGACAAAACCCTTATTCCCACTGCACTACACTCTGTTCGACACGTGTTTCGCCGCTCAACGAGGCATCTTCAGGACGTGTTGACTCTTCGAAGTCGCTCGCAAGAATGTCCTGAAGTGCTTGAAGTGGTAAGTAGGTATACCTACATACCTACTTCAAATAATTCGTTAACAGAATACGTGACGCGAGCGCGATAGGTACACCTATACTCATCTCAAGTTTTCAACATTCCGTGTAAAAAAGGCTACTAATGAGGAATACAGCACTAAACTTCGAAATTTTTCTTTCAGTTCGAGAACTTAGGAGCATAACAAATTTTCACGAATTCCCATTTACAAAAACCCCGATACTTCTTCAGTGATCCTGCATTATTCCGCTGACAGGCTGACAGCGGCGCGGCGGCGAAAAATCGAATGTCAAAACATGATTGATGTCTCTCGCAAAGCTTGCTGAATTTCTCAACCACCCCGGACTGTGACAGGCAAAAACAAAGGCGCTGCTACCCACTTTTTGCCTGCTGATATTTCAGGGTTCCGTGGCAAACCAGCGAGTCTTTTTCTTATTTATTATTTGGAATCTTCAATAAACTATTATTCCAGCCCTCTAGAAAATCTTGTACTTTTACCTAAGTGTGAAGTGTAGTATAAAATCTACTAGTGTTGAAGTAGAATCTCGTATAAACACTACATACATAGCTTATACAGATGTAGAAATTTTCGAAAATTTTGATGTTGACACTGTTTTATTTTACCTACTCGTATGTACTGTACTGTACCAGCCTTCTTAATAGTCCACTGCAGGACGTAGGCCTACCCCCGAATGGTGATTGGGCCATATCCACCACGCTGGCCCAGTGTGGGTTGGTGGATTCACATACGCCATCGATTTTTTTCTACGGACGTACGCAGGTTGCCTGCAGGTTGGTTGCCTTACGATGTTTGCCTTCACCGAAAAGCCAGTGGTGTGAAATTTCGTATATACATATAAATTCCAAAGAACTGATTCGTACGTGACCGGGGATTTGAGCCCACAACCTCACGATTGCAAGGCGGATGCCACTACCTCTTGACCACCACGGCTTTTACCTGTGTAATAGATTAAAAAATAGAAAAAAGGTAGAAAAATAATAAGTTTGTTGTGGTACTCAAAAAGTATAATTTCAGGCTTAGGTACATTTCACTGTTGAATTACTTGAATCGAAATCAAATCTCCTTAATTAAAGTATGTATATGTAAGAGGTTTTAGACGGGCTTTGAAACAGACCTACCTATAAAAATACACTGCTTAAATGTCTTATCACTTTCGGCACTTCGTAAATCATATTTACTTATAGACCAGTGCCTTGAAGCCTTGGAAAATGGTAAAAAGTGAAATAAAATTATGGTAGGATGATAATTTAATTGTTGTTATATTCTCTTACTTTTCCAATGGGTTTCATGCTAATATATTTGTACCAACCACATATTTGTACTCTGATTTTCTGTCCATCCAAAGGTAGCCTGGAAGAAATCGCTTAAGGCAATAAGGCCGCCGTTGTACCACCTAATTTTAAGAAAATGTATACTTTGTTATTTAAGCTGTTTTTCTGGTGTACAATAAAGTTATATGGTATTGTATATTTTTTTTGTTTAAAAAATTATCTACCCTGGTCTATTACCAATATCAAGCAAAGTTACGGAACTCTATCACAAACGCGGCACTTCAATAAGTAAGTTACTTGATATATCTAGGTATGTATTTATACATCTTTATTTCGCACGACGACGTCGAAACGAATAATGTTTTCTCGGAGATTACTGTCTGATACTTATATAAAATTATAGAAAACTAATTCTGTAGATTTTTATAAAATACCGCCCGAACTTCTTATGCCTTTCCAATTTGTTATATCTGTATTTGTAAATAACATCGGCATGATTTAAAGCCACAAACAGACCTTCCAGAAGAAATGTAATAAAAAATAAAACATATCAGGAAATCTTTCTACCTTAGAATAATTAAGCGGACACTGAAAATCAACTTTTGACTTCATTTTATACCTAATATTTAGAGATACATAAGGAAGATAGAGTTAAAAAAATACATCGTTAAAGTTATTATGAATGTATCTAATCTATCTATCTTTTGTTACTTTGTAAGCTAAGAAAAGGCAACATGACAAACTTAATTTCGCGCTTACCAAAACACTCACCAAACTCAAACGTCATTTTCCAAAGCGATTACAAACTCAAAGAGGATGCTACAAAATTGATTGGCATTTCCGAAGTGTCGATGAAATCAATAAGAAACGCTCCTGTAGCTGGCCAAATAGAAAGACCCAATAGAAAGTGCCCAGTCGAAAGCTCAGCGCCTCGGCGCGTGTACTTATCTCTTTGTGATGGCTCCCTTTGATCTACTATATTCCAAGTGTCTATTCCAAATTCTTTTCACCTTTGACCAATCTTTTGGGAACTTTTATTTTGCTACGTGAGGTAATCCAACGGTTGAGCCTCACTATTACTATTTTTAACTCTTCCTTTTTTGTATTTGCTGCTAAGTGATGTTATACAGGGTTATTTGATTACCCTCTACTAAGCCGAAATGGAGTTATTAAGACGAACAACTTTCTGAACAACTTTAACAACTCAAACTTAGAGAAAGATAAATCAGGTGTTCTGTAAAAAAATGCAACTCGTAATCGACAAGATCATTTTTATCGAATTTTGAGTTGGCCCTATACCTGGTAAATGTCTTGATGATGATCTTAATCACCCCTCTTCGGTTTAGTACACCAGTTTCGGATAACCCTGTAGGTATACCTACCGGTACCTAATTAGCCAGCTAGACTGTTGCTCAATTTGTTATAATACATCCTTCATGATCCTTCATTGGACATTTTAAACTAACAACGCAGATTACAGATTGTGATGAAGCCTTGTATCTACTTCTCTCAAACTATTATCGCATTTCTCGAATCATTATTTACTGTCTAATATAATTTTACTGCACTTAGCTCCATGCCTAACCTGGAGCATGCAACAACAAGATAAATGGCAGCTACGGATGCAACTTCCTTCTCAACGCCAGCCGTTCGATGCGGTCGAACACTGCATTCTCAGTAACTAATCAGGAATGGCTGAAAACTGACTTTCGAACGCATCGCTGCCATCCTACCACGTATATCTCCAAGTACAGAACTTAGCAAGCATTGGTTGCAGTGTTCTGGTTAAATACGGCTGAATACATCTTTGGAATGCGTTCGATTGCGAATATTCACGTAGGGGCTTGCGGCTGTACGGTTTACTGACACTTTGATACCAATGGCGTTTAGATCCCTGAAGCGGAATTATTCCTTGATCCGAATTTCCTGTTAAATTCCTTCACTCTTTATTTAACCTAACCGCAATATTAAACTAAAAATCGGAAGTAGATAATGGTTTGATTAAGTTTTTTTGTAGTGGGGCAACGACCTTGTAAATCAACAGAGGTTTCAATTACGTAACCTAAGTTCAAGCAGATTGGCCAAGGGACAAGAAATGGGCCAGAAAAACTTTCATAAAACCTCATTCATGACAGAATCCTTAAAACTCAAAGTTGCAGTTGCTAATTCAAAACTATTTTGCTATTTACTTATACAAAAGAATATTGTACTCTGAAAAGTTTTAGGAGCTTTCAGCAGAACTACAAATGAACATAGATTTGCAAAACCGTAACTTAGTAGTGCTGTCACGTACGTAGCGAGTCCCGAGGACTCGGCAAGTCTCTCGACAAATATCCATTTTGCTCAGTTTTGCCTTTATTCCTGAAGTTTTTGCTGGCTTAGCCACAATAGAACACAGCGATGTATCTTTCAAGACCCCTTAAGTACGACAAAGCCGCTTCACAAACAAAAAACAATTGTCTTTGGCTCTTTTGAGACTTTTTTAGGGTTCCGCATCCATAATTATTAACGGGGTTATCCATTAAAGCTTAATGAATACCCTTTTTTCCTTAATAAAAGGGTAAAAACGGAACCTTATTGTAAAGCCTACGTCGTCTTTCTCTTGTAATTATGTGGCTTCAGCGGGTTGTCTTTTAATCCATATTCAGTGGTGTGAGTGGCCAGCTAACTTTTACGTTAAGGTTATAATAATGCACATAATATTCATTAAACTCTATCAACACTTAAATAACAAACATCAGTTACTCTTTTGTGTTATTTTCGTATTTATTATACTTTTCGTAGACAAAACTTTCTCGGCCTAAAAAGAAAGAAATAAAATGCAGAATCGCCGCATCAAATTGTACTATACTTGCTATTTTTTCTTCAATCGAAAATAAAATAATTAAAAATACATGTTTACATCAAAACTATGGTAAGGACTCCCGCTAGGTGCTACCGCTACGAGTTTAGGTACTTTCGTAGCAGTGGTACAAATGGACGCTGTTGCAAATTTTCTCAACTTCACTACAAACTAAAGTTTTTTAGCACGAGACCTCTCAGTTTATGGTCATGTCATGGTTCCAGAGGGAAGTTTCTTATTATAGCACTACATTTATAAGTAGATTAAATTTAATATTGCGGGACACTATAAAATAGACTCTTTCTAATGGGACAGGCGAAGAATATAATTATACGTTGAACGTTGTACCTATATAGCCATCAATCTGACGCAATAAAGCCAGACTAGAAAGGCTAAATGTATATTATTGATTAAAAAAAAGTTTTGGACGTGCTGTGTTATTATTATTATTATGTCAAATTCACAGGCTTGGCCTGGTCCTTTAATAGGCATCAATGGAGCCTAAGCCAACATTGAGAGGCCCTTTTTACAATTGAAATATAAAAAAACAGCAGTACGTATAAAAAGGATAGCGTTGTAGACAAACTATGGCATATAAAAAGACTTGAAATATTGAAACTGGGCTATTGAGGTGAAATATTAAATGTTCTGTAAAATTGGACTATGGAATGAGGTACGGCACCCGCTAAATATGCCCCATTTCAAAATTTCGTAGCGGGTGGTGACTTGCCGTCCACTAAATGGGCCCCCCATAAAGGCTACCGTAAGTTGGCACCGGAGGGGCAACATTGGTGTGGACGGCTTAGGGTGTCGAGAGGTGTGCTGCGCTTTCACTAGACGCTACTCGCGGCGTTATGCCCTTTAACACTTCCACCCTGGAGCTTAGGTTCTTAGCTCTTGCGGTTTCCACTCCAAACCGGCCGGTTAAGGCAAGAGAGGAGTCAGGGGTCTCATTTAGCCCCAGGGAATCAGGGTTCGCGGTGTCGCCACTCACCGACGACTCGCCACAAAGTCGCCCCTGCGATTTTATTATTATTATTGTTATTGCTTGCCGTTTTTTCACTTTTTAAAGCAGAAAAAATAGTTTTTGTCCAGAACAGGCATGTTAGGTCGGCACACTACAAACATGTCGTGTGGACAATGATTGAACCGAATAATTTGATGTGACGTGAGGGCTTTTCCACTATATATAGCACTATCGTATATTATGTTGGTATCTAAATTAATTTCTATAGGACACTTTGCTATATTAACTATTATGGTCACAGAGAATACTCGCAGATGACTATAGCAATTAAAATTTTCTCATCTTTAATTATTCTAATTTATTAGTACCTTCCTATTCTACTCCTTCTTAGAAATTGTGCTCAGTAAGTAGGCTCGACAGCTTTTTGAATTTCTGAGTTTAAAACATTTCATTCTTTCAGCTAATGTCTTAATGATAACAAGATTATTTTTTGCAAAAAATAGCATGACCCGTGTACATAATTCGCGAATATTTCGCACTAAGCGATGTAGCATTTTTCACATTATTGTTGATTTATCAAAAGTAGCTCAGCCGATTTCGATAAAATTTAAATGGGCCCAATTTCGAAGTAAGTATACTCTTTTTAAAAAGAATTATTGAAAAAAAAAAATATGTATATACACGCGTCGAATTGTATACCTCCTCCGGTGGTTCGTCGGTCAAAAAATAGGTACCTACCTAACAGAAATAAAATGTACCGGTGGAGATAACGATACAGATACATAATATTTACTCCTACATTAGAATAACATTGTGAAAATCCATTTCGCTATATAAAAGTATGCGTGGAACGCGCGTGTGTACTCGCAAATAGCTGCGGCATGAATATTGAAACCGCTACACCGAGTCATCTAAATAAAACAATATGGCATGAACGCTGAATAATAAAACAGCGGGTACCCTCGACCCGCGCCCAGAACAATACCGAACATTTACAAAAAATCCTTATAAAAATATCAAAATTTTAATCATCAAAGGGTCGGCGTTGTTGCTTAATGAAAATCTTTTGTGAAGAGCAGAAAGCGTCTAACGTTGCGTAAAACGCAAATAATGGACAAAGCTAACAGTAATTCTGGAACAACTTTGTTTTAACGCTACCGCAAACATTTCAAGAATTTTTCGTAACAATACACAATCCCAAAAGGGAGTAGAAAACACGAAATGATTAAAATATAAAAATGGAAAACATGTTTTGCATACAACGTGGATACAGCGTAGTTTCAGTAAACCGATTGTGGGAATAGTGGAATGAAGCCTTGGAAATTTGCTTTATAAACGTCAAGTGTTGTTCTGGTGCAATATGAAACGAAATGGAAGAGAGACGCAGCGTGACTCGGATGGAAATTGCAATATCCAAGCGAGCTGAATTAGACAGAGAGACAGCGACTACTGGAAACGCCTCAAGTCCTTGCGTCAGCTCGACGCGAATTTCTGTTCCACTGTTGATTAGTCTGATCCATGTATTTGATGTTGTTTATTTTAGCCTTAACTCATTTTCAAAAAATAATTTTGCGGAAAATATAAGTCATACAGGAAAACTAAAAATACGTATTTCCGCCTTAACTTATTTTTCAATTGTTTTACTTACACTAATTTCCTTATTTACTCAATCATTATCATTTTAATGGCTGGGACAGAATAAAACACGTCATATTTGATAATAGATACATTAGAAATACGTTACAGCTGTTACAAGAAAGGCAAACAGACTGAAATTTAAGAGCTGTTTGCTTTCGACGGACTTTACTTACTTTTCTAGCCTTAGACGCTAAGGGAACGTATCCATACAACTTGGCCTATTTTTTACAATACAACTTTTGACCAAGACCACCCGTGATATGAAAAAAAATACTGATCGTGGTAGAATTATTATATCTTCATTCGCGTGGTATTATGAATAGCCTCCCTAGAAGGGGAATAGTGGGTCACGTAGTAAATGTACGTTCCCTAAATAAATAATGAATGTCATAAAACGCAAGTGACACATCCAGCGCACCAGAACTATTGTGACAGGATTAGGCCGAATGTGAGATTGGATCGGCCGGGCGGCCTAACTAAACTTCATTAGTCAAGTTTGGATAACAGCGACGGTCGGATTATATCGTTAGCTTTACTACTCCGACGTAGGTGACACGTGGGGCTTTAGATAATTCCTACTACGAATATAACCTGAGTGTGGGTTAGCATAAAATTTAAGTACACGGGGAATACAGGGTTATCCAGAACTGATATACTAAGGCATAAGAGGGTGATTCAGGCCATAATTTTGGACAACTTTTACTCCAACCCGGAATTCCATACATTGTATCGATTCCGAGTTGCAATATCGAATGGAACAGCAAATTTATTTCTTGAATTTTAATTGGTTCCATAGTAAAAGTTGTTTGTAATGATGGTCACCAACAAAATCACCCCCTGTTGCTTAGGAGAACGTAAGCAAATAACCCTGTATAGGACCGATACTTCGAAAACTAACGTTACACAACAGGTAATAATTCTCAGCGCACTGTACTGTACTGTACCAGCCTTTTTTTATTAATAGTCCACTGCAGGACGTAGGCCTACCCACGAAGGGTGATTGGGCCATATCCACCACGCTGGCCCAGTGCGGGTTGGTGGATTCACATATGCCATTGAATTTCGTCTACGGACGTATGCAGGTTGCCTCACGATGTTGTCCTTCACCGAAAAGCCAATGATGTGAAATTCCGTACATAAGTTCCAAAGAAACTCATTGGTACGGGATCGGGATTTGAACCCACGACCTCACGATTGCAGGTCGGGTGTTACTACCACTAGACCACCACGGCATATCTATCAGCGCACTAGTAATTCCTAATTCTATATCTAGTAGGTATGATTCAATAATAGTCTTATGTCTTACTTCCCGAAAATGTCTTCAAACCACCTCTTCCAAATCATCGGGTGACATTTCTTTATTGACTGAAATGTTCCTCGTAGTCAGGTCCCTACTTCTTACACATAAGTACTTCTTCTACTCACGAGTACTTACCTACCTACTGAATATTTATACTGCTTACCTGCTAATATAATGAATACCACAACCAATGCAAAGTAAACACGAAAACTAGGCTATCCTTTATAAAACTTTTCAAAATTGGTAAAAATGTAGAAAGATTTCCTTTCATATGTCGTACATTTCGAACAAGTCAACGGGCATTCTGACGCTGGTTACTTGACAGCAGGCTCCATGGTTCTCGTAGGCCAGGCAGTCGCCCCTGGTGTCCTTGATGATGGAGGACCATGGGCAAGCGCGGCTCGACACGCAGACACCTTCACCTCTAGCGCATAACACCACCCATGGTTCTGTAATGTCAGTCACCAGTCAAAGTTATGTTGACTTGAACCAAGTATCATCTCATTTTTCTGGAAAGTCCTGCCGGTCAATTTATCGCAGATTTACGTTATCCTCCACAGAACATTTCCTTCTCTCTTCTGTGTTACCCTCACTCTCATTTATTTTACTGTTGATCCAATTTATTTTGTACTAAATATTGTATACAGGGTTACTGATAATCAATTAGCATCCTTTTAAGGGATACTCTGTACATCGAAACAAACATCTTTTGTTCTACGACTGTTGAAAATTCGTTTTTGTTTTCTTTCATACAAAATTAAAAAATATAATTTGACATAATTAACTAGGTGCAATATGTAAAAAAGCGCGCGCGCCTGCGAGATAAGTCTCGCGGGTGGTGCGGCGGCGCGTGAAGACTTCAGAAGAGATACTGTGTAAATATACAAACAAGTGTTTTTATTATTATTTTCATTATATAAAAACAATTATTAAATTTGTACATATATATGCTGATTCCACTCATAATTTTTTTATATATATGTCAAAATTTGGGAAGAATTGTAAAATAAAGGTCTTTTGCTTTGATGAGCAGAATATGTCCCTAAAAGATTGATAATCGATTACCAGGTAACCCTGTATACTGTATAGTACCTTTCGCCTCAAATGGTTTGATTGACTTTAATTAGCGAGCTGTATACCTTGCATATTATTTGTTATAATGCTTTGATTTAAGCAAGGGTATGGTTTAGTGAAATTTTGGTCAAATTGCTTGAATTAGCAGATAATAGAATGTTCAAAATAAATTTAGTCTTGAGTAGAGTCGCGTACAATATCAAAGAATAATAACAGCTTTGCATAACAATGTCAAACAATAAAATAGACGATGTAAGAACCCATTTATATGTACCTAATTAAAATTATTATTATTTATTGCCTTCATAAAATTTTCTAAATAACAAAATTGATGAACTGCAAACCTGTTTTTCACTAAATTTGTTGTATAAATAATAAATTTCAAATTTTCTATACTTACATAAAATATGTAAGTATAGAAAATTTGAAATTTGAACCGAGCTTTGAAAATCAATGAGATACCTACAATGTATTTATGAAAAAGATCACAAATGTCCGGCCCATTTTATTCGGTCAAGTTAAGCAAATAAGCAACAAATTTAAATAGCAAATTTTTAGCCTCTATAATTCCAAAGATATATCTATGCATAAATAAAGAAATGATGATTAGAGTAATACTCTGCTAAATCAGTTGCTTAGAATATTGAACTAAAGTACCAATAGAAACAAAATTACTGCAAAAATGTACCTTACCTGATGCCTTAAACGAGCCATAGGATAGTTTCTGTATAATAGGAGTAGGCGTCACATATTCTACCACATAATCCAGCGTATAAGTCGATTGAACACAGCTTATAATTATCAAAATAACTAGTACAATTAAAATTACTATAGAGAGCCGTACGTATTGCGTAAATACTGTCATAATACAGGTGTTACTGACTAAACTGACTAGCAAGGCGCAACGTCAATTCTCAATGAATGGTTCTTAAAAACAAAAAAGGAATAAAATTTCGTCTTAATTCGCCATTCGTGCATTATACCCGATAAGAAGTGTGGTCAATGGAAATGGAATATTATGTCAATAATTTTTACATTCCAGTTTCACGTTTATTAACTTGTAGAATTATTTTTATAGCCAAAAGGCAACGAGGCGAAAAACTAATTTGAAAGCGAGTTATCGAATAACTTATAACAAATGAGATATTTGTTCATATTATTAAAAAGATTTAATACTAGTTTTTACCCGCGGCTTCGCCCGCATACGCAATATCTTAATATATATAAATCTCGTGTCACAATGTTTGTCCTTAATGGACTTCTAAATAAAATTCGCACACCATGTACAGTTCGATCCAACTTGAGAGATTGGATAGTTTAAATCTCAAATTATAGTCGCAATTTTAATTTATTTAGCCACAGCAACGCGTGGCCGGGCAGCTAGTATCATTATAAGTTATAGCCTATGTGTTATTCTGATATATAAGCTATATTATTGAAAAGTTTCATCTCAATCCGTTCAGTAGTTTTTGCGTGAAAGAGTAATAAACATCCATACATCCATCCATCCATCCTCACAAACTTTCGCGTTTATAATATTAGTAGGATGTTAAAATTTAAGACAGGGACAATATACTTAATATTTTCTAAGAAAAATATTCATATGTTTGATATGCAATGGCTATAATTATCTAATCACTCTAAATTGTCTCAATAAAAAAAAATATATTTAGATCCTATTTCTGGTTTTTTTTTTTTTGTTTTTCCTATAGTAAGCAACAGAGTTGTCCAAAAAGTTGTGACAAACTCTAGTACTCGTAGGTATACTGACAAAAAAAAACAAAGAGCATTTTTATAATTTTTCACTTCGTAAGAGATCGACTTTCCATTTTTTTATTGTTTTAAATTGATGTGAGAGACACTGCGGAGCCCTACAGAGCGTGTAGCTTAACTTTGTTTTTAACACAGAGATACCAGAAAGATACTGTGTTCGATCGAGACAAGAAAGAGATACAATTATTTAATATGGCATGAGTTAGAAAGAGACCTGAAAAATATATCGATTAAGTGGCTAGTTGCCGTGTTTTTCTCTCTGTAACTGTAATTGTACTATAACTGTACCAGCCTTTTTAATAGTCTACTGCAGGATGTAGGCCTACCCACGAAGGGTGTTTGGGCCATATCCACCACGCTGGCCCAGTGCGGGTTGGTGGATTCACATACGCCATCGAATTTCTTCTACGGACGTATGCAGGTTGCCTCACGATGTTTTCCTTCACCGAAAAGCCAGTGGTGTGAAATTCCGTACATAAATTTCAAAGAACTCATTGGTACGGGACCGGGGATTTGAACCCACGACCTCACGATTGTAAGGCGGGTGTCACTACCTCTAGACCACCACGGCTTTCTTCTTTTCTCTCAGTAGTGTCAAATTCCAATTCATATTTGACAGTTTTGAGAGCTTTGGACAAGATTTTCCATACCTGCATTTTTGTGGTTGAGAATTGTCTCAAGCTACAACAGCGCTATCTCTCTAGTTGATTTCACGCAGGAAGTTGCGGGCAGGATTTACTGACATGCCAATGTTGTTATGTTGGCCAAAGTCGCCAATAAATTAAAGAATAAAAAAAAGGATACTAATTGATTAGACATAACCCTGTATATATTAGTTGTACTAATTTAAACAAATTCACAAAAGCAACTATTCCGCGGTATCAAATTAATTAAAATGTTGTCAGTACTTACTCTTAGGTAGGTATCATTCGTTTGACTGTCAGAGGCGGCACGGCAGGATTTTAATAACTAGCTACAATGATTTATACTGACTATTTAATTCCTGAGAAAGTAGCCTCATTAATTTCAAACTCGCATTTTCTAACTGCGATTTACTTATTTTAGAATTGACTCAATTTTGCTCGATTTTTTTTTACTTTCATATCGTCGACTATGGTACCTAATATCTAATAAATAATTATTTTTCACATAAATTGCTTCACCGACTTCAACCTTGTACAGAATTCGAATAGTTTGCACGAATCAATGTGACATCCATGTACGTTATTGTTGATTTATCAAAAACGGCTCAGCCGATTTCGATATATAATTATGATAGATAAATAGGTAACTGTACTGTACTGTACCAGCCGTTTTAATAGTCCACTGCAGGACGTAGGCCTACCCAAGAAGAGTGTTTGGGACATATCCACCACGCTGGCCCAGTGCGGGTTGGTGGATTCACATACACCATCGAATTTCTTCTATGGACGTGTGCAGGTTGCCTCACGAGGTTTTCCTTCGCCGAAAAGACAGTGGTGTGAAATTCCGTACATAAATTCCAAAGAACTCATTGGTACGGGACCGGGGATTCGAACCCACGACCTCACGATTGTAAGGCGGGTGTCACTACCTCTAGACCACCACGGCTAAAAGGTAACTACTACCTTCTCGTAACTACCTACTTTTTTTAAAGTTACGCCGTGGCACCTTTGTATAACGGTGCCATTTGATTACACTGGATATGGGGGCAACGGAGACAACTACTTCAAGACATTGATAGATTAACACTATTGCCAGATCCACTGCGAATGAGAACTCTGGCTTAAATTTTTATCTAGCCTCCTGTGTTTAAGGTTTTTTTTTATTCTTTTGGACTTTACAGCATTATGCGAAAATTCCACCGCAACGGTACAACAGTTCTTTTTATTCTAATACAACTTGCACTAACCGGAATATCGATCTCATTATCATCCATCCATCCATCCATCAGCCAAAGGACGTCCACTGCTGGACATAGGCCTCCCCTATGGATCTCCAATAAGACCGGTTGGAAGCGGCTGCATCCAGTGCGATCCTGCGGTCTTAATGAAGTCATCGGTCCACCTTGTGGGTGGACGTCCCACTCTACGCTTGCCGGTAAGTGGTCTCCACTCGAGAACTTTTCGACCCCACAGGATTTTTCGAATAATTCGATTATCCGGAATAACAATTAGGTATTAAGATATTCATTTATGATGGCAAATTAAACAGAATAAATGTAATAGAATTGGGAAGCGTTAAAACAATGTCCACTGAGTTCTGAGGAAAGATAAGTAGGTACCTATTATCTAATAATTTGTCAATGTTATTATTTTATACTACGGGATAAATAAATACCTCCTCATCCCTTTGGGATCTCGTAATTTTAGTGCGCGATTAGTCCCGTAGTATAAAATAATAATGTGTTCAAATCGCAAAAGTTTAAAAACAACAAATATGTCAATGCTTCATTAACGGAATTTTCGCGCAGTACTGTACTGTACCAGCCTTTTTAATAGTCCACTGCAGGACTTAGGCCTACCCACGAAGGGTGTTTGGGCCATATCCACCACGCTGGCCCAGTGCGGGTTGGTGGATTCACATACGCCATCGAATTTCTTCTACGGACGTATGCAGGTTGCCTCACGATGTTTTCCTTCACCGAAAAGCCAATGATGTGAAATTCCGTACATAAGTTCCAAAGAAACTCATTGGTACGAGATCGGGATTTGAACCCACGACCGCACGATTGCAGGTCGGGTCTTACTACCACTAGACCACCACGGCTTTTTTTTAACGGAATTTTCGCGCAGTAGTGTGGCAAAACAAATTTCACAGAAATAATTAGATATACACTGAATATTGTGTTTTTTCTTTCTTTTTTAGTACTTTTATGCTGTCTCTGACCTGATAATTATTATTTACTTACCGAGTTACCTTTAGATCGTAAGGTACAAATTTTAGCCATAATATACTTAATTACAACTACTTGGGTAGGTAGGCGTACCTACCTAAATATTTTCCGGATCACTTTTTTGAAAGATTTAAAAACCGAGGTGCGTCATTATTATAAAACCGTATATATTGCAATTAATACGCAATAAACAAATCCAAAATACTTCTTCTTATTCGTCCTCTTCATTGCTGAAGGTCGTGCCCGTCTTGAAATGCCTTGACGGAATCAGTGACGAGTTGCTTCCACTCCGCCCTATCTTCGGCTTTCTTCAGAGCAGTGGAAACTGGAAGCCCGGTTGATGAAGTTGATAAACTTAATCTGATCAGACCAAAGGGTAGGTGAGCGTCCACGTGGTCTTTTGCCATCTACTTTCCCAACTACAACCAGTTTCTCAAAATTATCGGGCTGCCTACGGGCGATGTGACCAAAGTAAGTTAAGACTCGTTGATAACAAATGGTGGAAAGTCTAGTCTTAATCTTTAATTGCTCAAGAACGGACTTATTGGTGCGTTTCGCTGTCCACGGTATGCGTAACATTCTCCTCCAACACCACATTTCAAAAGATTCGATCTTTTTGCGGTCCGCCGCGCGAATTGACCATGATTCGGAGCCATACAAGAATATCGAGAATACCAGCGTTTTTACAAGTCTCATTTTGGTTGCGTTGGAGATATTCCTGTTTCGCCAGATCTTCGTCATCTTGCCCATAGCGGCTTTCCCCATCTGTGTACGTCTCCGAATTTCTTTCTCGGAGCCTCCCTGATCGCTGATCATTGAGCCCAGGTACACAAACTCCTTCACACATTCCAGATCAGCCAGTTCTCCTGTGCGTGCGCTCTGTCCAGCTCGGTCAATGATCATTACTTTGGTTTTCGATTTGTTGACCGAAAGTCCGACCATTTCGCTTTCTCGCTCTACCCGGCTGAACAGTTCTGCAAGCTCGCGCTCGGAGGACGCGAACAACGTGGTGTCATCTGCATATCGTAGGTTGCTGATTTTATTGCCACCGACCGCGATGCCTCCCTCCCACCCCTCTAAGGCTCTCCTCATAATGTACTCGCCATAAATATTGAAAAGAGGGGGAGATAAAATGCATCCCTGACGAACTCCTTTTTCTGGCTTAAAAGGCGCCGACACCACATCATTCACCCTAACCATGGACTCTCCATCATCATATAAGCTCGCGATCAGTTGAACTAAGTGCGGAGGTACTCCCATTTCCTGAAGGATTGCCCATAGTGGTTCCCATCTCACACAATCAAACGCTTTCGAATAGTCAATAAAGCACATGAACATGGGAACATTGAATTCCCGGCTTTTCTCTATCAACTGCCTCATATTGACTATTTGCTCTCTAGTGCCCCGGCCTTTGACAAAACCAGCCTGTTCACTTGGTATTTGTCGGTGCAGATATGATTGCAACCGCCCATTAATTATATAGAGCATTACCTTGCTAGCGTGTGATATAAGCGCCACTGTCCTGTAGTTCTCACAGGATTTCGTGGAGCCCTTTTTGTGCAGAGGTATCAGAAGTGACTCTTTCCAGTCCTTAGGCCATTTTCCGGTTTTCCAAATCTGATTACACAAGTCCAGTAAAATTTTAATACCTGCGTCTCCTAGATGTTTAAGCTCCTCAGCAAAAATAGCGTCTGTTCCTGCTGATTTATTTGCTTTCAGCCTTTTTAAGGCATTCCTAACCTCAGATTTGATTATTTCAGGCTCTTTATGTCGGTCTTCTGAATGAAACGATGGCCCAGTATTTTTCTTAGGATCCTTATAAAGATTTTCGCAATACAGTCGCCACCTCTCCGCAACATTATCTATCTCTGTCAGCAATTTCCCCTGACTGTCCTCAATAGCCCAAGTTTTCGGCTTAAACTCTCGGGTAATGCTTTTTACTTTTAGAAACAGATCTCTTGTGTGCAAGGTTTGTGCGTGATCCTCAATATCTTGGCATATAGAATTAAGATATTGGTTGTAATCCCTGCGACATAAACGCTGTACCTTTGCTGAAAGGACTTTATACTGGGTACGTTCAGAGTCTCCTCTGGCTGCCACTAGGTCTTTCCTCTCCTTGATTACCTGCCAAGTCTCATTTGTAATCCAAGTCTTTCTCATACTATCAGTGACTTGGTTCCGGTTATGGAGTTCTTCTCGTGATTTGAGTAGCAGGTCTTTGAAACTAGTCCAATTTGTATCCACGTCCAAATTCTCATCTACCTTAAAGTTTTCCGAGTTGTTCAGGAAACATTCTTCGAAAACAGCAAGCTGTCGATCTGTAGGTCGAACTTGGCGTTTTACTGAATTTCTTGAACACCTTTTAAGTTTCACAGACAGTTCCGCTACCAAGAGCTTGTGATCACTCCCGCAGTCAGCTCCAGGGTACGTTTTAGTGTTGCTGATACAGGATCTCCATCGCTTTGAAATAGTAATATAGTCAATTTGGTTCCTAAAGCGATCCCCTGGCATCACCCACGTATACAAACGTCTGGGATGATTCTCGAAACAGGTGTTCATTATAGTGAGAGAGTTTTCGGCACAAAACTGTAGCCACAGTTCGCCTCTCTCGTTCCTATCTCCCAGTCCGTATTTCCCCACCACTTCTCTTAGATGGTCATCGTGAAGTGTTGATCCGACTTTTGCGTTAAGATCTCCCATCAGTACCGTGATATCTCTACTTGGCAGTGTCTTAAGAGTGTCTTCCAACAATTTATAGAAGTCCTCGCTATCAACTTCTGAAGACTGTGACGTCGGTGCATACACTACGACTAGGTTTACGCGACATGGTTTTGTGTTTAATCTCATAGTCATAATGCGGTCGCTCACTGGGTTGTATCCGAGCACTGACTTGTTGACAAATTGAGATAAACAGATACCAACACCATTCCTACTTTCATTTTCAGGCCCAGAAAAGTAGAGAGTATGGCCAGTAGGTATTGTATAGAAACCTGACCCCCTCATGTGTGTTTCTGTAATGCCTAGAATTTCCACATTATGGCACTTCTGCTCACTTCCTATAATTTCCACTTTCCCTGGTTGAAGCATGCCTCGTACATTCCATGTCCCAATTCTGACCTTCTTGCGGATTTGTGGACGGTTCTTAACATTATGTACGTTGTTAGCACCAGTAACATCTTGTGCGCACTGAGCCTGATGTGTCACTTCAGTGGACCCAGTAGCATACTTCACACCATGCGACCTGGAATCAGCATGGCGCCGGGTGGTAGCCGGATTGCATGCCATCGTTCTCTCATTTCCTTGCACTTTCATGACGGGTTTCTTGGGAAGAATAGTGCAGTGGTTTCCCCTTGCCTTCTGCACCGCAGTTATGTTGTAGTAGACTTCAGAACGCCCTGCTGCCGACGCCTGATATCCGGACTTAGTGACTTCAAGGTCCGGACCCCCTTCTCCCTAGCTGCTTGTCGACCTATATCTCCAAAGGGGTTGGCTACCGCAATCTCGATTATAGGTTACCCGACGTACCAAAATACTAACAGCTTTATAATCTTTCTATACTTTTTCGACGATAAAGAAGAGACTACGAATCTCTGATTCATATTTTATTGCCTCGACTGAAAAGGAAAAAACGCGCCACGGTTTTATATTAAATTTTTAATACTTTAAGTGATTTCTAAGAGGAAAAGAGCAACTAAAATTAAGATAGTCAAAGGAAGCTCTCATTTTATGAATTAAAAAATATATTCGAGGCTAATTTGAAATAGGACTAGCTTTGCCCTATGCTTTTAAAAGTTCTTATTTTTCTTGTTAATTCGCTACCAGTAGAAAGGTACTGCTACTTGTTTGCACTAAAAAAAATTACACGTCAATGTTCGCACTGTTGAATCAGCTATGTTTCAGTAGCTGCGTGAGTTGAAACAAGCAATATTGAAGGTCCAGTGGGCCACGGCCTTTGTTTAGATATAGTTGCTCGTAAAGAATACCTATAAGTAGAGTATAAGTATTTAAAAAGCTGCACAAATTATTAATAGCCTCCTAATTTCAAACGTGTTTTTAGGGTTCCGTACTCCAAAAGGAAAAAACGGAACCCTTATATGATCAGTTTGTTGTCCATCTGTCCGTCTGTCCGTATGTCAAGACCTTTTATCTCAAGAACGCGTAAAGTTAACAAGTTGAAATGTAAACCATATACGTATATCTATGGTCTCTTACAGTTGTGAAAATCAAACTTCTCAGTTACCATTGAAAAAATTTAGAGCCGTTTATGGCGTAAAAATCTGCATATTTTGACACTTAAGAAAATCAAAACCTACAGGGTACTTCCAGTTGACCTAGAACTTTGAAATTTGGCAAGAAGCATCTTAAGAGTGTACATATATAGAAATAAATCTGAAATCTGCTCATTTTTAATTTAATCACTAAAAAATAGGGCCTAAATACAAAAAATATAGGCCCAAAATTCAAAGTATCATGTGGTGTATCATATGAAAGAGCTTTATTAGCACATGCTAAATAGGGTTCATGATTTCTCAAGCTTTTCAGTTTCTCGGGTCTCGAGAATTCTCGAGGCTAATTTCTCGAAGCTTATCGGGTTGTCGAGAAATTGACATTTACGTACGTTTTCTCATATTATTTGGTTGGTTCCAATACCGTCAACAAATTCAGTGGTTTTCCTCTCAAATAAAAGTATCAAATTAAAAACTTTTATTGATTATATTCAAAAACATGAATCTTATGAATATGCTAATTAACTTTATAAAGAAAAAATACAGAAATAATATTATTCAGACTCATAATTATAATGACAGCACCATTTTTGGCTAGTTAGTTAGAACTTAAAAACAAAAGTAGCTTCTATTAAACTAAACAAAAAATCAACATGAAAGAAAACGTTAATATCTTAACTTATAATTAAATTACAATCACAGCACCATTTTTGGCTGGTTATTTAGAAAAAAAGTCAACTAAAAACTTGTAATCAAAAATAGCTTCTATAAAACAAAAAAAAATAACATGAAAGAAAACGTTAATATCTTAAATTCAGGTTGAAAATAAATGTAAATTATAATTAAATTATAATCATAGCACCATTTATGGCATGTTAATTAGAATAAAAATAAATTAAAACTTTGCAAGATCAATGGAACATCTCACGCTGAGGAGCTGAACATACAGACAGATACATAACAATTAGAGGTCAGCTTATTCTGTCTGATAAAATATGCCTTTAGAAAAACTAAAGCATTTATAGCTTTATCAGACAGTATTCTTATTTTATTATTACCTATATTTCCTGAAATTGAAAAATCTTTCATTTTCAGTCGAAGTAGGCTTAACTGAAAGCAATGCTTTGTACATCGATTCTAAGTAATGTGTGTATTAACGCATAAAAAAAAAAGTTTGGTGACCTCTTCCCAGTCTGTTCAAAAAGTAAGAACTCTTTCTTTACTAGCGCTTGCAGCGAGATCAAAGGGTGCCGCTGCACTTTGGCCCGCGCCGCCACGCAACAAAACAAACGGCGATTTAATTTCTATGTAGATACACGATTTCTCGACTTTTCTCGATTCTTGATTTCCCGGGAACAAAGCCTAACGATTTCCCGGGAATTCTCGGCTCGAAAATTCCCGGGAATGAACCCTAATGCTAAAACAGGTTTACAATGTGTAATTTTCGATGAATGACGAAAAAATATTTTAAATAAAACTTTTTTTGATGATTATTATCCTATAGAAATTTCAACATTTTTACTATTTTGTGAAATTTCCAGGTTTTGTACGGAACCCTCGGTGTGCGAACCTAACTCTCACTTGCCCAGTTTTTTATTATTGTTTTTTAAGAAAGGCCAATGAGGGTGGCATGAACATGCTTGATCTTAAAAAAAAAAACAATCGCCATGAAATCGATAAAATACTGACATTACAGATAATTTTGTGACTTAACCGTCAGGTATATAATAGTTAGGTATAGAATTTTTTACAAGCTTTAATTTACTTTGACCTGTCCCGTTGTCTGTCTGTAATCAAATCTTGCAAGTTAAATTTGATCCACTTCCCGGTTTCCGATTGAGCTGAAATTTTGCATAGGTATGTATATGTGTAAATTGCGTGACAATGCAATATTATGATGACATGGTGCTGATCTGATGTTGGAGCTGGAAGGTGGCCAAATTAAGGAACTTTACAATGAAACTACATAACCTCATCGAGTTTAGGCTCATTTGAATCGTGTTGACGAGTAGTTTGTATTTCAATGGTAACTAGGGTCTGATGATGGAGCTGGAAGGTGGTCCTAGGAATTCTGTAACGAAACGACGCAAATCTATCGAGTTTCGGCTCGTTTGATTCGTCTTAACAAGTACTTGTTCAGTAAAAGCTTGTTTAAAAAAAAGTTTTTTTACATTATTCTTGTTTAGATATATTGTAGTTAGGTATTTGATATGGTTTGGAATACCTACTTAATTATATGCTTATCTAAGTAAGCCTCTGTTCGTAAAGTTCTAGACTAATTTGTAATTAAAACATTTCTACAAAGCTAATAGACTAGAATAAATTTATTTCTCGTACTTTTATGGCAGATAGGTACTTAGTTAAATATAAGCCTCAAGCTTTTAATATTCCACAAATGTAGAAACGAGACCTTTTCAACTTCGCAGAGAATGTACTTAGAGTTTTTTTTTATAAAAAGATTTCTTTGATCCCAGACAGAGCTCAAATACATAGGTCGTCTGGTGAATAAAAAGCTAAACATCTACCTGCCCTTACAAACATAAAATTTCATTAAACCCCATTGAGATTTTAAAATTCAGTTTGCGTCTGCTCCATAAAAATAAAATCAAGCGTGAACTTTACATTCAGGAGAGACCCAAATTTACATTTTTACGTGGGTAAGTACTCCTTATTTTAACTCTGTGAAAAGTAATGCAAATCATCGTAGTACCTATAACTTTTTTCTACGATTGTGACTTGTATACTCTTCTTCTGTGAACTTAAGTTGTAGAACTGAAATAAGTTTTAAAAAGAGTGCCGCCAACCATATTTGCGGAGACATTATAATAAGACAGAGTTCTTGAAGCATGTTTTAAGAAGTCCAGAACTATTGTTATTTCTATGGAGATCGATTCAGTTTGGGCTATGGTACAATATGTAGATCCCCCCCGAGTGGGTTCCCGCCTTGTCGTGGCAGGGGGGCTTAGTAGCTGTGGCTTATGGGCGGCCACAGTGAAGCTAAGAGGAACCCGTGGTGGGGCCGCCTCTCCGGGTTTTTCCCCGGACACGGGTGCTGTCCGACGCCCAGTGCTGGTTGGTCCCAGGTAGTGGACGACGATGTGTCTGGTGTTCGGCACATCGTCATTCTAGAGGGAGTCTACGCTCCGAGGTGGGGCCCGGTATGGGCCAGCGCTGTCGGGTGCCGCGGAGGAGTGCGCAAGCGTGGCCGTAGCCCCGACACCAGGCGCAGTGGAGGAACACCCAGGGGTTTTGGTGGGTATACCGTCCAGTGGCGGGACTTCCACAAAACCACCCGCCTGCCCTGCCTGCCTGAGGTGCGGTGGTATCCATAAAGGATTTCCACTGGTTTAAAAAAAAAAAAAATGGTACAATATGTAAAAATAGATCTCCTACGTCAAGATTCAAGTTTAATCATCAATATGTATTAAGTTGTATCGCATCAAACATCTCTACTATGAGATGATATTTTACAACGCGTAATCAAAAATGCGGGAGAGATTTTATCTTTAGGGGAGGCCTATGTCCAGCAGTAGACGACATATGGCTGAAACGAACGAACGTATCAATAACGCGGGTTTGCAAACTCTATTTTAATCAGAAGCATCAGGATGATGATCATGAAAGTTTAATTTTAGTTAAAGTAACCAAACCAATATTAAACTAACGGAAAACCAAAAACCTGTTCAAATAGCAAGCTTGAAAGTTACATGACGGAACTCAGTAACCTCTTCGAATCAGTCAAGGGTGATCGATTTAGAGATGTGAAATTCATCGTAGCACTACTCTCTCAGGACGAAGGGCCAGTACGCTTGAAAAATTCACCCGGCCGAGGAGACCATGTTTTATTTAAGTCCCAGCGCATTGCGGCTCGTTCAAATATTTAGAAACGGCCATTGAGACGGTGTGTTACCTCCTCAGGCACTACGACCGCTATTTGCTACCGTTTTTAGAGCCGTGACATGTGAGCGAAAGTAACTAGTAAGAGAAAATGTACGTGTCCCTGACGTGCGAATCGGTTCCATAGGGTTGACTCACTTCACTCGGGTTGACAGTAAAATACTCTGTAGATACTTTTCGTACAAATTTCTACTTCTTTGCTTTGGATCTTACTAATATTCAAGCTGGGAAAGTGTGTTTGTTGGTTTAAACTGGAAACATACTATCGGACGCGACTGACAGTCGCGACTTATATGTATCTAGATAATGAATCTACACTGAGTCGTGCAAACTATCGAACATCAGTCGCGGACGCCACCTTGGGTGGTGGACACTCTGGATCGCAGATTGAACGACATGGCCTTCCAACTGTAAGAGTGGTTTCACACGAACGGTCTCGCTCTGAACATATCAAAAACGCACTTCGTCCAATTTAGTCTGTCGGGAAAGGCCGTAAGACCTTTACGTGTACTGGTGGATGGAGTGAGGATTGAGGAGCGGAGTACGACTACGTTCTTAGGGTACGAGATCGACCAAGGCCTGAAGTGGGACGCTCATGTAGACAAAGTCTGTGGTGGGCTGGAAAGCGCATGCTTCGCTTTTAGCCTTGCGGCAAAAGTAGTTCCACAAAAGGTAGCACGAGCTACTTTGCCACAGTGCACTTACAGCTGCAGTATGGAGCGGAAATATGGGCTAGAGCCTCGGATTGGGAGCGAGCGTTCATTATGCAAAAGCGTGCAGTGCGATGCATCGCGCGCGTAGCATGGGACGCTCCAGATCGCCCATATTTCAAGAAACTAGGAATCCTGACACTGACCGGCATCGTGATATATCAGGTGGCTGTGTATGCTAGGGCGAACCTAGCTACGTATCCAGAGCGAGGCTCCGCACGCAGATATCCCACCCAGGATAAGCACAAGCTGCAGGCCGTCCTCCACTCCCTAGAGATGTCCTCCAAGTTGACTCATGTCATGGTGCCGACCGTGTATACTCCTCAATGCTGTGTATAACAACTTACCTCTAGAAATAACGTCAGCGACAAGCCTACAGATTTTAATTTTTTTTTTTTTTAAATGGCTTATCGAGCAATCGTTTTATAAGTACAATGAATTTTACAAACGGTTGACATATTTCATTTGATTTTTATTTGTATATAATTTGATTTATTTCGACATTCGTACATATTTTTCTTTATTATTAATTTTTAATTGATTGTAATTTTGTTGACATTGTGTGCGTGCTTTACTATTATTTGATTTTCAATTATTATTTCAGTTCTATGTTTTTTCATAATTCTAAATGTTTTACAATATTGTATTGAATGTATTTTGTGTACTATGTATACATATAATTTGACGTGTAAATTGCCATTTTACGAATAAATGACTTATGACTTATGGGCTGACCTTGAGCGTTCGGTGGTTCGGACGTCTGAGAGTGATCTGGCGTGCCGGATGTTTTAAGACGTGCACACTGCTAAGTCGCGGCTGCCAGTCGCGTCCGTCAGCCGCGTCCGATAGTATGTTTCCAGCTTTATTTGTTCTTTTCACGCAGGAACGGATGCACGGATGACGTGTGTGTCATAGTTTACTTTTTATTCCGAAAAATAAAATGTTCCGAAGATGGCACAAAAACCAAAAAATCACGCGGACGAATCCTCGGACTAAATAAGTAAGACCAATTTTATTATGTTTGCAAACAGTACTTTATATTGTATATGGGGTACCTATTCCTCAAATAAGTATATCCTTATAAGCCCAGGTCAATAATATTAGGACCTCTATGGAGATACATAGTATGTGAAACGCACAGACCGAGGAAAAAAGTAAAAGTAAAGCTTTTTTTTAAAATAAATCATATTTATTTTACATGTAAAATTAGTAGATATTTTATGCAAACTTTACATGATACGCATGTAGATACGTACTTACCCCTTTATCTTTGCCTGGCTTATTTACTTGTGCCGAGGCATTTTATGGTCAGATTTTATAGTGAATGTGGTGCCATCATAGCCATTTTATACACACGCCATAAACGTCAGATCGGAGCCACAAAATATCCCATTTTGCTGTCATTTATTTTACACCCTTTCATAAAACACTCGTTCAGATTTTTATGGTGTTATTTTCGAGATCGTATTGGCGTATATGAATCAAGTTAGTTACAAGCTACCAATGTAACAGCTATTCTGTGCAATGTAAGTAGTAGTCGTGATCCTACACGACATAAAAACGCAATATACGGCGTTTCGTGAACAAAAGATTTCCTTTGGCAGGTTTAATCTGTAGGTCTAAAGGATGGATTTAAGAAGGGGAGCCACCTGGATTTTTGATGCAGGTGAGAGAGGGGGAGGGGGGAAGGTTGCACCTGCCGCGCTTTGAATAAAAAATTATAGCCGATCCAGTTTTGGATACAATGGCTTGTTTGGTATCGTTTTCGCATAAAAAAAGTACGGAGAATCTGTTTTCAAGTTTATTTAAAGACACTTTCATACAAAATGTCCATTATTTCGTTAAAAAAAGGAAATTTGAGAGTAAGTTTACTGTATTTAACTTAAAAAATAGAACGATTTTGTGGTAAAAAAAATACTGCTATTGAGCTCATACTGTCTAGTGTTTAGAAATATATACTTTACATATACTTGTCTGACAGTATGTACCCAAAAAAAAATTCCGCGTGAATCGAGTGACGAAATTAAAATACTTCACTCGATTCACATGGCATATTTATTGAGTAAATTAGTTTTTCTGTACTGTATCAAGGAAACTATAAAAGACAATTTGGTGTCGTTGAGATTGTAAATTTTAATATTATGTCTATTTTGTTACAATTTAATAGACCGCGAGGTCCTCATCGATGTTTAAAAGCTGATAGACACTCCGATAATTGCAAGTATATTTATATTGTTAGATAACTTTATATCTGCTGAACTTGGTACCATTGAGATTGTACATTCTAATAGTATATTATCTATTTTCTTACAGTTTCATAGTCCGCGAGGCCTTCCGGAGAAATTTGAAGACCAGAAAAAGATTTTAAGCAATTTTTTCTTTATAAAATGCAAAATCTATTTCTTTATTATTATTTTATTTCCTTAAGTATAATTTTGCGTGAATTTCTGTGGAAAGAAGTGTACCTTTTTTTCCGAACACTTAAGTAATTTAAGTTCAAGTGTTAAATATGTTACCTAAGTGACGTCAAATTATATTTGTCTTTTATAGTTTCCTTGATACAGTACAGAAAAACTAATTTACTCAATAAATATGCCATGTGAATCGAGTGAAGTGTTTTAATTTCGTCACTCGATTTACGCGGAATTTTTTTTGGGGTACATACTGTTAGACAAGTATATGTTAAGTATATATTTCTAAAAACTAGACAGTATGAGCTCAATAGCAGTATTTTTTTTACCACAAAATCGATCTATTTTTGAAGTTAAATACAGTTGGAGAAAAAAAACTTACTTTTAAATTATTTTTTTAACGAAATTATGGACATTTTGTATGAAAGTGTCTCTAAATAACCTTGAAAACAGATTTTCCGTACTCTTTTTATGCGAAAACGATACCAAACAAGCCATTGTATTCATTACTGGATCAGCTAAAATTTTTTATTCGAAGCGCGGTGGGTGCATCCTTCCCCCCTCCCCCTCTCTCACCTGCATCAAAAATCCAGGTGGCTCCCCTTCTTAAATCCATACTTTAGACCTACAGATTAAACCTGCAAAAGAAAATCTTTTGTTCACGAAACGCCGTATAATTTATCGTAGAAAATATGCCATGTGAATCGAGTGAAGTATTTTAATTTCGTCACTCGATTCACGCGGAATTTTTTTTTGGGTACATACTGTCAGACATGTATATGTAAAGTATATATTTCTAAACACTAGACAGTATGAGCTCAATAGCAGTATTTTTTTTACCACAAAATCGTTCTATTTTTTAAGTTAAATACAGTAAACTTACTCTCAAATTTCCTTTTTTTAACGAAATAATGGACATTTTGTATGAAAGTGTCTTTAAATAAACTTGAAAACAGATTCTCCGTACTTTTTTTATGCGAAAACGATACCAAACAAGCCATTGTATCCAAAACTGGATCGGCTATAATTTTTTATTCAAAGCGCGGCAGGTGCAACCTTCCCCCCTCCCCCTCTCTCACCTGCATCAAAAATCCAGGTGGCTCCCCTTCTTAAATCCATCCTTTAGACCTACAGATTAAACCTGCCAAAGGAAATCTTTTGTTCACGAAACGCCGTATAATTTGTCGTAGAACGGCGACTATAGGTAAGTACAACGTTACAAAAGTTACCAACCTACTTTTCGTTACAAAAGTAGGTTGTGGTAGGTACTTTCATTTGTTTAAATAAGATGCCCGTCGTATTTAAAAAATACACATACAAAATATTATTATATAATAGGTATATATGAACCACATTGGCTTAATGATAGTAACACATGCCTCTAAGAACAGTAAGTTGAAATCCCAATCCTATACCAATAAGTTATAAAACTTACGCACAGATTATGGTAATTATACTACACACCTAACACACCACATGGGTTTTTTGGTGGAGTAAAACACTGTTGGACAGCTGGATTCCATTTATCCGTAGAAGCAATGCGATAGCGTACGATAAGAGTGCACACTCGCGACACTCGTGCTTACTGGAAATAGCCCAAACTTCTTTCACAGGTAGACCTATGTTCTGTGGAAAGAAAGTAGTCTGTAGTTCTGGTCAAAGAAAGGCCTAAGGCCGGCTCTGTAGGTACCTAATGGAAATTTTATTTATCTACAATTGCTTGTCTAAGGGATAGCGCACTGCGTTGGCGGTAGGTACAATATCAATATATTAATTGATTTGGTGCTATAGTAATGGTACTTATTATCTTTTTACTGAAGCTAATTATTATCTGCCTTCGTATGGCTTTATTGACAGCACGAGTGAGCGTAGTAAAACACTAGGTAAGTACTGCTTTTCTTTAAGAATTCGCGTTTCCAATAAATTAATTTTTTCGTTGATTATTGCGCAGCAATGATCAGTCAATTCAAACTTGTTTTTCTACATAAACGTACTTCAGGATTTAGACTAAATTGTTCAAAATGTGAAAACACCTTAGAGAATAAATAACTACTTACTCTAAGGAAAACACGATTAGTGAAATTTTTCTCAATAACTTTAATAGCCAAAAAAGGTCTCCAGGTATCCATAAACAAATGTTTCGTTGGTTTTCCAAAAATATTAGTTGCTAGCAGTTAATTATAGAAAAAATTGATAGCCATTTTTATAATCTGACATATAAGTAGGTATCTGAAAATTGTATTTAAATATTGAAAGGTTTTCAAGCAATAAATGATATAATAATTGGCGCTTGCGACACTTTTCTGAGCATGAGTTTTCTTCCCGATCCTTCAGTGACATCCGCATACCATCCAACTTTTATATTATAGCTATAACATATATTTTATATACTCATGATATAACCATAACAACCCTGCTTACTACGGTAACTTTTTGAGACAAAAAAAATATCCAGTAAATAAATTCATGAAAATAGGAACAACTTTATAAACCTACGTAGATTTGAGCCTATATCGCCAACATGGAACAGTTTCTTCGCACACTAAATAAACAACCTCCTGAATCTGCCATAAAACGAAGAAATAACGCTACCTAAACTCCACATTTTCTTCGGTAAACGTCTGAAGATTCCACTCAGGCAGGGCTCTTACCTGCCAGGTGGGCATAAACCAGCCAGTTTATACACCTTCCCTATAAGCAAGCGGTAAACATTCGAGCAAGATTTTAGATTTTTCAAGAGCAATTTTAAACCGAACGGTTCGAGGTCTGGTGGCGTTGCACAGCCGGGCGTGAGGCCGAAAACCAATCATGCGAATTATTGGCCACCGACCTGTGCAGATCGGGGCCCGACGGAAGGTGGAAATAGCACTGCTGTTTACGATACAGATAGTATATACCTATAGTTTAGGTACTGTCAACAGCTTGCAGATTCGGTACACACACTACGACTCTTGAAAATACGCAAAAAAATCGCTTCTCCATACATTTTGTCGCGCGTCGACGAACTTTTTGTATGAAAAAGCCGGTTTTTTCTTCGTGATTTTCCAAAAGTCCTAGAACAAAAGTTGTTTGTCTAGATGTAGGTACAAGACCCGACCTTAAAAGATTTTGCGTTTAATACCTATGACCCTGTATAATGTTGGGTGAGTAAGTAGTACTAAAAAAGTGTAGATAAAATCCTATGGATATTACAGTGACTGGGGCCTATTGGAAATCTATGTAAGTAATAATAATAAATAAATATTAGGGCACATCTTACCTACACACGGTCTCTGACACAGACACTGGCTGCCAGATACTGATTTATTAAATATACAACGGTCTCTGACACCATACTAAGCAAAGTTTGTAATATGGCTGCCAGAGTAGATATATCAGGTACATATACATATTTTTAAATAGGTACATACTTATATACATTATACTTACAAGCCGTGGTGGTCAAGAGGTAGTGACACCCGCCTTACAATCGTGAGGTCGTGGGTTTAAATCTCCGGCCCCGTACCAATGAGTTCTTTGGAATTTATCTATGTACGGAATTTCACATCACTGGCTTTTCGATGAAGGAAAACGTTGTGAAGCAACCTGCGTACGTCCGTAGAAGAAATTCGATGGCGTATGTGAATCCACCAAAACCCGCACTGGGCCAGCGTGGTGGATATGGCCCAGTCACCATTCCTGGGTAGGCCTATATACGTCCCGCAGTGGACTATTAAAAAGGCTGGTACAGTACAGTACGGTACATACTTATATAGATAATACCTAAATAACACCCCAGACACAGAGCAAACACCTATGTTAATCACATAAATAATCGTACTTGCCCTGGGGAGGGAACCGAACCCACGTCTTTTTGATCCCATAGTCAGGGTCACTAACCACTGAGCCACCGAAGTAGGTAGGTATACTAGTTACGACTAATATGATTATGATAACATTAATATTGTACATTATTTATCAAAATCTAGGTATTTTGATAAATAATGTACAATATTAAATACAATATCTACAGGGTTCCATCCATCCATCCATCAGCCAAAGGACGTCCACTGCTGGACATAGGCCTCCGCTATGGATCTCCAATAAGACCGGTTGGAAGCGGCTTGCATCTACAGGATTATTTCTAATCATTTAGCATCCTCTTAGGGGCTTATTTTGTTATCTGTACATCAAAACTAACAACTTTTGTTCTGCGATAACTTAAACTCGGTTTATAATCATCATTTTAACGTAATTTCACATTTATCACACACTAGTTTTTACCCGCGGCTTCGCCCGCATACGCAATATATCATTATAATTTATAGCCTATGTGTTATTCTGATATATAGGCTATATTATTGCAAAGTTTCATCTCAATCCGTTCAGTAGCTTTTGCGTGAAAGAGTAACAAACATCCATACATCCATCCATCCATCCATCCATCCATCCATCCATCCATCCATCCATCCATCCATCCATCCATCCTCACAAACTTTCACGTTTATAATATTAGTAGGAAGTAGGATTTCTCCAAACGAAATACACAGAAATAAAAAAATACTTGCAGCGTTACGTTACGTTTTATCGATAAGAATCAGGCCCCAGTTTTGCGTAGTTTACGTTCGCGTGTGGCTCCATACATTTTGGTTAGTTTTTCCTCGTGTCCGCCAGGGGCGCTGTACAAAAATGTATAAAGCCATACGGAAACAACTTTAGTTTCAATTTACGTGTGAACCTGGCCTAACCCTTTGAATAATTAAGAAAAACAGCATACAGTTTTGGAGCTCCAGCTGAGATTAGCAGGCAGCGTGCATGCAGCATGCCCCTTGATTAAATAACCGCCCGGCTGATGACCTGCCAGCGGATATTGCATTTTCCAGGCCCCAGAGCTTCGAAGCTACCTCCGTTCCGGTCACTTGCCACTCTAATTGTGTAACTGAATATTATGTGCTTTGCAGCGTGGAAATTCGATGCATGTACTTAACAGATTTTCCTTGTTTACAGTCGAATTGTCACATTCTTAGTTCGAATTGATTGAATCTATAGCTTAGAATTAAATCTATAGATTTCCCTTCTATAATCTAAGCCTTAGATTATGGAAGGGAAATCTGCCACCGATGAATGTCTTTCTCGAATTTTGCATTAACAAACTTTATTGTGAACTCGTACCTACTCTACAGTTTTGACTAGGTACGTATTTATAATGATAAATAATTATAAATATTGGGGGACATCTCACATACGGTCTCTGACCCCAAACTAAGCAAAGCTTGTGATATGGCTGCCAGAGACTGATATAGTACATATACATATTTTAAATACATACTTATATAGATAGTAAGTACCTAAATAACACAGAGCAAACACCTATGTTCATCTCAAAAAATGCTTGCCCTGGGTGGGGATCGAACCCACGCCTCTTTGATCCAGAATTCAGGTTTACTAACCACTGAGCCACCGAGGCAGTCAGCATACTTAGGTGCATAGTTATTACTAGATACTTTCAAAACTCGTTCATAATTTTAAACCCACATGCACATAAAACGTACTAAAATACGCTTTTAAGCTTCCCCTATCAATAACAGAAGCTTAGACGACTCGCCAGTATTTTTTCGACGGCAGAAAATGTTCTGAAAAATCCGGCCTTTGCTTGTTTAAAAGCAGTCGAAGGGGCGGCTGGGTCAAGTTTGGACGAGCGGCGTGCATTATTGGCTTCGCTTCGAAAAGTATCGCAAAGCGGCTTTAGAGGGTGAAATCCGCACTACGTTGGAAAAAATAAACCGTATACATCACACTAACTTTTCACGGAACTTTTCGAGCGAAAACTTTGTTATTGGACATCAAACTGCTTTTTCGGTAATTTGGTGGATTTATAAGAGATACTAGATGACAACCCGGCTTCGCTCGGGTGAAATATGACTTATAATACACACACACTCATCATAATTTTACTTGATCACCATCTTTACGAAGAGCTCTTCGCTGCATCAATTTTTTACAATCATGACAATGATTACCAAATGCAAGGAGCATAGATGAAGGAAGGATCGCTTTGCTCTGAGCGAAAACTTATCCTTCATCTATGGCAAGGAGATTAGGCTGATAACAAAATGATGAAGGTCAAGCAAAACAATTATGAAAGACATATATTAAAAAATAGGTAATTTCGGAATGATGGGTGTAAACAATATCCCAAAGTAATTGCTCAAAACTAAATGAATAAGTACTGAAAATGTATCTATACATTCTGATAAAACGAAAAGAAAGGCAACGTCAACTTTAAAGATTAGGTATGGCAAGTATTATATTTTCTATGATTATCTATCTATCTATCAGCCGTAGGACGTCCACAGCTGGACATAAGGCTCATAGATTTCCAAAAAGGCCGGTTGGTGATATACTATGATGTACTTTATGTAGCCTGTATCCTTTGCTTCTCCAGTGGAGTCTGATCACTACATTCACAAAATTAATAGCCTACACTCCTGTCCTATTTTATGTTTCGGATCATTGAAAACATTAAGTAGGTACCTAACCTTCGGTTAGGTACTAACCTAGTATATTAGATATCTGTGGTACTAACTAAAGGTTGGACCTTAACGTGACTACGACAGTGACTATTTTGATACAATATTATCAAAAATTATTAAAACTTAACACTTGACACTGGCAAATGCACCAAAACGCGACGCCAAAACATAAAAAACTTGACTGCTCAAGATCAGTGATGCCAATTTAGCATTTTTATGCTAAATTTAGCATATTTTCATCTTGTTTAGCATATTTATTTGCAATTTAGCATACGTCATATTTTTAGCATGTAAAATAATTGTACAATAAGTTTTTTACCATTAAAATTACATGCAGAATTGCAGATTTATGTCAGCAATATCGTTTTTAACGCTACCACTTTCAAATGACGAAATTGAACGGGTTTCTTTTAGTTTTAATACATTCAGTATTAAAAATTATGCTACGCAATTGTTTGTCGGTAAAAACTTTAAATGCTATTTTTTTATACTTATAAGATTTGACTTAAAAAGGGCAAGGAAATGCTGCTAGTCTTACGCAGTTCCAGAGAACGCACTACGCTCTGTAGGCAAGATCCAAGACCAAGATACTTACATTTTATTTGATAACATAATAATAGGTCATAGTCGATTAAAACACATATTTTTTAATTAATAATAATTTTATAATTATGTTACGTTTCATTTCATATTGAAAAATGTTATCACAATTTTTAGCATGTTTATATAGCATTATTTTGTCACAATTTTAACACCATTTTAGCAGATTCTTTATTTGTGGTGCTGGCAACACTTGTCAATTTATGTCATCCGTCATCCGGTGTCAATATGGACACCGTGTTTTTGTTTGTCAGCACCGTTATAATTTATTAAAATACTCGATAATCCGAATTTTCCGGATATATGTTGTCGACTCGAAATCATTATTTATTTATGTTTTATCATTCAGATAAAGTTTCAATCGAGTCTACCGTACCCCTTGACGAAATTATTAATATCGACGCTTGAAAGGCAAAAATTACCAAGCGACAGTTTGGGCGATATTGAGTTATATATATCACTGAAATCAGAAAAAAAAACTGCGTCGATTGGTCTGACTCTCACGGCGCTAGGACAAAGTTTGTTGTCGTTTGGTAATTTAAAAAAAGACACATTTTCACAGTTTTCGGCGTCCAAGCGACTAAAATTTTAATGATTTATGAATATTTTTCACATAGTATGGATTAGATTTTTATAATTTACACTTAGTAATTTTTGCCTCGACTCTAAATAATGCATCTAAACATAAAGTATTTTCTGCCTTGCGAATACCCAGGAATTAGCATTACTTAAGAATTTTTACCTGATTGTTTTTTTTCTCTCTCTTAATTTAAGACTTTTTAACACACCTTCAATAGATATTCTTTATCATTTAGTACTTTTTACCTAAATATAATTTATTTAAAAATGTAAAGTAGTGAATATCTACCTGCCTAAAACAGGATATATTTTGTCGTTAAGTCATTTTCTACCCGCCGATTTTTTTAAAGTTTATGTTACTTAGATAACTATTTCTGATATGACATTTCTCTAAAAGTGACCTTATCCATACAGCACCTTTTTTGTTTTGTCACTTATCCGCACTGTAAATCAGATTCTAAGTGGCTGTTGGTAACAAAATAACGATTACGTCTTCACCGAACTGTCGCTTAGACAACACGCATGCGTGCGCGCATGGTGCAAAGTGCTTAATCTCGTAGCTTGTTTGTGTACTCGGTAAGTGCATTATTAAGATTTTATGGCTTTATATTTAAAGATTTTCACATATGACTTTATACTAGATCATTAAATTTATATTTTACATTGATTTAAATCTATTGTTAAGAGTACATAAAAGTCGAAAAAAGCGAGTAGATACGATGATTTATTGGCAAACATTACTTATCAATACTTATCTTATTAACACTAGTCATGAAATACTCAGTAATTTATCAAATTGAGAAATATTGCCATCCAAACTAGGAACTGACCTGTGTTTTGGAATAGCAATTCCAACCGGTCTTATTGGAAATCTATAGGGGAGGCCTTAGTCCAGCTGTGGATGTGCAATGTCTGCAAAGACAACGACGACAACAAACTAATAGAAACAATAATTAACAATAAAATAGGTAATGATTTGACATGGTTAATTTTTATAATAAATATTTAGATAGGTTTTCCAGAAACCGATGTCAACTTTTTAGTTTTAAGTAGTTTTTATTGTGACAATATTTTTGATAGCTTTTTTTTCATTCACCATCAGATGAGGTTCATACTCAGTAGAGAGTGATTGTTGATGACTACAAGGGCTGTTTAAGAATTGGTGATGACAATATCCGTCGAAAGCTTTTGCAAAAGTTTCTAATGTAGTGTACTAAAACCTGAATTTTTGTCGGTTGTCCCAAAAAGTCCTACACTTACCTTATTTAAATAGGACTATGGTTGAAATTGCCTGGCAGTAAAGTGGTTTATCTTTTTATTTCGATCATTTTACCTATGTGTTAAACATCTGTTTATTCTGGATGCATCATTTTGCTTCAAATATAATCATAAAATATTGGGGTTTAGTTAATTTTACATGTTTTATGATAAAATTTTGTTTTTGGTTAGTAATTTTTACCTGTTTGTGATTTTTATCAAAATTTTACTAACCGACACTATCTCTTAAATTATTGAGAAAATTCATATTTTTTAAATGACAGTTCATAAAGCTTTTAAATTTCATTTAAAATCTATTAGAACCGTGTAGAAATGAGTAATAGAAAATTTTATATGATTTTTTTTCTAAAAAATAAAACTTTAAAACGCTCTGGTGTAAAGTTGCCAATATGTCGCTTGGTAATTATTGCCTTTCAACCGTCGATATAGATTTGGAAGAAATATGTCAGGGAATTAGGGTGCAAATTATTTTCTCGGACATTTGGGGTTCTACGAATCTTTTTGTCGTAGCGTTGGCGTCGTAGCGTCGGCGTCGTAGCGGTCTGTAGCGCCGAGACATCGTAGCTCTACATTGTCTAAATAAATAACATTAGGTAGGTTGTATTGTTATTGAAATCATTCGTCGTAACATGGATAAACATGAATAATTAAAAATAAATCCTTTTTTTAACAAGCTTTTACTGAACAAGTACCTACTCGCCAAGACGAATCAAACGAGCCGAAACTCGATGGGTTTGCGTCGTTTCGTTACAGAGTTCCTAGGACCACCTTCCAGCTCCATCATCAGACTCTGGTTACCATTGAAAGACAAACTACTCGTCAAGACGATTGAAATGAGCCCAAACTCGATAAGGTTATGTCGTTCCATTGCAAAGTTCCTTAATTTGGGCACCTTCTAGCGCCATCATCAGATCAGCACCATGTCATCATAATATTTGATTGCCTCGGTAGCTCAGTGGTTAGTGACCCTAACTTCTGGATCAAAAAGGCGTGGGTTCGATCCTCACCAGGGCAAATATTAGTGTGATGAACATAAATGTTTGCTCTGTGTCTGGGTGTTATTTAGTTACTATCTATGGGTATAAGTATATGTATTTAAAATAAGTATATGTAGTATATCAGTCTCTGGCAGTCATATCACAAGCTTTGCTTAGTTTGGGGTCAGAGGCCGTGTGTAAGATGTCCCAAAATATTTATAATTTATTTATTTATTGTATTGTCACGCAATTCACACATCAGTGTAAATAACAACACAAGTGGATCAAATTTAACTTTCAAGATTTGATTACAAACAACGAGACAGGTGAAAGTAAATAAAAAGCTTGTAAAAAGTCATGTCAATGACTCTCGACCATACACTTTTCATTTTTAGGATTTAATACCTACCCAAAATACCCAAAGGGCGCTCTTCTACGAATAGCTACAAAATCTTTTTGATCAGACTATAGGATCTCAGACTATAGGTACCTACCTACATCAAAATCAGATTATCGTTTATTACATAAAACTGGTACATTTATAAGTTGTTAAATATTATAAAATAGGTAGGTATCTATCACAGTTGTACCCTTTACTTTATAAGTACTTTACTTTACCGTAAGGGTAGCTAGCTGAAACTTTCACAGATAATGTGAAATGGCTTTTATAGATGTTTATGTTTACCAAGGCGTACATATTTAATGAGCAATATTATAGTGACATGTTCCGTTTCAATTAAGTTAATGTATTTAGCAAAATAAACTAAGTTTTCCACCTACCAAATTATAAAGTCGTTAAAGTCATTTTAATAGGAATAAATGGGACGATGTCGATGTAATTCTTCAGATTATGTTAATTTATTCCTAAATTTGTTATCAAAGAGATCCCCAGCTGTGACTTGATAAGCGTGGGTACGTAGCAAAGATAATAAAACAAGTAGATGGCACCTGTGAAAATGCCTTGTCGTCAGAAAACACTAATATGACGGTAGTCAAAAATGGACAGAAAAATATTAAATGGCAAATAGAATAAAAGCTTCTTGCAGTGGCGTAACTATACCATCTGAGGCCCCTCGCAATTTTTTTAGATGGGGCCCCGTTCCAGTAAAAATGTAAATGACACAATGTAATTTAATGTAATTTGTTGTTTTATTCCGTAAAGGTTAAATTTTAAGCTAAGGTGCGAGTAAGGGAAACATTTATAGCTGCACCAAGCACGAGCGCAGCGAGCGCGAAAAATTTTCATGTTTTTTTTTTCATTAGGGTAATAAAATTTGGAAATTTTGTTCAAAATGTTAGGCTATTTCTGTGTTTGCGGCCTCTTAGGCCGGGGCCCCCTCTAGTCCGGGGGCCCGTGGCATTTTGCCAGCCCTGTCACCCTATAGTTACGCCACTGGCTTCTTGACACCGTATTTTTGATTGATCGATCGGGTCGGACGGGATTGATCGATTTTAGTTTAACCGATGAAGTCGGAAAATTTCAAGTGGAGACCACGGTACAAGCGCAACGTAGGACGTCCACCCATAAGATGGACGGATCGGATGACCTCATTACAACCGCAGCTTCCAATTGGTCTTATTGGAGATCTATAGCGGAGGCCTATGTCCAGCAATGGACCATATTTTATAGATGCCAACCAATATTCTTCAGAAGAGGTATAATTAAGTTAATCTAGTAGTAAAACAAATAAGTGGTCACATGACTACAGTCACTGGTGCTAGGAACTTCTATTTTTACAGATTTTGAATTTTGAAATGTTGAATGATAAACAATTTATTATTTATAATAATATATATTTGGACACGGGTCAAGCAATTTACATAACGAACGATCATAAAATCTTTGCCTCTCAAAAAAATAGGTATTTTACATATTTTAACTACTTCTGAGTAGTTTAACTATCCATACCCTGTGTAGAGTTTAAATACAGTTACCTATTCAGAATGGGCATTGCATTGCAACTCGCGAGGTGACATAATGTATGAAGCCACAATATTTATCTGAAATTCCCGGTTGGTCCCATTGTCGACTGCCTCGGTGGCTCAGTGGTTAGTGACCCTAACTTCTGGATCAAAGAGGCGTGGGTTCTATCCCCACCCAGGGCAAATATTTAGGTGATGAACATAAGTGTTTGCTCTGTGTCTGGGTGTTATTTAGTTACTATCTATATAAGTATGTATTTAAAAATAAGTATATGTAGTATATCAGTCTCTGGCAGCCATATCACAAGCTTTGCTTAGTTTGGGGTCAGAGGCTGTGTGTTTGGGGTCAGAGGTTGTCCCAAAATATTTATTTTGGGAGGCAAAAGGCACCAATAAAAACACAATAAAGCTTCACAGAACAATAGAGCCTCCCAGAAACACGTAAACACCGCAGATTAAATCATAGTTACTCCATACCTACAACAGGCGTCTATTGCGTTACACTATTATTTTGAGCGTAATATTTTCATGATAGAGTTCGCTTGTACGGACCAGTGTGCAGTCTTTGCAGTGGCGGCGCAAGACCGAAATTTCTTGTAGGCAAGTTACATTTTGCGATACCCTATTTTGGTGAACACAGGTTCCACTGAGGGACCCCCTGTTTTCGAGGTGCGATGCCCCTAGGGCACGAGATCGTGGGCGGAGGCCTACGTAGCCCATTCCTACCGGCGTCTCTGGATCTTTGGCTGGTAGAGTATGTGCAAAAAGAAAACCGTCGTGGCGTTACGGTGAACTAACAATAAGATTTTTATCAGCAACCAAGGAATCGACTACTTGGTAGACGCGAGTAGGTAGGTACTGAAGAAAACCGAATTTGTGTCTACCAAGTATCACAAACACTTTTTGACCGACGAAACGGAGAAAGTACTCAACTCGACGCGTACCTATATTTTTTTTTATGTGTAACCACGCATAACTTTTTACGTAGTAGTCCGATTTCAATAATTACATATTTTTTATTGAAAAGATATACTTCGAAGTTGGTCCCATTTAAATTTGATAAACCAACCATCCATCCATCCATCAGCCAAAAGACGTCCACTGCTGGACATAGGCCTCCCCTATGGATCTCCAATAAGACCGGTTGATAGCGGCTTGCATCCAGCGCGATCCTGCGGTCTTAATGAGGTCATCTGTCCACCTTGTGGGTGGACGTCCTACGCTGCGCTTGCCGGTACGTGGTCTCCACTCGAGAACTTTTCGACTACTCGAGAACTTTTCGACATAAACCAACAATAATGTGAAATTGCTACATCGATCCGTGCGTACTATTCGCGAATTATGTACACGGTTGAAGTCGGTCATGCTGTTTTTTGCGAAAAATAATTACCTACTTATAGTTGTACTACCTAGCAATGACAGAGCAGTGTTATTAACGTAACAAAAGTATTAAAATGGCACACGGGCGACCTCAATTCCTACGACGCTTCTCTTTTTGCACAAACTCTGGGTGTTATTACGTCTATATCACAACTGTCTTGCTATCGAAAATCTGAAATAACTTGAGAAGGCTCCGGTGTCGACAAACGCCACAACAAGCGCTAAGTTCGCAACTCCACAGATGCGGATGAGACGTGATTAATCACTTCCCGCTCCGCTTCAACAAGTCAAGGAGCGATTATAATGCGTATCAAGGAAAGATATCAACGCTTATTACTTACAAAACCTAATTAAGGACCTTCCATTAAGTGGTCACATTTAGATTACAATTTGCATAGCATACAGGGTTATCTGCTTACCCTGTAAATATTAAGCCAAAAAGGGATATTATGAACTATTTTTACCATGGCGCCAAGGCCAACCCAAAATTCGACAAAAAAATCTGTAAGTATTTCATACATCTCGAAATCGACAAAATGTATCAGACTTATTTTTTTCTCTGAATTTTGGGTTGGCCCCATAGTAAACGTTGTTCATAATATTGATCTGAATCTCCTCCTTTTGGCTTAGTAACTAATAAATAATAATAAATTTTATTTAAGTTTTCTTAATGCTATGTACAGAAATAGGTACAATTATGCAGTTGTATAGTATACATTGAGTCTGTGGACTGCAGTGAGATGTATTAAAACATCATTGGTGGACTGTACATACCTATTTATAGGTGAACTCTAAACCCACACTAGGAGAATTCCTGAGTCGTGGGATTTAGTGCCTTCCGTATTAAAATTGTTTGAAATTATTGGTTCCGTGTAGTCTAAATTAACAGTAGGTATAGTTTCGTAAAATAGTTAATGTTAGTGAAAAAAACAGCTTAAAGAAAATAGTAATAAAGTAGGCAAGATATACAATATTGTAGTCAATTATGCAATGATCCCAGGCTAAGTCTAATAATAATTGCGAACTATGAATAAAATTACATGTATGCATAATAACGTACATATATAGATAATACAAATGAATAATGTAATGAGCTATAGCAATCATATGTATACTGTTATTATACTTATATACCATTATATATTATATATTAATGTATTTGTGTATGCTTGTCGAAAGGTAAAATCTTGTTCTGGATAACACTGTATATCTACCTACCTATTTTGTAGGTACCTACTCTAATAAACGTAACCACTTAGGTTGAGTTACAATTAGATTAGATTTTGTTTATCATACTTATAGTTACTAATAAATAGGTAGGTACGTGTGTTAGTGGGGCGAGCAGTTTTCAACCATTCAGTCTAAAACTGCATAGCCCTTTGTTTTAGTCCGTAACATGAATAATGTTGCAACATTTTACATGTACTTATAGCAGCTTGACCTGTACAATACAATACGTTCGATGACACTTAGGTACCTACCTACCTACATAAATAAAAATTCCAATATTTAATGGGTAGACCCTATCAACCAAATCAGAACGTCTCTTATGGGCAGTCATTTAGTCATCCTGATAATATTATAATATATGTATTCGTAAACGAAAACTAGGTATATGTAACTTATCAATTAACAATAAACATAGAATAACGATTTATTTTAAGCAAATGTTGAAAGACATAGATAACATTCGGTGAAATGTTTAAAATAGTCAATTCAAACTCCCGCAGAAAGTGGCGCCGTTTTGCCTCGTTTTACCACAGCCCTCGTATCTTCGCTTATCTTCACAATCACTGAACAGAAAATGCTCATATTCGAACTAAAAATTTCTTAAGTATAAACTACGTTCATGCTAAATTTCATGGAGATCGGTTGAGCGGTACTTGAGTTATCGTCGAACAAATATACTCGTACATACATACACCCGAGCGCCGGCTCGTCCCAGTAGACTCTGAGACCTCACTTACGCTCGGTCAACTAGGTATGTTAATTAGAAAGTAAACTAATCAGTCTTGAAAATGAGTAGGTTAAAATTAATAAACATGGAATAAGGAGCTTTTGGAGCTGTATTATGGACTATAAGCTAGTTTGCTACGTCAGTAAGCCCGATTACAGAGGCGCCAGCGTAACTATATTAGCTAAATAGCATAATTCTGATTCTTTTTCACTTTAGGCATTCGATAGAGAGAACACTTTTTACGTTGCTATTTAATTTACGCTGGCGCCTCTGTAATCGGGCTTAGTGTCAGTTGAATAACTACGCGATAATGAGCTCATGAAAATAAATAAATTATGCTAATTTGTGCACCGATATTGTGCCACAATCGTGCTGGGGAAAAGGATAACAAGTAAAAGGTTACCTACTTTGCATCGGTAATTAGTTAATTTCAAAATCTATTCTTATTCACTCTTAAGGTATGATTCCGAACTCCGCTGCAGGCAGCAGTAACACCGCAGCAGTGCTGCCGCAGCACTACTGGTTCCCATATAATCTCTATGAGTTCATATGAGATTACATTCCAAGCTAAGCAGCATTGTCGCGGCAGCATGAAGAAAAGTAGTGCTGCGGCAGCACTGCTGCTGCTGCCTGCAGCGGAGTTCGGAATCATACCTTTATCTTGCATCCTAGCACACATAAAGAGAAAATGTACAACCAAGCATGTAGAACGGTGTTTTGGAGTAAGTATGAAAGCAAAGGTTTACTTACTAAGAGGTTTATTAACAAAATTAGAAATCACAAAGCTGTATACTGTTACATTTTGTCAATACTGCACAATATTACAGTACACAGAGAAGAACTGTTTGAAGAAGTAAGTAAATGTTGAAGATGTTCCAGTTGCATCAACAATGAATAACACATTTTATAGGAAACGCTGCATGGACAGCATTTATTAATGAACATTTTTAAGCCTATGTACTATTACAGCATTTATGTTTTAAGTAAATCAACATTTATCTATCACTTCTGCTAGTATTATGCAGGTTTTTACTATTATCTAGACAAAGCTCTCGTCACACAGAAGCGGAAGTGCGGGAAAGCGATCGCGATCCGGGACGGGAACTTTTTGTAATATCCATATTTGTATGCAACCTAACACATCACAAGCAGGCGCACGCGCTTTGCACTGGACCGCTATCGGACCAATACGGACCAACCAAGGAAGTTACATACGAGAACTGGAAAGCTTACGTGCATCCCAAAAACGTTCCGAAGAGTAAAGCACCAACATTGGAATGTATCTCTTTCTTACTAGTGTATCCATACAGTACTGCACTGTACTGTATCAGCCTTTAATAGTCCACTGCAGGACGTAGGCCTACCCACGAAGGGTGATTGGGCCATATCCACCACGCTGGCCCAGTGCGGGTTGGTACATTCACATACGCCATCGAATTTCTTCTTCGGAAATATGCAGGTTGCCTCACAATGTTTTCCTTCACCGAAAAGCCAATAGTGTGAAATTCCGTACATAAATTCCAAAGAACTCATTGGTACGGGACCGGGATTTGAATCCACGACCTCACGATTGTATGGCGGGTGTCACTACCTCTAAGCCACCACGGCTTCCATCCATAACACCCATACAGTAACTTCATATAATAGGAAAATCTACAAAACACTAAGTATATACCGTCGAAAGGTCAATAAAAGACAGATGAGGGTAAATATTTGTATTTCAGGTGGGATAAATCTGAAAGGTGACGTCCACAAGTGGTATATTATTCAGAGAAAAATCGAACCAAGATGATATATACATCATTTGAAAGCTTGTTATATGGGCTTCCCAAAAATATTTAATTTAGATTTTTTCATCCCTCCAATTTTTTTTAAATGCGAAAAATACATAGTATGAAAAATAACAATACAGCTTATTATTTTTTTCTATTTTAGGAATAATAAAGTGCTTCTATCGTTATTTTACTTGCATTTGTAGCTGATTCTTCCACATTCATTTCTTAATTTGGTAAAATTAAAAATTAGGTACTAACTTGTCACACTGGTAGGTTACCAGTGTGACAAGTTAGTAGGTACAATGTGACAAAAAATCACTTATAAAGTGTGTCTAATTGGTAAAAATGCTTTTATTTAACAATTTGGAGGTTACATACTTAATCAGGGCTGCTAGAGATAAACTACCTATTAAGCGAAATATATTTATTTTTTCTAATAAATTCAAAATTATTATTTTTTAAATCAGAGGGGTCTTTTTTGTTGTTAACTGTTGTAATAGACTCAGAAAAATATGAACTTTCTCGAAATGTAACGAGTGTTGTGGTTAGAATTTTTGATTATTATTATACCAGCCTCCATACATTTTGTGGACATGTCCTTTAAATATTATTATAAGCAGGGTTACCTGCTTACTTACCCTGTACTAAGTCAAAATGATTGGTTGATTAAGACCATCATTACGAACGTTTACTGTGAGACCAACCCAAAATTCGAGAAATAAATCAGCTGTTCCATACAAAACTGCAACTCGAAATCGACAAAATGAACATATGAAACAGCTCCTTTTTCTAGTGTAAAGTTTGATTACAGTGATGGTCAGAATCACCACCTTCTTTCGGCTGAGTACGTCAGTTCATTATATTATCTCTACACCATCATCTTAATGCCCTCAGCCCTCAGCTTCTCACGAAATTTATTTAAAAAGGATAATTTCAAATAAATTTCGAGAAAAAAAACGTCTTCCTTAAGGATATACGATTACGAGAAGTATACGTTTATCAGGTGTGTGTAGTTCAAAAACCATCCCTTGTGGCATCATTTTTGAACTTCGTACAACTTGATCGTCTGTGGAAGTTGCGAGTGCTCCATACAAGTGCCGTATACGTCTAAGTCATGCGAAGTTCAAAATTAGGTGCCCAGGTTGCGGCATTTAAGTGTAGTGCTGAGTAAAGTGTGAAGGAGACTAGGAGATGACTGCGCTTGAGTTTAGTATGGCGGTCACCATATGAAACCATCCATCCCTTTCACACTACCCTCAGCGCTACTTACATGCCGCTACATATAACGTTTAACATCTATTCATGAAATCCTATCATTTCATTATTACTATTATATAGTACAGGAACATATATCATTCTGCTCTCATGCAATAAGTTGAATATTAATTTGAATCATAGGATTATAGAGGTACTCACTGAAGCTGCCAACCCATTGACATAGGATCTTTACTCTTGATGTTGAGTTGAGAGTTACAGATTTAATAACAGAGTAGTCAAGGATTCATCGCCTGTTTTACTAAAATTAGGTCAAGATTCATGACTAGCTATATGGAATTCCTTATGATTTCTCCCCAAGGAGTCCTAATGCATGTCTTTTGAAGCACTTGTATGAGCCATTTTAAAAGCAAATAAAATCAAGTACACTGAATTGGTTTCTCCCGTGTATGTCTCAACATGTGTTTCTTTACATGGCTCGCCTGTGTTGCTCTGTAATCGCAGATATCACATTTAAAGGGCTTTTCACCTGTATGAGTTAGTATGTGCCGTTTTAGCTGATTTGCCTGTGATCCTCTATAGTCACATATATCACATACATATGGCTTAGCACCAGTATGAGTTTTTTTGTGGCGTCTTAAATTGCTCACATCAGTTGACCTATAATCACACCTATCACATACATATGGCTTCTCCCCTGTGTGTCTCAATCTGTGCGATTTCAATATACCTGGAGATGCACACTTAAACTCACACATCTCACATTTGTATGGTGTTTCACCTGTGTGTGTAAGTATATGCCTTTTTAATTGCTCAGCCCGTGTTGTTTTATAATCGCATATATCACATGAATATGTCTTGTCTCCTTCGGAGTGTGTGCTAATGTGTCTTTTCAAGTCACTCAGTCGACCAGACTTATAACCACATGTGTCACATTCATATGGATACTCTCCTGTATGTGTCAGTAAATGTATTTTCAATTGATGTAATCGGTTTGTTTTATAGTCACACACATAACATTGATATGGTTTCTCACCTGTGTGAGTCAGTATATGCCTTTTTAACTGATTTGCCTGTGGTGCTTTATAATCGCATATGTGACAAGCAAATGGCTTTTCGCCTGTGTGTGAGAGAATGTGTCTTTGCAACTGGTTTGTCTGTATTGCTCTGTAATCGCACATGTCACATTTGTAAGGCTTTTCTCCTGTATGTTTAAGTATATGCCTTTTTAAGTGACTTGCTTGTGTCGCTTTGTAATCGCAGATATCACATTCATATGGCTTTACTCCGGTGTGTGTTAATATGTGTTGTTTTAAGGCATCTATACCAGCAGATTTGTAATCACACAGTGGACATTCGTGAGTTTTTGATCTAACTTTGGGTTTGGCAGTTGCAGTACTCGTAGATGCAGATATGGTATCCTCACAGCTAGTTTCAAATGGCTTCACTGGCACCTCAAATGGTACCTCTAGCTCAATTTTAATGCAATCTGCAGATATTAATTGAGATTGCTCCATAGCATTCTGGATTGTTGGTGGAATTAATTCAGATTGCTCCATAGCATTCTGGATTGTTGGTGTAATTAATTCAGATTGCTCCATATTATTCTGAATTGTTGGTGTAATTATTTCCGATTGCTCCATATAATTCTAAATTGTTGATGTAATTAATTCCGATTGCTCCATATAATTCTGAATTTTTGGTGTTATTAATTCCGATTGGTCCATATAATCCTGAATTGTTGGTGTAATTAATTCCGATTGCTCCATATAATTCTGAATTGTTGGTGTAATTAATTCCGATTGCTCCATATCATTCTGAATTATTGGTGTAATTAATTCAGATTGCTCCATATCATTTTGAATAAGTTGGTGTAATTAACTCAGACTGCTCCATATTGTTCTGATTTGATGTATTTGACATGAGTTTTCTTGAATCACGCCAGCCTGGAAATCAAAATGGCCAAGTGGGAGTTAGCTGCAATAACATTTTTAAAGTGCACTTTGACCTATTCACATCCATAAAAATGTGACATCATAACATAAAAAAATGGCTGCATTTACCAATAGCCAACCATTGGCAACAAAACAAATAATGTAGGTCCCATAGTAAATAATTGTATAAATGATAATAATAACCCAATGATGAAAAAACTTTTTCAATCTATGCAAAGACTACATCTACCTACTTAAGATCAGGCAGGATGTAAAAACACATTTGGTAAGTATATGTCTTTATGTGGAATAAAAATAATCAGCCAAGTGCGAGTCAGGCTCGCTCACCTAAGGTTCTGTACTATTACTAAAAAATCGGAAAACAACGGAAATAAGTTTACTTAGTAAACTTAGGGCGAAGCTGGTCACCGATTGTTTATGCAATGGTGTTAGTTGTCCACACAAAAAAGAGATTTTTTTTTCTTTTCTCATCATAAATCGAAATTATACCCATTTCGACCCTTATATCTCGTATTCAGGGCCTATAGTTTCATGATCTACCTAAAAATGTGCAGTTTTCAGATTTATTCCTATATGTGTACTCTATGGTGATGTGCCATGCCAATTTCTGTAGTTCTAGGTCAACGGGAAGTACCCTATAGATTTTAATCCCTATGCGAGTGTCAAAATATGCAGTTTATTTAGAACATAAACTAATTAAATTTTTTCTATAACTGAGAAAATTGATTTTTTCACAACTGCAAGAGACCACAGATATATGTTTAAATTTCAACTCGAATACTTTACACATTCCTGAGATAAAACATCTTAACATATGGACAGAGGTTCCGTTTATTTTCCTTATGAGATACGGAACCCTAAAAAAACTACCATAAAAATATTATCATTATTATCTCAGCCACAGGATGTTCATACCATACCAAGACTAATTTATTTATTATTTTTATTTATTTATTTATAATGTTCTAATGTTCTGTGTAACAGATTTATTAAGACCTGTTACAAGTAGCTTGTTTTCAGCAATCTCTATCTTGGTCTTGGTCTAGTATATATTACATTAATTGTACTCTATGTATTACATGAATAGTATAAATAATTACTTACCTACATAAATGCAGCTTTGATACAACACTCCAGAGACACGCCATGAAGACAGTCACGACAAATATTATTGTGTATCTAGGTATATTAGTCTGTGCAGATCTCAGCAGCAGATCACAGACCATTATGAGCAGCAGATCTTCATCTCGTTATTTTTTTATTTTCTTTCAGTGTAGCCGGGAGCCAATAATGTACGACCCAGTAATTCACGACATGATAATGTACAGCCTGATATTGTACGGCTTGATAATTTGTGTCACTGGCCATGGAATATCAGGCTGTGCAATATTGGGCTGTGAAATACAATGGAAATACAGGCCGTACATTATCGGCCTGTGTCAATAATGTCCGGCACAGTATTGCACAGCCCGATATCGTACGGCCTGATATTTTGTGTCCCTGGACCTTGGTTATTTTATGGCAAGGTATGAGTTCTATAAGGTAATTCGACTGTTGGTTAGGTTAGGTTTGAACAGTGACAACAATGCGCGAGCCGAGCGAGCGTGCCGCGGCAGCAGCTGGCGAAACGCCAGAAACAACCTGTCCTTATTACGAGTTAAGGATACCAGCCAGAGAAACGAGACGTCAGGGCACACCCGCCCACCAACCTCGGCGTCGGCATTACGGCGGACGTCCGAAGGTGACGTCCGCGACTTATGTCCGATAGTGTGCAGTCTGACAGTGATGTTCCAGATACGGCTTTTGCCGTATTATGCGGCTTTCAGGCTCCGAAAAAGGCAAATGCGGCTCGGCTGCCCCTATGAAGCCGTATAAAATACGGTCTTTTTATTAATTTTCTCCATACATTTTCACTAAAATATAGCTTTTTTGAGGCAGGCATACGGCACTCTAAAATTTATTCGAAACAACATTGGTGTGCACGGCTCAGTGTACTTTCATAGTCTACGTCGCGGCTGTCAGTCGCGTCCGATAGTATATATGTAGATAATTATGTTTCGAGCTTAAAGCTCGAAAATCGAATAAATAAAAATATAATTAAGTATATTGAAATGTATGTCTTTTATTACACTTAAAATAAATAAATAAAAATATCTATTTGTAAAAACTATAATAACTAAATATTTATTTCTAGTTTGAGATCTAAACGATCTCATAAATGCTAGTAAGAACCCAGTCAATAAACATATAAAAGGCTCTTCGAGAGATTTTACTTCCCTATTTATTAGCTGCATTTACAGTTACCACCACACTTGCCTCGTACTGAGCTGAAAGAAGATGATTAAGACTAATATTTTTTTAACCTATATTGTCCAGTGTCATACTCCTGGGCAACGGTCTCCCCCATTTCCTTCCATGAGTCAAAGAACAAGAAGTTGGGAGAAAGTCGCGACATATTATAAACAATTAAATCAATATGATTAATTTTTACTATGTGGCCAACCCGGAATTCGAGGAAAAAATATACTGTTTCACACGCATTGTCGATTCCGATTTTGATTGTTATTTTGAGATTGATTTAATTTGATTAACAGCTGGTTTTTTTTCTCGAATTCAGTTCAGTCGACTCGAATTTAACAATAATAAAAGTTGTTCATAAAGGCTCCATCAAACACAGGCGGTACGAGCGGTAGAGCGGTACCAGCGGTACGAGCGGTAAAGGGCGGTACGGCAGTACCGCGACCGGACCTGTGTGAGCCCTTCTTATATAACCAGTACAATACAGATGCCCGCCCGTCTGCTATACCGCTCGTACCGCCTGTGTGTAAAGGAGCCTTAATGATGGAATTTTCAGCTTAGTACAGGGCAAGCAGATAACTCTGTATAGTTCCATTTATTCCTGCTTTTTTCACCAAGTATATTTAGTTCTATTGTCATCACAGATATGTATGTGTAAATTAATTTATGTCAATAGTAAAAAATAATTATAGATCATATTTTATGATAGTAAATATAGTTTATGTGAGCATACAATAATAATAATGAGAATTATATAAAAGAAGAGAACCGCCAAGTCTGTTTCGGTCTATACTGATAGTAAAGGACGGTAACCGAACTATACAATATGTAGTAGGTAGTTAAGTCAACCCAGCAGGAATTAATTTTATTCGCACGCCATATCTACAATACTTTTTGGGTAAGGTATTATTAGTTACAAAGATCAGTTTTTAAAAATAGAGAACATAGTCATAATTTGTCTTTTTACTAAACATACTACATACTTCATTTTATTTTAATCCTGAACTGATTTCAGCTTCCAGTCTTTCAGAAGATCCATCGACCTTGTCACTTTAGTGTTAACAATAATGTGTTCATTTATCTATTTTGTTAATTTTTGTGTTGCATATTACTATTAGATTTATCCATACACTATAACATATTCTTAGCAAGCAAAACGCTTTCTAAGTAAACAGATTGTCACAATTTATTCTACTGCATTTTATTTCTAAGTATTCTTAATCATAATATTGACGAAAGATGACGCACTGCTAAGCGTCATCTTTCGTCAATCTTTAGAAGTTCTAATAACTTCTAGTTGAGAGATAACCTGTCTAATACGGGTATCACAGGTGGCGCCACCAACGCTATAAGTTGGTGTTAATGTAAGCACTTCAAGAATTTGAAGCTTGCGTAGGAGGCGGGCTGGCTCAGTTGGTTAGAGCGTCGGGCTAGTGATCCGAAGGGGCAGGTTCAAATCCTGCGTTCGCTTCAGATTTTTGAAATGCTTATCACAAAGATAACTCTTTGAGATAAAATCTAGTCTGGAAAGCACTCAAAATAAAAATCATAATATATGAGCATAAACCTGAAAAAAGGTACCTTTGACCACCTCCCACCCTCGAGGACTTTTAGTATCATTCTCTGGATACCACAAGGTATGACTGTACCCATTTTCAAAACTACTCGAAGTTTTTCCCCTGTTTGCTTATTTTCGACTTTATTTTCTTAGACTATATGATATAGGAACATCTCATTCTGCTCTTATGCAATACCTAGGTTGTATTTTATCTAGGCTGTTATAGTGAATCCGAACCATAGGATTGTAAATGTACACACTGAAGCTGCCAACCCAATGACATAAATCTTTATTCCTGATGTTAATTTGGAGTTGCAGATTGAACAACAGAATAGTCAAGGATTCATCAGCTGAGTTTACTAAAATTAAGTCAAGATTCATGACTAGCTATATGGAATTCCGTGTGATTTCTCCCCAAAGTGTCCTAATGTATGTACTTTTAAAGCACTTGTATGAGCAGTTTTAAAATCACAGAAAGTACACTGAAAAGGTTTCTCCCCTGTGTGTCTCAACATGTGTTTCTTTATATGGCTCGCCTGTGTTGCTCTGTAATCGCAGATATCACATTTAAAGGGTTTTTCACCTGTATGAGTTAGTATGTGCCGTTTTAGCTGATTAGCCTGTGCTCCTCTATAGTCACATATATCACATTTATAAGGCTTTTTTTCAGTGTGTGTCAGTACATGTATTTTCAACTTGCTAGCATGGGTGGCTTTAAAATCGCACATGTCACATTCATAGGGTCTATCTCCAATGTGTGTCTGAATGTGTCTTTTTAAGTGACTCGCCTGCTTTGCTTTATAATTGCACATGCTGCATTCGTAAGGCTTAGCTCCTGTGTGAGTCTGTTTATGGCGTCTTAAATTGCTCGCATTAGTTGACCTATAATCGCACCTATCACAAACATATGGCTTCTCCCCTGTGTGTCGCAATCTGTGTGATTTCAATATACCTGGAGATGCACACTTATATTCACACATCTCACATTCATAGGGTCTTTCACCTGTGTGTGTAAGTATGTGCCTTTTTAATTTTCCCGCCCGTGTTGTTTTATAATCGCAGATATCACACGGATATACCTTGTCTCCTTCAGTGTGGGTAATGATGTGTCTTTTCAAGTCACTCAGTCGACCAGATTTATAACCACATGTGTCACATTCATATGGATACTCCCCTGTATGTATCAGTAAATGTATTTTCAATTGATGTGATTGGTTGGCTTTATAATCACAAACATAACATTCATATGGTTTTTCACCTGTGTGAGTCAGTACATGCCTTTTCAGCTGATTTGCCTGTGGTGCTTTATAATCGCATATGTGACAAGCAAACGGTTTTTCACCTGTATGTGTGAGAATATGTCTTTTTAACTGGTTTGCCTGTGTCGCTCTGTAATCGCACATATCACATTTGTAAGGCTTTTCTCCTGTATGTTTCAGTATGTGCCTCTTTAAGTGACTTGCTTGTGTCGCTTTGTAATCGCAGATATCACATTCATATGGCTTTACTCCGGTGTGTGTTAATATGTGTTGTTTTAAGGCACCTACTCCAGCAGACTTGTAATCACACAGTGGACATTCGTGAGTTTTTAATCTAATTTTGGGTGTGGCAGTTGTAGTACTCGTAGATGCAGTTATGGTATCCTCACAGCTGGATTCAAATGGCTCCACTGGCACCTCAAATGGTACCTCTAGTTCAATTTTAATGCAATCTGTAGGTATTAATTCAGATTGCTCTTTAACATTCTGAATCGTTGGTTCAATTAATACAGATTGCTTCATATCATTCTGAATTGATGGTGTAATTAATTCAGATTGCTCCATTTCATTCTCAAATGTTGGTGTAATTATTCCAGATTGCTCTAAATTATTATGAATTGTTGAAGTAATTAATTCAGATTGCTCCATATCATTCTGAACTGTTAGTGTAACTAATTCAGATTGCTCCATGTTGTTCTGATTTGATGTATTTGACATTATGAGTCTTCTTTAATTACGCTAGCCTGCAAATCAAAATAGCCAAGTGAGTGTTAGTCGCACTAATAATTCACCTCCAAATAAATGTGACATTATAATTTACATGGGTTTTTTTTAAAAAAGTATTTAAATGCCCATAACCCTACCAATAGCCAAAAATAAGGAAGATTCCCATCTCATAAAAATTAAAATTAATTTTATATTAGGTATGTTTAATTAAAGATGTTAGAAATGTAAGAGGTACAGTGAAAGAATTACTTGAATATCTTAATAAATGACAAGAGTTATGGACATTCGAACATCACTGCACGAAACCAAAAAACCCCACAACAGATTTATGCATATGACATCATAATTTCACAACACCCTCAAGTCGCACTGTGGGTTAGGCGGGAGTGCGAATAAAAGAACTTTGGATGATTTTCTAAGACCTGGATACATTCCAGGACTTTATTGTACTTTTTTGACCAACATTTACTATGGGACTAAGCCACCAATATAGCGAATAAAAAATCAGCATTTCCTTACATTTTGTTGTGAGTGAATGATTTTTATATCTAAATGGAACAAGACTTGGTGTATGCATCTAGTGTAGTTTTTTTTACATCTGTAACTATTAACTAGTAGGTCTCACAAGTATAGATACATTTTGGAAAAAACGTCTAGTAATCAGCTCTCGAAAATGCACAAATTGTACTTGTAAATAATATTATTCTTAATTACAATATTGGTAAGTGTTTTTCTTGGATATGATTGTATATAATGCATGTTTATGCAAACTCAATGTTTATGTAAGCTATGGCAAGCAGAGTTTAGTAATAGGGTCTTGTTTTTACCCTTTGAATACGAAACCCTAAAAAAGCATCCAAAAATTTAATGATCTTAGCCATAGGATGTTCACAGCTGGACATTGATGTCTTTATTAGATTTTTTATTATGACCTGTTGTAAGTAGCTTGTTTCCAGTTGGTTTCCAGCAATCTCTACCTTGGGGCAAATAGTAAACAAATATTACCTATATCAATGCAGCTTTGACACTCCAGAGACACGCCATGAAGACAGTCACGACATACATGAATATATTAGGAATAAGGAGATATTTAACGCAACCTATCACCTACCTTTTGGATCTGTAGCGATTTTATCTTCATTGATCCTCTTACACGATGATTATGTGTTGCAAATCGTCTGTCCCGATGGACTCCTTGAGTGACTTTCGCAACTATTAAACCAAGGATGTTACTCTAAAAATGTCTGACTCTGTATCACGGAGCTTCATTGACGGCACAGCTTTGATGAAGTTCGATCACAAAAACATCGTTGTTGTATTTACCTTTCCATATTTTTATTTTCCAAGAGAATTTAACTACTTACGTTATTATAGTTCAATTAATTTAATAGAAAGAAATGGCATGTCCTATTCTTTTCTCTTGTTTTCTTATTGATATTTTTATCAGTGTTAACAGATTATTGTCGTAGTTTCCCTACATATCAATCCTGGAATCCCCCCATTGCCCCCCAAAATTCAAGTTTTTCAGGAAAAAAAGCCTCCGAAATATCCGTATTTTATATATATATATATATACGGCAAACTATATTCCCCAGAGGTCGGAGCCTCTGGCGCCCAGCCTTGGCAAAGGGGAGAGACCCCGAGGCTAATACTCACTACGCCAAAGAAGGTGGTGGAAGGACCACAGGAGGAGGTACTTGCTACTTATAATTATTACTAGCTGACCCAGCCACCCGTTGCTGTGGCTAAATAAATTAAAATTGCGACTATAATTTGAGATTTAAACTATCCTATCTCTCAAGTTGGATCGAACTGCACATGGTGTGCGAATTTTATTATAATCGGTTAAGTGGTTTAGGAGTCCATTGAGGACAAACATTGTGACACGAGATTTATATATATTAAGATTATAATCTTTTCACTTCAAATCACAAGCAAAGCTTGGTCCTTTGGTAGGCATCAATGGGGCCGAAGCCAACACTGAGAGGCCCTTTTACATCTTTTTTTTTTATAAAATGAATATAAAATGTGTACATAAAGTATAATGAAAATAAAAATAACTATTGCTAGATGTGACTTACAGTATATCGGGCTATTGTGATGTGCTGTTCGATGACTTAATACGGGCTATGGAATGAGGTACGGCACCCGCCAAATAATGCCTCATTTCAAATATTCAGGCGGGTGGTGACTTGCCATCCACTAAATGGGCCCCCCATAATAGCTACCGTATATTGGTGCCGGAGGGGCAACATTGGTGTGGACGGCTTAGGGTGTCGAGAGGTGTGCTGCGCTTTCACTAGACGCTACTCGCGGCGTTATGCCCTTTTTATTATTATTATTTATAGTTTTTCTGTCGAAAATCTCTCGTTTCCGAGGAAAACCTAAAATTCGCGGGCTTTTGGCCAAACGAAAATTAGTTTTTTGTTTACTGTTCGTCCAATGACAAAAATTTTCGCACAATTCTGCATGTGTTCAAAATAACGGCTTTCTGAAGTAGATTGATGGTTAGTCGGTGAATATTGAGGCTTTCTAGGCTGTTGCGGAGGGTATGTGGTATTACACCAGTAGAGGAGATGATTATTGGGATAGTTTTTACGGTCTGTACTTTCCACTGTGTTTTAATCTCAATGGATAAGTCCGTATATTTTGTGAGTTTTTCTGTGTACGTAGATGTAATGTTGTGAGTGTTAGGGATTGCAATATCAATAAGAAACACTGTTTTCTTCTTCTTATCGTGGACTGTAATATCTGGTCTATTGTGATGGATAGTTTTATCGGTGATTATTGTTCTATCCCAATACATTTTAAAATCAGCTGACTCTAACACTACTTCAGGTGTATACTTGTAGTAAGAGGTCTTTTCTGTGATCAGTTTATGTTTGTAGGCTAGGTATTGGTGGATGATAGCTGCCACTTGGTCATGACGGTGTTTGTAGTCTGATTGTGTGATTGATCTGCATGCACCGGTTATGTGTTGTATAGTCTCAGAGGCACTGTGGCAATGCCGACAAAGGTCAGATGTAGTGTCTTTTATTATGTGTTTTCTGTAATTTCTAGTATCTATTACTTGGTCCTGTATTGCAAGCATGAATCCTTCAGTTTCGGGAAATAGCTCACCGCGCTTTAGCCACATATTTGATGTTATTTTATCGACATTAGGGTTCAGTAAGTCGCGTCGGTGTCTGCCATGTAGTGATTTTTGAAGCCACCGCTGTTGTTTTTGTTGAACGGATGTTATAATTTCATTATTTTGCATGGTGTTGTTTTGTAGATTTAGTGGTGTGTATTTACGGTCGGCGTTTACTGCTGCGTAGTGCATGGGTGATGTGCTTGCTTTTTCATGGAAGTAGGATCGGAGCCTAGTTATTTGAGTATTGTGTAAGTTCTTGATGTCGATAAGTGCTCTACCTCCTTCTATATGGGGTAACGTTAGTCTCTCGACACACGACCGCGGGTGGTGTTTCCTATATTTTGTCATGAGTGTGTGTATTATGCGTTGAAGTCTGAGAAGCTGTGATTGTGGCCAATTGATTATGCCAAAAGAGTAGGTGAGTATGGGGATTGCAAATGAATTAATAGCTTTAATTGTATTTTTGGCGTTTAGTTGGGTATTTAAGATTTTGTGAAGCCTGCTTTTGAATTTTTGTTCTATAGAGTCTTTAGATTGTTTTTGGTGAATTTGTTGTGTTTGGAAGTAGCCTAAATATTTGTAACCTGCTATTTCATCAACTGGGTCAATATGTGTTCCGTCTGTAAGTTCGTAAATATTTTGTTCTATTGCCCCTTTATTTACTGATAGTATTTTGCATTTGTCAATTCCAAATTCCATTGCGATATCATTTGAGAAGGTTTGTGTAATGTCGGCTAAATTGTGAATTTCTTGTAGGCTGCTGCCAAACAGTTTGATGTCATCCATATATAACAAGTGTGATAGTGTAAAATATGTGTTGTTATATGTTAAGTTGTAGCCGGCCTTACTATTGATTAAGAGGTTCGAAAGAGGGTTTAATGACAAGCAGAACCAGAGAGGGCTAAAGGCGTCCCCCTGGAATATTCCTCGGCGGATTGGTATTGGCTCAGTTTCAATCGGAGCACCTCCTGTATTAAGTTTGAGAACGGTTTTCCAGGTTGACATTGCAGCTTTAAGGAAAAATACTAGTGTAGGGTGGATTTTATAGTGTTCCAGGATGTAAATTAACCAGGTGTGTGGCACAGAATCAAAGGCTTTTTTATAGTCTATGTACATTGTATATATATCTCTCTTTTTGGTAACTGCTTGTTTTGAAACTACTGTATCTATTGTCAACTGTTCCTTGCATCCCTGGCTGTGTTTGCGACATCCTTTTTGTTGTTCAGCTAATAATTCGTTTGTTATTGTGTGTTTATATATTAATTCACTAATGCAAGACGTAATAATTTTATAGATGTTTTGCAAGCATGTTATGGGCCTGTATTTTGATGGGTTTTGTAGGTCTGTCTTGTCTTTTGGTAGCATATATGTGATTCCCTGAGTAAGGTATGGGGGCATAGTATCGGGTGATTGAATGAAAGAGTTTATATGGGAGAGGAGGTATGGATGTGTATATCTAAAATGTTTGTACCAATAGTTATGTAATTTGTCGGATCCAGTGGCCTTCCAGTTGTGTGTTTTCTTTAAAACCTTTTGAAATATGTCAATATGGATGTCGTCAAATGGCATTGTGGGAATGTCTTGCATCGATTGAGCATCTTGTTTAATCCAGTCGCTATCTCTATTATGATCCTGAGGGATCGACCAAATTTCATACCAAAATTTGTGAAGCTCTTCAGGATTTGGGAGGTTTGTTGACGATCTATTGATATTATTAGTCTGTTCGTTAGTAAGTGTTCTGTAAAACTGTTTTTCATTCGCGTTGAATAGCTTATTTTGAGTTTTCCTTTTTGTGGTTGCAATGTACCGGCGTAGTCGACTAGAGAGCGCATTTAATTTTTGTTTCAGGGTGTCCAGAAAGTGTACCAGTTCTGTGTTTTCAGTTTCATGTTGAGAGTGAATTTTATGGTGTTGTTTAATTGCATCAATATGTTTTTTTAATCGGTGACTAGTATTTCCATTTATATATTCAGTTAAGCGACCAATTTTCACTCTAAGTTCCTGTATTCTATTCTCGAGTCGTTTTTGCCATTTCGGTTTTTGGTTCCTGTTTGTTTGAATGTTCGGCAAATCTTTTATTTTCCCCCCATTTGCTAAGACTATTGTATAGGCTGCGCAATAAATTACTGTTTGGACTGTTTGAAAATCATCGTCTGGGTGAATGTATTTCCGAAGTAACTGTTTATCTATGTAGTGTGTTATCATTGAGAGATTTTTTGATTGTTTTTGTTTAGGGATTGTCGGTCTTGTGGTTGGGTCGCTACTTTTATATTTTGCTATAGTTTCTTTTAAAGTCTTTTCAATATGTATTTGCATATCTGGCAACATCTGAGAGCTGGTTGGTTGGTTTGTTTCATTTAGATTATTATGTTCAGTAATGGGTGTATTTGACTCTGTTATGGTTCTATTTTGTTCATTTATTAGCGTGTTAGAAATATTTTCAATCAAAAGCTGGCTTTCAAGGGAATCGTTTTGGTGAGGATAGCTAGATTGCGTCTGTAGAGAGCATGAGTAATTTGTACTTGCGAGTTGTGTTTCGCTTGGAGGTGATGATTGTGAATCTGATGGCGAACCTAATTCTATGGAAACTTCGTCTTGAATTTGTTGTAGTCTATCGGCGTTGATTAATTTGTTGTTTACGATTACTCTGCGTTGATCTGCAATTCGTTGCTCAGACACATGGGCTATTTCAGGGTACTGTTCAGTAACTGCTTTGTGAAGAGACTGTCTGTATGCTGATTTGTTGGTTTCTAATTGTGTGATTCGGTAGTAATTTCGCATGATGGTCTCATTTATTTCGTTCTTCCATCTTATTCTTTGTGATCCATCGGTATTTTGTGATGGCGTAACATTTTGGCTTGTGGTGGGATTTTTTAGCTCGTCTTTTACTTCTGCTCGGATTTTTTCTACTACGTCAGGTGTTAATAGTTTACTGCGTATTATTGCCCTACGTTGGTCTCCTACTCGTTGCTTGCTTACATCCATGTCTGGGAATTGTGCGGAAAATTTTGCATGTAAATCTGTCAAGTATGATCTTGTATCTGATTCTAGTGATGTTAAAATTAAGTACGTGCGCAAGATAAATATGTTCATTTCTTGAGTCCATTTCTTGCGTGCACGTATTACAACCTCAGTGGGTACAGGGTTATTGACCGGGGTCTCCTGTACAACATCCTCGGTTGGAGATATGTTACTAGAAGTTTCAGCATTGGTGCTGACAGCGTTCATTACATCGGAGTCCGTTAAACGTGCCTGGTCGTCGTCATAGTCTTTCTCGTTTCCGTTATACAAAGCCTTATCGTCATTAGTCGTCGCGCAGTTTAAGACCCTCGCCCGGAGATTATCGCCCCTGGCTCTTAACGGTCTCCGCCTACTGCCATCGGCATCACCTTTAGAGCCGCCGGGAACTTGGGGACAATTCTTTGGTTTACTGTTCATTTTGTTTTTGTTTGGACGTTTTTAAGCTCTATCGTTTGCCCATAACGATTGAGCGCGTAGTAAGCTATCTAACTAAGCCTATGAATGCCGCCGTTGGTGTCCTAGCCACTCTTCCGCCGCCAATCCAGAACCATCACCCTACGCTGGCGTTGGTTGTTCCACTTAGACCTCAGTGCAGGCAGAGCCCGGGAGCTCTAAGTAGCTTTTTTGTTTTCAGTTTCTCACTTCTTCTTATTAACATTTACCTACTTCCTTCACTATTGCCTACTTACTTACTATCTTAAAGCTTCTACTGTTTACTTACTAAATTGTCCTCATATATACTTACTTACTTACTCTGTTAGGTACTTACTTACTATTTTACATATTTCGTTTCTATGTTACTTACTTACTTACTCTGTTACTTACTTACTTACTTACTCTATTACAGAGCCACGTTAGCCGCACCAGTAATTTCTTATTGCGTTGCCCGCCCCCCACGTGATCAGATGGTCGGATCAGGACGTGTGGTTGAATCGAGGGGCTCAGTAGGCGCCAACGTTGAGCAAAAGCCCCTTACCCTCATTCCATTTATCTCTATCCTGGGCTAAAGTATGCCAGGCTTTATAAATAATACGTTAAAATAACCATGTGTTGTAACCACCAAGGCTGAATTATATAAGTTGGTGGATGTGAAGCTACAAGCTGTGCAGTATTCAATCCTCACTGAAGCTCACGTGAAGCGGCGCGTTTGTTGGAAATTTTAGCTTGTAGCTAACTTCACAACCCTTCTATGATTCGGCCTATACTGAACTTGTTTTTGAAGGAATTCGTTCATTCAATTTCACGTCTAATTATAATTTTGGTAACGTTCAATAGGAACTATATTGTTAAATACTTTAATAACCCCTCATTCCCCCCAACACACAATTTTTCCCCTTAAATGGAGATTAAAAGGGAGTTTATTCTGCTCATGGGAGGAGTCCCATGAACAGAATAAACTCCCAAATTTTGAGGGAATCCCCCAAATCTGGCAACAGTGTTTTTTTTTTTTAGTGTGGCCATTGCATGGATTTATCATATAAACAGGAGTGAGTACCGGCAAAGAAAAACGTGCCGACAAGGATACCACATCAGATGATTGTCTCTTTTCCAAGTAGGATGACCAAAACATCTCGATCATCTCGGGATTTAATATTTCTTTAGAATGTTACTGCACGTAGGAATCGCAGTTATCTTACCCCTAACTCGTCGTCCTTTGTCATCGTCGTCGTTTTAGCAATAGGACGTCTACTGCTGGGCATAGGCCTTCCCTAAAGATCTCTATAAAACCAATTCCCATAAAAGCAATGGTCTAGAATTAATGTATACGGAGATAATTCAGTTTCAAGTATGACAGCTGTTATCGGAAATGTAGATCTCAAAGAGTCCTTTCACCTTTGTTAAGACAGCAATGGTCTAGAATTGATAATGACGGAGATAAACCGCTTTTAAGTTTGACAGCTGTCATCGGAAATGTAGATCTTGATGAGTTCCTTCACTTTTGTGATGACACTAATGGTCTGGAATCCATATTTACGGTGTTAAACAACGTTTAAAGGCCGATTCACACATACGGCGGGCGCGGGTCGGGCGCGGGGCGGGCGCGTTGTGTGTGTGGTCGTCCATTGAAACAGGTACTAAAAGACACGCCGTACTCCCGCCCCGCACCGCGCCCGACCCGCACCCGGCCCGCGCCCGCCGTGTGTGTGTGTTTCGGCCTTAAGTTTCATAGATGTAATCTTGAGACATATCACGCAACCCGTGTCAGTACTTAAACACGAAAAACTTTTTCACGAACGACTTATTCACGAAAAACTTTGTCACAAATAGACTTTATCAAGAAAAGACCTATCACGAAAAATCTTGATCACTAAAACATTTCCACGAATAGACTTTGTCACGAAAAATCTTAATAGAAGACTTTTTCAAAAACGTGACGTTCGCCATCTTTAATTTCAAAATTGATGCCATTTTTGAAATCTACACCCCCAAAAACCTCAAATGCGACACCCATGACGACTTTTAGCAATAAGTGACATCTGCCATTTTTAATTCCGAATTCGATGCCAATTTTGAAATCTACACCCCCAAAAACGTAGAAAGCGACACCAATGATGACTTTTAGCAAAAAGTGACATCCGCCATATTTAATTTCAAAATGGATGCCATATTTGAAATCTACAACCCAAAAAAATTAACAACACCCACGACTATATTGTACACCTAGCATGTTTAAGAAATATGTCCAGCATAGTCACCCTACTACATTTCTTTGTATACGCCATAGTACGCCATCGACGGTGATACTCTAGTCAAAAATAAAAAAATAACCAATAATCATAAAGACAGGTATATTCTTACAAAATAAATATCAAACTCTGTTTTATTAGCATCTATTCGTAATTTTAACTAAAATATTATCAAACTACTTTGTTATAAAAACTAAGAAATGGTTGTAAGACAGTCGCGGCTTTACAGGTAATAATTCTATCATATATACGTGTCGTTTCGAAATGGCAATAGTGCGAGCGGGACACCCTCATCATTTTGGGACCTCTCACTCGGCACAGCGTCTCTCTTATGCTATTTCAAAGGAATATAATGTTTTGTTACAACGCATTAAGGTTGAATTTTCCTAAGCTAACTTCGAGCCAAACGAGATACATATTGCAAAAATATATAGGAATTGGGCCACCAAAGGGTACAGTATATCATAATTTGCTTCTTTTCTTCCAGAAAATGAATTTCCTGTTATTTTTAAGGTTCCGTACCTCAAAAGGAAAAAACGGAACCCTTATAGGATCACTTTGTTGTCCGTCTGTCCGTCTGTGTGTATGTCAAGACTCTTTATCTCGGGAACGCATAAAGATATCGAGTTGAAATTTAAACTATATACGTAAACCTATAAATTCTTGCAGTTGTGTAAAAGAAAAGCTTCTCAGTTACCTTATAAAAAAGTAAGAGCCGTTTATGTCGTAAAAAAACGCGTATTTCAACGCTCACAAAAATCAAAACCTACAGGGTACTTCCCGTTGACATAGAACTATGAAATTTGGCGAAAAGCATTGTATCAGGGTACACATATAGGAATAAATTTGAAAACTGTACATTTTTATTTAAATCACATAAAAATAGAGCCTCAAAATTCACAAAATATGGGTTCAAAATTCAAAGTGAGTAAATCATATCATGTAAGGTATCATATAAAATAACTTCATTAGCACATGCCAAAACAGGTTTTTAATTATATTATTAAAATAATTAAAAACCTGGTTTTACGTTTGTACGTACCTAACCCTCGGTGTGCGAGCCCGACTCACACTTGTCCGGTTTTTTACAATAACAGTGTCCATTAAAAGTACTTTTTTGTATTCGGAATGAAAATTACATTGACATTGTTTGAAAATAAGGCGGCCATACTCTTCTTCTTTTATATGTTGGTGTCGCATGGTTTATGCATTTGCTAGTGTTAAGTTTAAGTATTGAACCTTTTTTGGTATTTTATCAAAATAGTTACAGTCACGTCATAGTCCAAAAAAGTCGCGGTCAAGTTAGATCTCAGTAAATCATTGGCAAACGAATTATCACTGATAGAAACATTTTTCACAAAATAATAAGATGCGGCGATATAATTTTTCGCGTTCCCGCCAAAAGCCACGCGGCCATACTCGAAACATTAATAAATATAAAATGTCACAAATAATGAAAATAGGCTAAATGCCTGTTTAAAACTGATTTCTATATTATCCTGGATTCTTATTTCAACGAAAAGAACACGTTTCATTGCAATTCGATGGATGATTTTTGATTGTTAATTAATACAGGATTTAGACACTTCGTAGTCAAAATATTTTATTCAGTATTCTCCATAATCCTAGTAATATATTTATGGTTACAAACATTATTCTATTCTTCGCTCCATTTCGACATCATCGATCCTCCTTAGTTACTCCTTTTTTTCGCTTTCCCGCCAAAAAGTATTTATCCTTCATTCTCTTTTATTTTTTTATATGTTCGATCTAACTTGTCCCGCGAGTTTGATTACTAAAGAGATTTCTATGTGCTACGTGATCTTTATACACCATTATAAGAATATAGCACTGTGAATGTGGGGCAAGTTACTTCGAAATAATTCACAGCTGTATTGATCATGTATACAGAAATATTGGTTACTGAGAATATAAATAACATTACACTATCGATGATTGTTTTACAAAATTAATATAACGACAAAACATTCTTGATTATTTATGATAAACACGAAAATAAAAACAAACTTCTTCAACGTTTGCCTTCGACTTTCTCGGTGACCCGTGACTTCACCAAGATACAACCTAATCCTCCTGAAGGCCAGCGCGGTAGATATGACTCGTAGGCTTATATTCAGCAGTATATTTTTAAAAATTACAGATACATGAAAGGATGATAGATTATAGTCATAGTTATATCATTAAATGGACTCTCAGTGTCGGATAGGTACCAAAGTCCGAGAGATGATAATCGATTAAAACTTATATTATTATTCATTATTAACCAACGCATGCCAATCAAGTTCAATAATATTAAATACCTATAAATTGTTATTTTGTGTCACTTTTGTTACTGAATACCATATTAAGCATAATATTATTGGGTACAAGTAAATTATTATTATCTATTTATTGGATCTGAAAAAACACGCTAAAATGAAACAAAAGAAACGTATAAAGTCATAATCGAAGTATAATGTAGGTACCTATAAACCCTTGAGGAAATATTATACGTAGTAATATAGCTCGATGCTATAAACGTGTCAATTTGATGTAAGTACCATTAACGTCTGAAAAGTTTTGCTAACAAAACTAAACTCTTCAGAGCATTTTTTATATGTAGGCTATTATTTCTATGTAGGTTTTATCAAAAAGGTTACATGTGACCAACATGGCAGTAATTCAATGACTGAACAAAAACCAAATTGGAAAATGTGAAAGTACTCATAAATTAAGCATTTAATGCGGATGTTTTACTCTGCGCATTTATTTATCATAGTTTATCGGATTTTTTGAGCTACTGTACCTAGTCAGAGCCCTTTTTGCAATATCTCCTTTCATCTGTGCGCAATCCAGATAGTATACAAAATCCTTGCTCGAAACATACTATCGGACGCGGCTGACGGACGCGAATGACGAGCAATGTGCACAGTCTTAAAACATCCGATGTGCCAGATCCTTAGGCCAGATCGCTCTCGGACGTCCGAACCACAGAAGAGAGAAGGAAATAGAAAGGAGATGTGGAGGGGGTTTGTAGCCACTATCACGAGTGTATACTCATGATACGTGAAACCCACAGAATAGGCCCTATTACACAGGGCACAGAAGGAGCCTCTTCATACAAACCTAGACTTAAAAATGTGAAAAATACAATTTGTACCATAGACAACTTTTGAGTGAACTTGCCACTTGAAATAGGGATTTCAAAATACATGATGAAAAGAATCGATTCCTAAATGGATTCGAGTCTAGGATGACGTCATGTCTTATCACATGATAGCTGAAATTTCGATTAATCTATTCACATCTTGACTCTTTTTAATAGGTGGACTTATGTAATTATAAATACGTTTTTATCGTTCATTCCAGAAGTTATAAACAAAAGTCAATAACACTTTTAATTAACAGCTGGCAGCCTTAAGTACCGCTAAATTCGATCTTTTCTCTTCCAGATATTAAAAAAAAACATTATTTGATTCGTAAATCTAAAAAAAAACATACAGACGAACATAGAACCTCTTCCTTTTTTTAAATCTGTTAAAAATGTTGTTTATTTTTTTAATACGTGATGCTGCTCCATATTGTTAAATCGATCTAAAACTATAATATATTATATAGTAGTTCCACCCACATTGACCTTGCGACCTTATTTCTTTACATGGCCGGCCGCCCGGGTCAAAATCAATTTTGACCTTAAAGTTAATCGATTTGACGAGTCAATATTCGATCTCATACATTATCCGACATTCCTAACTGACCATAGAGAAATTTTCCACTCTGTTTACATTGTCAAATGATTTCATTTTCAAAATTTTGCTTTTGCTTGTAAATAATATAGAAAGATATTTATTACTTACTGGTGGTATGCGACAATGCCTTTCGTTATTTCTTTTGAAATCGAGTAATTTCGGCACGATGGAATGACGCAGTTCACCATATTTACCTCGTTGCTTTGAGACGCGACCGCAACGCCAGGTTTAATTCCTCTATGACGCCAGTCTAATGAAGACTAGTTACTAGATTGGTGGATTATTGTTTGATTGGTTGATATTGGTCGGCGACATTTCATTTTGTACGATTAGGTGTCTTCTTGAAGGTCGCTGGTGAAACCGTGACATTTGCCGTCACAGCACAGTCGTTCAAGAGATTTCAGAGGTAATTTTTGCCCAAAAAATACCGGTTCGCGCGATTGTAACGTCGAATACAGAGCAAAGACTTTAGTTTACAAAAAGGAGGAATATCCTTCCAATAGGGCATTTTTTTATATAATCGTTATCTTTTACTGCCTAGAATTTCGTTGATAGTGGTGGCAAAACTTGCAAACGTTTTATCGACATCGATAAATTTTGCTACTAAGTTAATAATATGTCGGAATAAAAAAAATATCGATGTCAATATAATTATTTGAATTTCAAATGTTTTGTAATTATAGCATATTATAATCAAAAAAAATATCGATATCGATAAATTTTGATAGTAAGTTAATATTATCGAAATTAGATATTTATTGTTATCTGCATATTTAGTAAAATATTTGTGATTGTGGTGTACTTTTTAGTAATACATAATTGTATTTGCACCACATTCTAACTGTTACTACTTATGAATAAAAAGTTCCCAGCTGGGCTAGGATGCCCACGAAGTAATATTTCTTTCGACGTGTCAGAACGAGCCAGCGTGATGGCGATGTATATATATCTGTCACTTTTTCACACGTTGAAAGATTTCTTTTTTTGGCTTTTCGTGGTCGCATGCTGGACCAGCACTGACAAAGAGTAAATGGATCGAGGCAACAGGACGACATGACTGGATTCCTACATTTTTTTTGGAAAAGTGATTGCTCACATAATAAAGATGCCTGAAGCCACCTTCAATACCTCAAATAGAAACCGTAATTATACATTCGATGATAAGGTATACACATAATATATTCCGTAATAGAATTGATGGAAGATGTGTTTAGTGTTTTGTTAAAATATGAGTTATTTTGGGGGTGATTTGCCTTTGAATTAAATTACATTTTATTATTTTGACGCGTGTTTGAAAATTTAATCTGATTTTATTTGCATAATCGGCCTTGTGGGAGTCGCGCACGAAGGATGCCGTACTATTATTCAGTAAAGATTTTCATTTTCTGAAATACCTACCTAATACAATTTTATAGTTCATATAAAAAATTTAGGTATGTCTAGTATAACGGTTCCGTTTTTAAAAGATATCTATAATTATAATTATATTGACTAAGAGACGCTAAAATTGAAAAGATGTAAACGAATCACCCCGAAAAATCTCCCGCACGCACAAGCACGCGCTCTCACTCGGCCACGTAACCATTTACGTATACACTCAGCTAATCCAATGATTCAATTATAGAGCTCCAAACTAGAACAATTTGATTGTAATAAAATTATTCTGCTTCTTTTAAATATTGGCGTCGCATGGAATATGTATTTGCCAGTGTCAAGTGTAAGTTCTATTATGATGTTATGATAATTACTACTATTGTTACATGTAATTATGGTGTTGTTTATTAATGCCAACAATGGCATTTGGCCGACTTCCACCGTTTACGAAATCCAAATAGTTCGCAGGAATTGATGTGGCATCCATGTAGTAATTTTTAACACCATTGTTGATTTTACATTTTTTTTTCGGCTCAGCTGACTTCGATATCATTTAAATGACTTCAGCTAGGGTGTACTTGTACACCATTTCAAAATTAAAAAAAAAAAAACCATCCATAATTGGCGAAAATACCGCTGAAAATATACAAAAACATACAAACAGACGAACATAGTAGGTAGTAGGTATCTATCTTCACTTTTTGGAAGTAGGTAAAAAGTCACTGTCACATCTAAAGGTGGCCATACACGGTCAGTTAAACTGATCAGTTTTCCGCGTCACTCCAAATGGGAGCTCATTCAGTAAATTATTAAGCAGGAATTGGTGGTTCACGATTTGAACCACTACCTGAAGCTAGGTTCGCACGATGCTATGATCGCATCTGTTCATCAGATCAGAGCAGCGGGGGCCTACTGTTGATAACTATTGCTGGTAAGTAGTTAATTGAAGAAACTAAATGACACCACTATCTTATTCGAAAAATATAGATGCTACAAAAAGTCGATGGGAATCAAAGTTGCAGAAAATCAAATTTCAAACAACTTTAGATCCGATAATTTCTCATTAAAGAAAAAAATAACAAAAGTTATTAAACAAACAATATGGCACACCTACCTTATTCCAATAATATCAATCCTGGAAAAAGTTGATCGGAATCAAAGTTGTAGGAAACCAAATTTCAAACAACTTTGGTTCCGATAATTTCTCATGAAAGAAAGGAATAACAAAAGTTTTTGAAGAAACAAAATGGCACACCTATCTTATTAAAAACAATATCAATTCTAGAAAAATATGATGGGAATCAAAGTTGTAGGAAATCAAATTTCAGACAACTTTGGTTCCGATAATTTTTCATGATAGAAAGAAATAACAAAAATTATTAAAGAAACAAACTGGCACACCTATCTTATTAAAAAAAAACCGGACAAGTGCAAGTCAGGCTCGCACACTGAGGGTTCCGTACAAATCCAGGAAGTACGTTGTTAAAATCTCTATACTCATAATCGTCATCACAATAACAACAGTTTTTTTTTACTTTTCTCGTCATTCATCGAAAATTGTTAAAATAATTAAAAACCTGTTTTAGCATGTGCTAATAAAGCTTTTTTATATGATACCTTACATAAAACGATTTACGCACTTTGAATTTTAAACCCATATTTTGTGAATTTTGAAGCCCTATTTTTTTGTGATTTAAATAAAAATGTACTTACAGTTTTCATATTTATTCCTATATGTGTACTCTGAGACGATGCTTATCGCCAAATTTCATAGTTCTATGTCAACGGGAAGTACCCTGTAGGTTTTGATTTTTGTGAGTGTCGAAATATGCGGTTTTTTACGACAGAAACGGCTCTAACTATTTTAAACGACAACTGAGAAGTTTTTTTTATTCACAACTGCAAGAGACCATATATTATATACGTATACAGTTTAAATTTCAACTCGCAAAATAAGCGTTTTTTACTATATAACTTTTTTAAAGGATAACTGAGAAGTTTTTCTTTTACACAACTGCAAGAATTCATCAATATACGTATACAGTTTAAATTTCAGCTCGATATCTTTACGCGTTCCTGAGATAAAGAGTCTTGACAGACACACAGACGGACAGAGGGACAACAAAGTGATCCTATAAGGGTTCCGTTTTTTCCTTTTGAGGTACGGAGTACGGAACCCTAAAAATATAAATCCTAGAAAAGGTTCAAAGTTGTTTGAAATTTGGTTACCCACAACTTTGATTTTCATTGTTTGTTTGTTTTTAAAAGGTCTTTATTCAATTGCAAAGTATTTACAGATTATAAACATCTCTAGCGTAAATTAAATCCTAGAGGTAACAAAAAATACAATAGATATGTTTGCAAGCTAGAACATTAACTTATATAAACTTATGTCAGGAGACTAAACAAAAGATTTTAATTAATATTGGAAAGTGGATAATTTGTTTTAAATAAAACATGTAAGTACTTAGGATTTTATGCAACCTTTCGGATAAGGATTGCATTAATTGCGGCAGAATTTTGACAAAACTATATTAAAAAGCGATACCTATAAACGAGAGTAAGCACTTAAACAGCTCGATTTGATTCTCATTAACTTGTTGTAAGATTGATAATTTCTGAAAAACAGTTGTGCTGTTTTATTTCTTCAATAACTTACGTTATTTCTATATTTCATTAGAAATGATCGGAATCAAAGTTATTCAAGAAATTGGTCATAAATTAATTATTGGTCTTATAATAATGATGGTGATATACAGGGTTATTCCTATCAGCTGTACACTTAACTCGCGTATCACTCAGCTTTCAATATTCTCGGATGGAAGCGGCCTGTATCCATCGCCTTTTATCATTGATCCAACAAGTCGGTGAAGGTCCTACGCTGCGCTTGCTGGTACGACGTGGCCTATGTCATCGGTCTAACAAGTTGGTGGACGTCCGGTATGTCGTCTCCATTCGAGAACTTTAAAAAAATCAAAAATGTTGAATGAATCAAGATTAACACATGAAATCTAAAAAAAATCGTCTCGTCCGTAATATGTGCCCTGCCTACTGCCATTTTACCTTTCTTATAGTAAATCTAGGTAAGATAGAAGAGGGGCTGGTTCAAAAACAGCATTCATACTTATTTTTCATATTTTTTCCAACTGTACTGTACTGTACTATACTGTATCAGCCTTTTTAATAGTCCACTGCAGGACTTAGGCCTACCCACGAAGGGTGATTGGGCCATAGCCACCACGCTGGCCCAGTGCGGGTTGGTGGATTCACATACGCCATCGAATTTCTTCTACGGACGTATGCAGGTTGCCTCACGATGTTTTTCTTCACCGAAAAGCCAGTGGTGTGAAATTCCGTATATAAATTCCAAAGAACTCATTGGTACGGGACCGGGGATTTGAACCCACGACCTCACGATTGTAAGGCGGGTGTCATTACCTCTTGACCACCACGGCTTGTCAACAACAGTTTTTTTTCCAACAGTTACTTGTATTTCTGATGGTAGTCAATCTACTACGCACTGGATATTGTGACAATATTGTGACAATATTTTTACTATTATATCTACTATTATCTACCGTTAGACATAGGCGTCCGTACCCTATGGATTTCGATTAAAACAATTCGGTGGCATTCTACGTGTAGGAGCTGGTACACGCTGGAGAACAGTCGTGGTCCCTAGCTTAATTAAATGGCGATAAGTTGGCTACACTAAAATAGCATATTATGCTACACTCCACTTCGCTGCCACAGATTCTGCCCAAGGGCACTTCAATTTGAACACAGATTAGGTAACTGCAAAACAGTAGTTATAACTAGGGATGTAACTTCGCTCAAAATAAAACATCAATAGCAGAGCGTCGATAATTAAAAAACAAAAAAATGATATCGAATGTCTCCATATTTATGAACGACTAGCTTTTGCTCGCAGCTTCGCCTGTTTTTTTTTTCGATTTTAATGTTACCCCATAGGAATATTTAATTTTCCAGGATTAATAGTAGCTATGTCTAGCAAAGCCTACGTCACTTTATAACACTTAAATTATATCTATTACAAACATCCGTTGCTCTGTTGCTGCGTGAAAGAGTAACAAAGCAACAAACATTATAATTTTTCTCGCAGTAAGTATCGACGTAACACAAACATCGATGTTCATCAGCATGCTCAATCTCCCAGTGGATTGGGTTTGATTTTCCTGAAAAGGCTCCATTGGGAGATTCTCCTGCAGAGCCATTAATCGCCTATCGCCTAACTATCATAAGTTACGCAATATCCAATCCAGACTGAAGCTCAAATAAAGCTGCACGTTGATATTGAGAGCAGCTTGTAGCTAACAATACACATCTGCCAAGTTGTATGGGACGGCCCATACCTACCATACCCATACCCCATACCTACCATACCATATGTTTAAAACATCAATGTATCGTCAAAAAATATTATATTACGTACTCGTAGTATCGTTTGAATTGCATCCCTAGTTGCGTCTGAGTTGGTTGGTAGGTAGGTACGTGCTCGCCGGCAAGCCATGCGCATGATGCGCAGGCGTGGCAGAGTGGGACGTATTCAGGACGGACTTATTTTGAGTGCCCGGATTGAGAGGTGTCCACAGAGATGTTCATATTTTATAAGTTACATACATAGTGTTTACGTATGTAAGTACTATTTGGAAATAAAATTGTACGAGTATCTACTCAATGTATGCTGTAAACTATCAGATTATGGGAAATAATTAACCGTGCAACTAACAAATTTGTTGGTGACTATAGATGGGATACTTCAATATTGAATCGAACAGCGTTCAATTTTCTCTGCAACTGATAAATTAACATTACTTACGACAATTGTGTATTACGAAAAACGATAATAATATACAGGGTGAAAAATATCATAGGTGGGCGACTATTATGTGGGCAAATATCAAGTGTGTGACTATTTTTCAGGTTTGAGCTAGACTTAAGAGCAGCGTTTTATGTGCTACAGTAATAATATTGTTATACTAAGCGTCACACAAATCGGCGGATGAGATGTTAGCCGCAGATGACACTTCGCCGTGATTGGCTAATTATTGCGCATGTGTGCACAAAAGCCGACGCCACGTGTCAAGGTGCGTAGGTAGCGCGCGGGAGGCATGAGGTTGGCGGGCGGGTGTGCCCCGGCGTCTCGTTTCTCTGGCTCCCGCGTTTACGTATATTTCGGCTTTTGCGCAGCGTTCTGCGCATAGCTTCCCATCCGCCGATTTGTGTGGCGCTTAATATACACGGTTTCCTGCATTTGCGAAGAAAAATGTGTGGCCGATTTTCGTATGACGTTTCGTTTGGTAGAGTTAGGTATTCTTTATTATAATTGGCCTAGTGAAAGATTCGACAAACGTTTTTTGTCTAAAAACGTTTGAAACATTAATCATTTGTCGAATCTTTCATTAGGTCAATCAACTATTAGACGAACAAAGTTTGGTCGAATATCGTCACATTAAAGATTAGGTGTGAAAATAAAAATAGGTTATAAAAAAGAAAGTTAGAACATGACAAACAACGCACAAGCCGAGCATGCAAAGCGAGGGTGCTGCGGTAGCGGCCGGCGAAGTGCCAGAATTAAATTGCATTATGTAGATTAGGTGTGAAACAAAAAGTAATCATCTTTATTTTCAGCACCTCTAATAGGTAGTCAGTATTTGGGGATATAAACCGTAATAAACCGGGTGAAAAATATCATAGGTGGGCGACTATTATATCAGGTGTGTGACTATTTGTCAGTTTGAGCTGGACATAAAAGCAGCGTTTTATGAGCTAGACTATATATTCGTGTTCTTTAGGTTAAGACTCATAGGATGTATGTTTGGAAAGACTGAGTGAATTAGTGAATTAATTAGGTTGTATAGTTCCAGTATAAACAAAATAATAACATATTTGAATGTGTGAGTGTGAGCTGTGGTAATAATATTGCCAGTAATACTAAGCTGTACATCAAAACTAACAACTTCTGTTCTACGACTTTCGACAAAACAAAAAAAAATTGTTGTCCCATAGAAAAATATAGTTCACCCGCGACAAAATGTATGGAATAGCTGTTTTTTTTTAGTTTTGACGAAAGTCGTAGAACAAAAGTTGTTAGTTTTGATGTTCAGAATAAGCCCCTAGAAGGATGCTAATTGATTAGGAATAACCCTGTATATAAAGATAACGTTTCACGTAAGAATTGTTGTAGATACTATTGCCCAACCTGTGGTCAGTTCATTTGCATCAAACAATTTGAACACAGGTTATGACAACAGTTACTTCGTTACTCGTATTTCGACTTCGTTGCGCGCGCACGTACTTGTATCTCAGTATCCACTCAAGATGGATTCCGACTCGGAAAAAGAAATGATTAATATTGCAGCTGCTGTCTGTTTCCATATAGTTGCAAAAATACAAACCAAAAAGGCTATTACCATCTACTGAACCTAGTCACTCCTCATATTGTCAAAATGGATATAAATATGAGGCAAGCTGTTGGCAGCTCTAATGAAAGGTTAACAGCTACTCTGCGATATTTGGATGTGATGTGACCAATGTCGGACTTACACATTTGCCGCCTGTAGGCTAATACTTTTGCCTGTCCTATTGTTCTACAATACAAGACAGTTGGTGAAAATGTATTTCTCATGCCATGTGCTTGACAATTATCTACTAATTAAATGCCATACAATCTTAACGTAAGACATTACTATCATAGCACAATCTCGATGGCTATAGTAGGGCAATAATGTACCTAATGCATGAAACTCCCGTAAAGTTTGAGCTCACTCGCTGCGCTCCCTCGCTACGCGTAGGATCCAATTTGTCACCCGTTACAGAAGACAGTGCTTTGTCTCCTTGTAACATTTATGAGATTTTACTATTATACACTAGGTACATGTTTTTTTTAATAAGTATGATTGTTAAAATTTACGACAGATCTCTTTCTGAAACTTTTTACAAAATGTCATATCCTAGATTATTATTTTACATTCTTATCTATGATTTAATTATATAAAGATTGCACTAAAAATAACTTTCCGCTATATTTCTGAGCTGAGAGCTTTGTATTCATGAGCTAATTAAGCTACCTCCAAAGGAACTAAAACTTAAATGCTAAGTTTAAATTCACAAAATCGCGCCAAGTGAAAAGAAAATGTCTGTGGCTTCAACTATTGGAATTCATGCATCAGAAGATAATTACCCTAATAAACTAATTAATGTTAACTATGTTAAACACAATTTTTTCTGCGAACATGAATCAGAAGTGAAAACGTGGTGACTTATTGTATTAACGTAGTTATATTTTTCTTGTAAGCGTAGTTTTATATGTAGAACTAGTATTTTGGGCGGTGCGCGGACCGCATGCGGCCCGCGAGTTTGTTTATAGGTGCAGAGTTTGTTTATAGGTGCAAAGACCTTCAAGTTTGAAATCTACATCCCTAAAAACCTCGAAAACGATACCCATGACGACTTTTTGCAAAAAAATGACATTCGCCATCTTGAATTTCAAAATGGATACCTTTTTTGAAGTCTACACCCCCAAATACCTCGAAAACGATACCCATGACGATTTTTTGCAAAAAAATGACATCCGCTATCTTGAATTACAAAATTGATACCATTTTTAAAATCTACACCCCCAAAAACCTCGACGACGACACCCATGACGACTTTTTGCAAAAAAGTGACTTCCGCCATCTTGAATTTCAAAATGGACGCCATTTTTGAAATCTGCACCCCCAAAAACCTCGACAACGACACCCATGACGACTTTTTGCAAAAAAGTGACTTCCGCCATCTTGAATTTCAAAATGGTTGCCATTTTTGAAATTCACACCCCCGAATACCTCGAAAACGATACCCATGACGACTTTTTCAAAATAGTGACATCCGCCATCTTGAATTTCAAAATGGATGCCATTTTTGAAATCTACACCCCCAAAAACCTCGACGACGACACCCATGACGACTTTTTGCAAAAAAGTGACTTCCGCCGTCTTGAATTTCAAAATGGACGCCATTTTTTAAACCTTCTTCTTCTTCTTCTTTGTTAGCCTTTTGTTTTCCATTTCTGGACGTAGGCCTCTCCCAATTCACGCCATGATTTACGGTCCCCTGCTTTTGCGACCCAGTCTCGTCCCGCATGCTTTCGCACATCGTCTACCCATCGTTTTGGCGGACGGCCTGGTGGTCTGGTATTTGCCCATGGTCTCCACTCAATTATGCGTCTAGTCCATCGATGGGTGTCCATCCGAGCAATATGCCCCGCCCAACTCCATTTCTTTCCAGCGATCACTTCGACCACATCTCTCAATCCCGTTTTTCGCCTAATCCACTCATTCCTTTTACGGTCACGCAAGGTAATTCCGAGCATAGCTCTCTCCATTGCTCTCTGCGCCACTCTGAATTTTTCGGCTGATCGTTCAGTGAGGGACATGGTTTCCGCACCGTACGTGAAGATCGGCTCAATGCTCTCCTGGAATACTTTCGCCTTCAGCTTCATGGGTAACTTGCTACGGAATATTTGCTTATTTGCCCCAAATGCTGCCCAGGCTTGGGATATTCTTCGCTCAACCTCTACCGTCTGATTTCCAAAACCCAGTGTGAGTTTATGCCCAAGGTATATATAGTCAGTGACTACTTCCACAGGTAGCTGATAGTCCTTTACTTCTGAGATGTTGGTCATTATCTTAGTTTTGGACAGATTCATCTTTAGGCCGATTTTTTCTGACTCTCTTTTTAACTCTCCGATCATTACCAACATATCAGGCACACTTTCCGAAAACAGCGCCAGATCATCGGCAAATCTTAGGTTTGTAAGATTCTCCCCTCCTATATTAATACCTTTGTCGTCCCATTTCAATTTCTTGAATATATTCTCAAGGGACGCGGTAAAGAATTTTGGGGACATCGGGTCACCCTGTCTAACTCCTCTGGCTAAACGGAAAGAAGGAGTCTTTTCGTGTAGATTCACACTAGCTGTTGCATGACTCTGGAGATGTTTTATCATCGCGATATATCTTTCGTCTACTCTACAGTCTGCCAAAGCATCCTCAACAGCCCAGGCCTCAATCGAATCAAACGCTTTTTCATAATCAATGAAAGTTATTATGATCGGCTTTTGGTACTCGTGACATTTCTCGATTAAGGTTTTAATACTTTGCAAATGATCACAAGTGCTGTAACCAGATCTGAAACCTGCCTGCTCTCGTGGTTGATATGAGTCTAGTTTGTTCCTGAGTCGATTGACTATTACCCTTGTGAAAAGTTTATAGACATGGGAGAGCAGACTGATTGGTCTATAATTGTCTAATCGTTTGATGTCTCCCTTTTTATGAAGTAGTGTAATTAACGCGTTGTTCCAGCTCTCCGGTACTTTCGTTTCTAGTAGGCACTTTGTAAACAGCTTTGCCAAAGTTTCTGGTATTTTCTCGGATGTTAATTTAAGTAGTTCTGGAAGAACGCTATCTACACCTGGGGCTTTTCGATTTTTCAGCTGCCGCAATGCCAAGCACACTTCATCAGATGTCACATCCGGCAGTTCTTCTGATCCAACATTCAGCACCGGCGGTCTAAAGTGTGCCGAAGCTGCCATTTCACACGCCCGAGCTCTAGGATTTCCCATTTTGCTGCTAAAGAGATTTCCATAATAAAGATACGCTATGTTAAGCAGTTCCTCTCTGTTGGTTGTCACATCGCCATCCTCATTTACGAGTTTAAAGATGGATTTCTTCCCTATATCAAGTTGAAGTTTCAGTGATCTGCGGCTTTTATTTCTCTCTATAGCTTCCTCTATTATTCGCTCATCGTACTTCCGCAAATCTTTCCGAATATGCCTGCGAACATCCTTCTGGAGCAGAGAGAGGTCTGACGCCTTGGTGTTCACATCACTGACCATTTCCCGTCTCTGGTCTATTAGGCGCAGTGTTTCCACGGTAAGTTTTTGTGGTTTTGTCTGGGTGTTTTGTGGTGTTACGGATTCCAGAGCTGAGTTTAAACATTCGACAAGTTCACGATTCATCTCTTCTACGGATTGTTCTTCCAACTTTTCAACATGCAGCTTAGTGTTTATGTGCTCTTTTATGAGATCTTCATTGTGTCTTATGATCTCTAGTTTGACATGATTTGGGGTTGGTCTCTTTGTAATGAGATTTTTCCTATCTCTTCGAACGTTGAAGAAGCATTCGGCTCGCACCAACCTGTGATCACTATGTATTGAGAAACGATTCAGAACTTTCACATCCTCAACATTAGCTTTTTTGTCCGTAATGATGTAGTCGTATTCGTTCCTGTTTCGACCATTTGGGTGTCTCCATGTCCATTTATGTTGAGGTCTTTTTGCAAAGAATGTATTCATAGCATACAAACGTCTGTGTTGAAGGAAATTCACCAGCGTCTGCCCCCGCTCATTCCTTGTTCCTAAACCGTGTTGTCCAATACATGTCTCTGTGATGCTTCCTCTCTTTCCGACTCGAGCATTAAAATCTCCCATTACGATGGTGAAGTGGGTTTTTTTGCTGTCAAGAACGCTAGAGATATCCTCATAGAACTTTTCCACCTCCTCATCAGAGTGATCCGTGGTAGGTGAGTATGCCTGAATAATTTTGAGATCGTACATGGAGGAGAGTTTCAGTTTTATGTATATAACTCTATCAGACAAGCTATTGATTTCGAGTATTTGTGATTTCAGTCTACTATGTACCATGAAACCGAGTCCACCCAATCCCGGTGCAGCACCCTCTCGGTGGTAAAGTAAGTGTCCGGATTGTAAGACTGTCACCTCTTCATCTGAACACCTAACTTCGCAGAGTCCTACTATATCCCATTTGATCTTTTCCAGTTCGTTTTCAAATTCAAATAGACGCTCCCGCGAGGACATTGTCTGAATATTAAATGTAGCTATGTATAACTTTTTACGGCAGTGAGTCAACTCCCAGGGATTCCTTGTCGCACCCCTGCCCCGTGTCACCTGGCCACTGCTCAGACCCGGGAGTGACGAAGCGCTGGGAACTCGGGGTCGATCTTTGTTTTTGTCTGTCATGCTATAAATGGGGAGGAATTTAGCCTAATTCACCACGCCAGCCACGACGGATTGGTGATCATGCGTTTTAGAGATTATTTAGCTCTCTGGGCTGATGAAACCCCTTCCGACAAGTCGGGCGTATGGTTATACCGCCATTGCTCGGTCGCCATTTCCCCGTCTGTTGTCTAGCAGGGAGCACCACGGTAGTCTAAGACCACCGCCGCCAGCTATTCTGAGAAGAACCACATGGCGCGTGCAGGTGGGGTTGGCAGTTGGGTCGGATAGATGTTGTTCCGTTCTCCCCTTACTCCCCCTTTAAACCTGCACCCCCGAAAACCTCGAAAACGATACCCATGACGACTTTTTCAAAAAAGTGACATCCTCCATTTTTTATGTCAAAATGTATGCCATTTTTGAAATCTACACCCTCGAAAACCTCGAAAACGATACCCATGACGACTTTTTCAAATAAGGGACATCCGCCAACTTTAATTTCAAAATGGAAACTAATGGCGGCCGCCATCTTGGATTTTCCCCTTTAATTCAAACGTTTTTTTTTCAATTTATTTTTTTATATTATTTTATTTAAACACTCCAGACCGCACGAACGCGCTGGATGCAAGTTTAACTTTAACTGGTCTTTTTGCAGATCTAAATGGGAGGCCTATGTCCAGCCGTGGACGTCTTATGGCTGCTGGATGAATGGATTGATCTGATTGTATCTATAGGCATATTAACTCAATTAAGTTCAAGAGCTTCCAAATGATATTTTCATGCAAAAAATATGAATAAAAAATATGAACTTGGGCGGATTCGAACCCAGCATCAAAAGGTACCGTTTCTATAGCTGGCGAAATTGGTCGACTCTAATAGCAAGTTTGTTCTTCAGATGAAGATATGGTCTGTAAGATTACAGATTACAGACCATACCCAGATCAATTTTATTTCTATGATCATAAGGTTTAAAATAAAACTTCCGCTTTCTACTCTTTTAAGAATATGGCGCGGAAATCGTATGAGCGGTATAAATAATTATTTTACAAAAATAAATTATAAGTCAACAATAGAGCTTCCAAATGATATTTTCTTGCAACATAAAGAAGCAAAAAGAAAATGTGCGATTGGCGGAATTTGATATCGGTACCGTGGGTGACGTCGTATCCACTATCCCTGTCCGCTTGGCCAGGAAATCACTTACGGGGAGTGGCGAAATTTGTTAACTGTAGCAGCAATCTTATTATTTTTATTTTTTCATTAGAACGAGTTATTGTTATTTTTACATCCGACTTTCAAAAAGGAGGAAGTTCTATGTTCGTCTGTATGTATATTTTTTGTGTATGTCCATCTATAATTTAACCAATAAGGAAGTTTCCCCGTTTTCTAGTTTTATTTTTATTAAATTACACTAAGCCTGCAATAAATTAATATGGTGTTTTTATTTTTCAATTATCTTCAAAAATGACGGAGTTGTGAATTTTTAAACATGACCGCACGAAATCTAAAAATCTCGCGACGGATTTACCCGTGTGACGTCATCCGGCTCCAGATCCGCGCCGTGAGTTAGGCTAGGGAGTAAGTTAGGTTAGGGAGTAAGGAAAAAAGGAAATAAAGTGCTTCATTCTATGCCGGATATTTTTCTAAGCCACGAATACGTTCTAGAATATCATTGTACTTACCTTTATGTTATGATCAACATTTACTATGGGACTAACCCCCCAATATAACGAATAAAAAGTCAGCATTCCCACAATTTTGTCGTGAGTAAATGAACATTATTTCTAAATGGAACAAGACTTGGCGTGTGTACCTAGTGTACTGCGGTTCATACATCTGTAACTATTAACTAGTAGCTCTCCAAACAGTAGACCTCGCAAGTATACATTTTCTTGTAATAAGTTCTCAAAAATGCACACCTTTCACAGGTAAATATTAAGAATATATTTACCTGTGAAAGTTGTGCATTTTTGAGAGATTGAATATATTCTTAATCATAAAAATGGTAAGGTTCTTTACTAAGATATTATTGTAAATTATGGCCAAATTTTACTATGGGACTAAGTAAGTTTGTATAGGCCGGGTGGCTAGCCCTGGTGGCAGAGTTTGAGTCTGATCCCCTATACAGGGTTAGCTAGCTAGAACTGGTGAAGCGTAATATATTTTGTTCTAATAAAATACTTTAGATAATTTTTTTCAAGGCTTTTATTTTCTAGTTCCAATAAGTTGTCAAGTGCGTGTCGAGACATGCCTATGATAGGCTTCCGTAGACGTGACGATGATTATGATGATGATAAAAACCAATATTTAAGAAGGTTGATTACTAGGAAAACGTAATTTAGTATGAATTCTTGGTTGCCTGAAAAAATTCGCTTAAAGCAATAAGGCCACCAGTTAGAAACCTATTAATTGTATTGTTTTGTCCCTGTAATTTTCTTATGTTATGTGGTTATCTAATAAAGTGTTATTGTTTGTTTGTTTGTATGAAATACACATGTGAGGTCGATGACCTCTAATGTTTAAAAATTTCAATTTTTTTTTATAGTTCAAAAATTTATTATCTGTGGAATCATGCTCAAAATAATTTTCAGGGAAAGTTTTTAAAATGGTCTGTAAACGGCGTCCGTTCGTTACACGGACATAACGAAGTTTTGAGGGTTCCTCGTTCTACTACGAAACCCTAAAAATGACTGAACAAAGTGACAGCTGTCATATTCTAGAATCCATACTAGGATGACATGACAGGTCTCAAAGTGACAACTGTCAAACTTAAATGCGGTTTATTTCTGTAACTAACGATTTTAGACCAATGCTGTCTTCACAAAAGTGATAGAACTCAACAAGATCTATATTTTGAATGACAGGTCTTTAAAGTAATTTATCTCCGTAACTGTCGTTTCTAGACCGTTAATTTGGGCACAAAATTGATAGAGCTCAACGAGATCTACATTTCGGATGACATCTGTCATGCCACTCTAGTATGAATTCTATAATAATATGCCACATAATGGCAGCTGTCACTTTGACATCTGTCATTTTCGGAACTAAAAAATAAGTCCTGAAAAAACTATTATCTACAATGACTTTATAAGAACAAATATTCGGCTGAGAAGTTTTGGATAACCCTATACAGGGGATTAGTCCCATAGTAAAAGTTGGTCATAATATACAATGATAGTTTAGGACAGAATATTGTAATTATGAATATATTTGCTTGTGCAAGTTGTGCATTTTTGAAAACTGATTAGCAGAAAATGTTCACCAAAATGTATACTTGTGAAGTCTACTATTTGGAAAACTACTAGTCAATATATACAGATGTAATAACCGCAGAACAGTAGGTACACACGCCAAGTCTTATTCCATTTAGAAATAAAGTTCATTTACTCACGACATAATTATGGGAATGCTGACTTTTTATTCGTTATATTGGGGGATTAGTCCCATAGTAAATGTTGATCATAACATAAAGATAAGTACAATGATATTCTAGAACGTATTCGTGGCTTAGAAAAATACCCGGCATAGAATGAAGCACTTTATTTCCTTTTTTCCTTACTCCCGCCTATTAACCCACGGCGTGGCTCTGGAGCCGGATGACGTCACACGCGTAAATCCGTCGCGAGGTATTTTGATTTCGTGCGGTCATGTTTAGACATCCATAATTCCGTCATTTATTAAGATATTCGAGTAATGTTTGCACTGTATCTAATATAATTCTAACGTCTTTAAATGTATATAATTATTTTTAGTTTTTATGACAAAGGAAACTTCCTTATTGTGAACCGAATCGAAAAATTATTTTTAGTTCGAAAGGGTATTTATATACCTACTCCCGAGGTGGCCCCATTTAAACTTTACGGATATCGGCTGAGCTGTTTTTGAAAAATCAACAATGACGTAAACGATTCGAGCGAAATATTCTAATTTTGTACACGATGGAAAGCGGTTTTGCTAATTTTTACGATAAATAATGATTTTGTACATCGTTAAAAAATTCGTCTAATGTTTATTTTCAAATACAACAAACCTAATTTAAATGGGATCAATTCTGAAATTTGATCTACCAAACAAAAAAGAAATCCATTATCATCCTTTATTGGCTGCGGGGCGCGCGGTCGCAGCGGTCGCCGCGGCAGTCGGTGCGCAATGCCTACGACTACTGTAGCGGAAGCACGAACTCCTTGCGAAAAAATATTCGTATCGGTATCGAGAAAGAAATGTATGAAAAATTAACAGCGCCCCTATCGCACGGAAAAGGAACTAAATCTCGAAGCACAAACTATAAATATTCTATCGTATCGGTAACGTATCGAGTAGGTATCGAGTTAGTATCGAGAAGTCCGTGAAACGTAAACAAAAATGCGAGCACGAACCGCATTTTGACGTATCGTATCGACGATTTCGAAGGCTGGCTATCGAGACTTGTCTCACTTAGAATTTGTCGGTGAGAAAAGTATCGAGTTGGATAAAATTGTTACTTTGCGGTCTTTTTTTACAATATTAAGTAGTTTTCGTTGCTTTCGAATATTATTACAATTAATGCAAAGCCAGAAAATGCAAATACCACTAGTATTTTCACATAATTCTTTATTATACAACGTGTTTAAGAAAGGTGTAGTAAGTTGTAATCACACATGAAGTAAATCATAATGAGCAACTTTAATGAGTAATGAAAGTTGTTCATTATCATGAACCTAGAAAAAACAGTTGTTTTTTCTAGGTTCATGGTCATTATGTTTACCTAATGCGTGGTACCTCAACAGTCATTATTTTCTGAAGATGTTTTTATGAGATTAGATTAGAGGAAGAGCTTTGAAAAATATATTAGTGGACAGAAATAACAGACTAGACACATGAATAAAGTTTTTATTTAAATTCAATAAGTAGAAGTAAACTATACGAAAATATAGATAAAAATAAGACTTTTTCCATAAACGATACACAAACATTCATAGCCTGTTTCATTATCCATCCATGCAGCTGCAATTGCAGGTCCATATAACTCCTTCATACTATTTTCTTGTAGCTACTAGGGATAAAAGAGGAACCTCCTCTTTAGAGGTGACCGGTGGTGGAGGCGGAACAACAGTGGGCTGACTGCTCGATCCTGGAATATTCCAATCTGAAAAAGGCCCAAATGAATAAGATTAATAAATATATTAGAGTCATCATTCACATGGCCTCTGTGTAACCTCAACTTGTAATATGAACAAAGCCTCCTAGAAATTTATATGGTAGGTACATAATTATAATCATTATATTTTGAAATACATACCTGTCCCTAATGATAATAACGTCCAGACACGGGGCAAACACCTATATTAATCCCAAATGCTTGCCCTAGGAGGGACTCGAACCCACCACTTATTACATTAGCCAGAGTTGCTAACTACTGGGCCATCAAGGCAGTAAAAATTAATCTGTCATTAATTAATTATCTTATGTTTATTTTGTATAATTTATGTATGATAATCACCATTTAGATTGAAATGACAAATCCTTTGGTGAGCTGAGTCTTGTTTAATTTCATTATTTGAACAGTGTGATATATCATAGTAAGAATACTTAAGAAATCAACTGTACCTTTTACTTACATAAAAATTTGATGTAACTACTAACTGGCTCATATGTTACAAGTTCTTGAGAGTTTCAGGTTGCTCTGACAGGCTCTTCCTCTACCACAGACATCATGCCCTGGAATAATAATAAAAAATAAGTTATTAAACTAGCTGTTACGTATTTACAAAATGCACACCATTCTGACCTGTTCAAACCAAGCTTCTTCTATCACTATACCCAAAAAAAGTCTAGCCATTGACACGAAATAAATGATCACCATACCCGTTGCTGCTTGCACTCCAATTATCTGTATAACCCTATTTTCAAGGACCTTAGCTAAGCAAATCTTAAAAGTATGAAGTACCGAGAAGGTAGAGGCGGTATGTCAAGTGCCCCAAACAGCAAAAAATGCAACTGAGACAACATACCTTGGACCATTTCTCCTCCGACTATGGTCTCCTGTGACATCACTATTTATTAGCAAGCTTTTTCCATTTGAAGCGTCGACTTAGTGGGCCACCACCGCTTCGACAAATATCAATTTCTGCAAGAATGGATCTAATTAGTTTCCATTTCACATCACGAAAACACAAAACTGCACATAACAAAACACTTAAATAAAACTTACTTTCCAAAGTACATTCAATATCATCATGTACTTAATATGGCTAGTTCCTCAATTATAATATTATTTATTGTTCAATGCGACAGGAATCATTGAAAATATTTAATTTTAAGTCTTCGTACGTCGTATTGTAAACAAACTTGACCTCAATATTTTGTTTGGAGCAAGTGTCAATGAAATCATTTCGTTCGAAAACCTTGAAAGCTTACGTTGTTAGAAAGACTTGGTCAAAATAAATTCGACTTTCTAGGAGTAGAGTAAGCATTTCTTTATTTGTGTTTGTTTTATGGATTATATTCGTATAAAAAATGATTTATAATTCTTGATAAATACATTTCTATGTCCAATATAATAAAACCGGTAATTTCCGACTTTGTTTCTGAACGAAACACGCACCTCCTTGCTTACGATAGTATGACGTCACTTACGGAATCGTATCGAGCATTCGAATGTCCGACGATACCGCTTCGTGCTGCCTCCTATCGTTATCGTATCGAGCCGTCGATACGTTGACGATACGAAACCGCTGGAAGTTCGTGCTTGAGCTAGTTCCGTCGTGGGTACCTACCGACAGCTGTAGCTCAAGCACGAACTTCCAGCGGTTTCGTATCGTCAACGTATCGACGGCTCGATACGATAACGATAGGAGGCAGCACGAAGCGGTATCGTCGAACATTCGAATGCTCGATACGATTCCGTAAGTGACGTCATACTATCGTAAGCAAGGAGGTGCGTGTTTCGTTCAGAAACAAAGTCGGAAATTACCGGTTTTATTATATTGGACATAGAAATGTATTTATCATGAATTATAAATCATTTTTTATACGAATAAAACATAAAACAAACACAAATAAAGAAATGCTTACTCTACTCCTAGAAAGTCGAATTTATTTTGACCAAGTCTTTCTAACAACGTAAGCTTTCACGGTTTTCGAACGAAATGATTTCATTGGCACTTGCTCCAAACAAAATATTGAGGTCAAGTTTGTTTACAATACGACGTACGAAGACTTAAAATTAAATGTTTTAAATGATTCCTGTCGCATTGAACAATAAATAATATTATAATTGAGGAACTAGCCATATTAAGTACATGACGATATTGAATGTACTTTGGAAAGTAAGTTTTATTTAAGTGTTTTGTTACGTGCAGTTTTGTTTTCGTGATGTGAAATGGAAACCAATTAGATCCATTCTTGCAGAAATTGATATTTCTCGAAGCGGTGGTGGCCCACTAAGTCGACGCTTCAAATGGAAAAGGCTTGCTAATAAATAGTGATGTCACAGGAGACCATAGTCGGAGGAGAAACGATCCAAGGTATGTTGTCTCAGTTGCATTTTTTGCTGTTTGGGGCACTTGACATACCGCCTCTACCTTCTCGGTACTTCATACTTTTAAGATTTGCTTAGCTAAGGTCCTTGAAAATAGGGTTATACAGATAATTGGAGTGCAAGCAGCAACGGGTATGGTGATCATTCATTTTGTGTCAATGGCTAGACTTTTTTTGGGTATAGTGATAGAAGAAGCTTGGTTTGAACACGTTAGAATGGTGTGCATTTTGTAAATACGTAACAGCTAGTTTAATAACTTATTTTTTATTATTATTCCAGGGCATGATGTCTGTGGTAGAGGAAGAGCCTGTCAGAGCAACCTGAAGCTCTCAAGAACTTGTACCATATGAGCCAGTTAGTAGTTATATCCAGCCAGTAGGTAGTTACATCAAATTTTTATGTAAAAGGTACAGTTGATTTCTTAAGTATTCTTACTATGATATATCACACTGTTCAAATAATGAAATTAAACAAGACTCAGCTCACCAAAGGATTTGTCATTTCAATCTAAATGGTGATTATCATACATAAATTATACAAAATAAACTTAAGATAATTAATTAATGACAGATTAATTTTTACTGCCTTGATGGCCCAGTAGTTAGCAACTCTGGCTAATGTAATAAGTGGTGGGTTCGAGTCCTTCCTAGGGCAAGCATTTGGGATTAATATAGGTGTTTGCCCCGTGTCTGGACGTTATTATCAATAGGGACAGGTATGTATTTCAAAATATAATGATTATAATTATGTACCTACCATATAAATTTCTAGGAGGCTTTGTTCATATTACAAGTTGAGGTTACACAGAGGCCATGTGAATGATGACTCTAATATATTTATTAATCTTATTCATTTGGGCCTTTTTCAGATTGGAATATTCCAGGATCGAGCAGTCAGCCCACTGTTGTTCCGCCTCCACCACCGGTCACCTCTAAAGAGGAGGTTCCTCTTTTATCCCTAGTAGCTACAAGAAAATAGTATGACGGAGTTATATGGACCTGCAATTGCAGCTGCATGGATGGATAATGAAACAGGCTATGAATGTTTGTGTATCGTTTATGGAAAAAGTCTTATTTTTATCTATATTTTCGTATAGTTTACTTCTACTTATTGAATTTAAATAAAAACATTATTCATGTGTCTAGTCTGTTATTTCTGTCCACTAATATATTTTTCAAAGCTCTTCCTCTAATCTAATCTCATAAAAACATCTTCAGAAAATAATGACTGTTGAGGTACCACGCATGAGGTAAACATAATGACCATGAACCTACTACTGTTTTTTCTAGGTTCATGATAATGAACAACTTTCATTACTCATTAAAGTTGCTCATTATGATTTACCTCATGTGTGATTACAACTTACTACACCTTTCTTAAACACGTTGTATAATAAAGAATTATGTGAAAATACTAGTGGTATTTGCATTTTCTGGCTTTGCATTAATTGTAATAATATTCGAAAGCAACGAAAACTACTTAATATTGTAAAAAAAGACCGCAAAATAACAATTTTATCCAACTCGATACTTTTCTCACCGACAAATTCTAAGTGAGACAAGTCTCGATAGCCAGCCTTCGAAATCGTCGATACGATACGTCAAAATGCGGTTCGTGCTCGCATTTTTGTTTACGTTTCACGGACTTCTCGATACTAACTCGATACGTTACCGATACGATAGAATATTTATAGTTTGTGCTTCGAGATTTAGTTCCTTTTCCGTGCGATAGGGGCGCTGTTAATTTTTCATACATTTCTTTCTCGATACCGATACGAATATTTTTTCGCAAGGAGTTCGTGCTTCCGCTACTGATCTGGTGCGTTCGCGCGTTGTTTGCTATGTTGTATTGGTTCTTCGTTATCATTTAAAATGTATTTGATGATCTTTTTGTACGTTTATCTGCACTGATATGTGTATATATTTGTTTATGTATGAAAATGTATTTTGTAGCACAGAATAGGTATTTAATACTGTTATTATAAGAGAACTAGATTGTCCAGACAAACCTAATAAGGTTTTAAGACAATGTATGAACGAGTTATCTATCATTGTAATTTATCAAATAAATAAATAAAAAAAAAAAAAAAACATTACAATCGGTTCACAATTGACGGAGTAATCGCGTAACATACTCGTACATACAAAAAAACGAATGCCTAACTGAGAACATCTTTTTATGAAATCGGTTAAAAGCATACATACAACAAAATTAATACGATAATAATAAAAAAAAATCAGAATAATATTATTTTTAAAATCTTTGCCTGCATAGTAATATCTTCTAAAATACCTATCAATTTTTATCTATATGAAATGGCCAAGTAAGCATAATATTGCGCATGTTTGCATAATGCCGACGCCGCGTGCTTGACGTAGTATTTAGCACGGAGGGAGCGCGCGGGAGGCATGAGGTCGGCGGGCGGGTGTGCCTCGGCGTCTCGTCACTTTGTCTCCCGCGCCTACCTATATTTCGGCTTTTGGATAACTTCCCATCCGCCGACTTATGTGGTGTTTAGTCTCAGTTAATACTCAGTCTCTAAAGTTATCCTACCATCAACAAACCAATCAAAATCCCGTTTTCGGGTTTCCCGGTGCTCGAGAGAATCCTAAATTTCTACACAGTATTTGTGGAGCCTAGGGGTATCTATATTCTAAGCTTCAAAAATTTTGGAAGTACTTTATTTTCGTTGTCGTAATTTGAAAACGATTTCGAGGTCCCTCATAAATTGATCCAGGAACAATTTTTTGGGCTCAGTCGCTTTGACCTCAGATAAAAATGACTTCTGTGGCATCAGCTTATAATTAGGGCCCCTGGTTAACGAGTTATATGTCCTGGAATAATTTCCCAAATCTAGGTCTATTTAGACCATCCAGGGGCTGCATCGGTATAGCCTAGGCTTCTATAAATTGATTGGGAGGAAAGCCAATGAAGTTGGCTAGGTATCTGGGCTGGATACACTATCGGCAGATTGTTCTCTTTGAGCCCTAGGTTTACGTCGTCGAAGTTGAAAATCTAGTGTTTTCAGTATTAAATCTAGATTTTACTATAACTACGCCTATAACGCTCTTAAAATTACTAAAAAAAAATTGCTCTTGTCTCATGACTTTATGATCTATCCAAATAATTTAAAGCTTTGTAGATGACGTGGCACAGATTATGTAACAGTATGTACCGCGGCAATATTTTTTATTACGTTGTAATTTTAAACCTACGATATCTTCAAAACTATCCGTTGAAATTATTTGGTGTGAGTGACAATTTTGATGTGTATAAAATGACCAAGCTAATAAAAGAGTTTATTTGGAGAAGGATTGATACATTATTTGTCAAAATAGTTTTAAAAAATACTTACTATTTCGCTCTCTAATTATAGTTATAAAAACTGTCATAGTTCAAAAACCTTAGGACTTAGACATATGCTGTCGCAGACTTTTATGTAGACCAGGTAAAGCCGGTTATTTTTGTAACACATCATTTTTAAGTATTATGCACTAGTATGTAGTCAGCGCATGCGCTTAAAAGGTCTAATAATTGCATTTTTTGCCGACCTTTTCTACAATTTTCAAAATATTAGGTTGAAATAGTACTACAACTGAGTATAATACATAGCAATTATCATTGAGTATTAAATATGAATTCCAGTAATGAATAAATTTTCTAAATCAGTTCAGTAGATTGGCTACAACTGCAGTTCAAAAATGTCATACCTAAATACAACGTCCAACTTGTAAGGCAACCATATTTTTTGTATGGGAGTTATGATACTTTTTCAGGTTATCAAAAAGTTGGCATAGCAAAAAGTCGTACATACGAGTACCTACCTACTAATTCGAGTGCTGAAAGTTATTACATTCGGTGTGGCGCGATTGTAAAGCTAAGTATTGCCTTTGGTGAACTGTTTAAAACTGTTAGGCGGTTTCCTAAATTGCTAGGTAGATATTATTTCACGATTTAGGATTAGTATTCACTCGGTTCAGTTGTAATTAGTAACCACACCACTGATTCAATTGTTGTACTTTATGCTTATAAAGTTTGATATTCATGTGATTTCAGTGCTTGATTTGGGTACCTATTATTGAATATGATTCGATTAACTATTAAATATTTGGAAATTATACTATAACTATTTTGTACATAAATTTATTGCATTTTATTTAATCAGGACTTCACATCCCTTAGATTTAGTGCAGCAGTAACTTCCAGACCGCGTGACAATTTAAGGTTATGTATGAGGTTTTATTATTTACTGTAGGTCTAGCCATATCATGTGCTTGACTTGTATAGGCTATGTTTATTGCTTGATTAGGCAACTGCAGACACCACGTGGCAAGGTGCGCCAGTTCTCAGTAATTGCTTATACTTATTTAACTACTAGTTATTACTAAGCTTTCTTTCCTTATTCCGCTAGCAAGAAGTCTCAATGGTCAAAATCACAGGGTGATTACTAGGCAGTGATTCGTACCTGCAACATGGTAGTTGGGGATGACTGTTTGGCCTGATAATTGGGTAACCTGGAGTATTAGGTACTAATCTTATATGTATTTAGGTATTCGCTCAAGTGTGACACCAGTGATTAGGGAATCAGTGGTGTCACACTTGAGCGACTTCAAAACTTCTGCATAAGGTTCATTTTTGGCTTGCGTAAATATGACCACATCTGCAGGTTGCCTCACGATGTTTTCCTTCACCGAAAAGTCAGTGATGTAAAATTCCTTACATAAATTCCAAAGAACTCATTGGTACGGGACCGGGGATTCGAACCCACGACCTCGCGATTGTAAGGCGGGTGTCACTACCTCTTGACCACCACGGCTTTTCAGTAGTTTACAGGTAGGTACTCGTAAAATATTATTTTCTAATAAGTACCTACATTGACCATTATATCATTTAGTTAACAAAATATTGTAATACAATAAGTATATTAAGGTAGGTACATATCTGTGAACACATTACCATCCTCGCTCGCAAACGAAAAAGGTCCATCCTCAATACGTCTCACTTCCTTGCGCCCAACACACCGCTTGTCGGGGAATACCCGAGAACGTACCAACTCGGCAGTCTTGTAGGGGTGGTATAGATATCGATAGTTTAGTTATCTAAAGTTGATCTTGAAAACTATAGAAACAATAACGATAATATCGACAGTATCGATAATATCAACAGTTTTGACAGCACAAATCAACTAATAAAAAGCAATAATTATTGATAGTATCAATACTATAACATCATAATGCTACAGTTAGTTTCGATAGCATCGATAGTCACTTTTATCGATAGTATTAATAATATCACTGAATTGAATTAAACAAGCTATCGATAAAATTAAAGCTAATGGATTCAATACTATCGGTAGTATCGAAGTCATTAATTGCAATAGTTACGATACTGTCGATAGTATCGATACTACCAGTGGTATAAATGCTTTTGACATTATGAGGTTAACTATCGATACTATAACGATAGGTAGTTTAGCAATAGTCAACTATCGATGTGTAACTTTAGTTGTAACTAGGGACGTAAATGATAGTAGGTACATCGATCTTTTAAAACATCAAATACATCGAAATCAATCTACCATGTATGGTATAGTACTTCAAAAGGATGATAGAGCATGCTCACGAAAATTAAACCAGTAAAGCGTTGAGCCATACTGATCAACATCGATGTTTATGAAAGAGTAGCTGACCCGGCGAACTTCGTTCCGCCTCAATTAACGTAGCCTAAGTTACTCCTTATTACAAATCAGCGACCTGCAAATAAAAGTGCCGTCAAAATAGGTCCAGCCATTTCGGAGATTAGCCGGAACAAACAGACAGACAGACAAAAATTGTAAAAAATGTTATTTTTATGTATGTGCCATATATAAATTATTCACATGCATGTAGTTTAATACGGTTATTTCAATATTACAAACAGACACTCCAATTTTATTTATTTGTATAGACACATCGAGAAAAATTGATGAATCGTTCATAAATAAAATATCGTAGTTTTCGAATGAACGCTCTTCCGTGATGTTCTGATATCGATGTTTTTATGAGCAATGTTGCATCCCTACCGGTAATTATTACCTAATCTGTGTTCAAAACTCAGTGCCCTTGGGCAGAATCTGTGGCGGCGACGTGAAGTGTGGCCATCTTATCGCCATTTAGGCTAGGTACCTATTTCTACTATTTTATTATATTTATTTATTTTATTTACTTACTAGTAAAGAATATCGCAGAGACAAAAACAGGTTATCAACGATCTCCACACGCAGTGTCGCCATCTCCTACACCATTTCTATCCAAAAATCTTTACGTAAAACACAAATTATTGCAGTACAAGTACTTCATCGATGAAAAACAAAGTTTTAGATATGAAAGAAAACCAACAAGTTAAATTACTTAAATCGTTTTTGTTTGTAACTAGAAGTAGTAGGTATTTAATTATATTTCACATTAACTCTTTAGGTATATTTTAAGAAAAAAATAAGTACTTTGAACTTAAATATAACTCAACAGTAGGTAGTAGTAATGATAGTTTCGTGTTAATTTAAGGGCTTAGCGAGAGTTGAAGATATAATTAAGTTATTTTTATCGTAAACTATTTCCAACTATACTTGTAACAGAAGCCAAGTATATACAAATAAATCTGTAATATCTGGCATCACTGCGGACGAACTGATCCACCTGACGCGTCTTCGCGTCGGCTGGATCAGTTCGTTTCGGTTTTATTAAGGTCGGTTCACACATATCAGTAAAGCTTATAGATTGTTGATATGTTTCTGTTTAATACTACGAAATGGAGCTAGTAATAATATCATTGATAACTCAAGACTGTTAAAAAAGAAGAGGAATCAAGGAAAAAAATTGAAAATGAGTGACATGAATCATAGTGATTTTTATTAGTGTTCCTGTTTTGTTTCACAAATTGGTTTTGTATTCGATTCCAAGCATCATCTACAAAAAAATTATAATTCAGATTTCAAATAAAGAAACTACTCGTCCTCCATTAGGTATGTTTACATGGTGTGGCATCCGCGATCCGACAAAAATATACTTAGTTGTCAATGAATACTCAGTGATCTCAGTGTTAGCGCCGGTGTCGGCACTAACACTGAGATCACTGAGTAATATAGTCACCGACACATTTACAAGTTTTGTATCCGTTTATAAAGAATATATTAAAATATAATGTTCCGCATAAATACAGCTTGGCTATGGCTTCACTGATAATAGTATGTGTGAAAAGACCTTTAACTGCTCTACCCGCGTACGGTACCCATATCGGACCTCCCGACAAGCCACGCGCATGCGCGACAGAGTGGGACGTATTCAGGACATACTATTTTGTATATTTTTTGTGTGAAACGATTGAAAGGTGTCCACAGTGAACAGTGATACATCTACTTGAGACTGGTATATAGTATAGTGCAAGAAATACCTACTAGTTACTTACACCAGTGAACTTTTTGTAGAATCATTTTTTAATATTATAGGTGTGCTATTTTGTTTCTTTAATAACTTGTGCTATTTCAATCTTGCATGAGAATTTATAAGACACAAACTTGTTTGAAATTTGATTTCCTACAACTTTGAACCTTATCAACTTTTTCTAGGATTGATACTTTTTTGTATAAGATAGGTGTGCCATTTTGTTTCTTCAATAACCTTTGTTATTTCTTTCTTTCATGAGTAATTATCGGAACCAAAGTTGTTTGAAATTTGCTTGCCTACAACTTTGAATCTCAGCATTTTTTTCTAGGATTGATATTTTTTATAATAAGGTGTGCCATTTTGTTTCTTCAATAACTTGTGTATTTAAATCTTTCATGAGAATTTATAAGAAAACAAAGATATTTAAAAAAAATATTTCTACAACTTCGATCCCTTTCAACATTTTCTAGGATTGATATTATTTTGAACAAGATAGGTGTGCCATTTTGTTTCTTCAATAACTTTTGTTATTTCTTTCTTTAATGAGAAATTATGGGAACCAAAGTTGTCTGAAATTTGATTTCCTACAACTTTGATTCCCATCATATTTTTCTAGAATTGATATTGTTTTGAATAAGATAGGTGTGCAATTTTGTTTCTTCAATAACTTTTGTTATTTCTTTCTTTAATCAGAAATTATCGGAACCAAAGTTGTCTGAAATTTGATTTCCTACAACTTTGATTCCCATCATATTTTCCTAGAATTGATATTGTTTTGAACAAGATAGGTGTGCCATTTTGTTTCTTCAATAACTTTTGTTATATCTTTCTTTAATGAGAAATTATCGCAACCATAGTTGTTGGAAATTTGATTTCCTACAACTTTGATTCCCATTAACTTTTTCTAGGATTGATATTGTTTTGAATAAGATAGGTGTGCCATTTTGTTTCTTCAATAACTTGTTTTATTTAAATCTTTCATGAGAATTTATAAGAAAACAAAGTTATTTAAAATTTGTTTTCCTGCAACTTTGATTCTCATCAACATTTTCTAGGATTGATATTATTTTGAACAAGATAGGTGTGCCATTTTGTTTCTTAAATAACTTTAGTTATTTCTTTCTTTAATGAGAAATTATGGGAACCAAAGTTGTCTGAAATTTGATTTCCTACAACTTTGATTCCCATCATATTTTTCTAGAATTGATATTGATTTGAATAAGATAGGTGTGCCATTTTGTTTCTTCAATAAATTTTGTTATTTCTTTCTTTAATGAGAAATTATCGGAACCAAAGTTGTCTGAAATTTGATTTCCTACAACTTTGATTCCCATGATATTTTCCTAGAATTGATATTGTTTTGAACAAGATAGGTGTGCCATTTTGTTTCTTCAATAACTTTTGTTATATTTTTCTTTAATGAGAAATTATCGCAATCAAAGTTGTTGGAAATTTGATTTCCTACAACTTTGATTACCATTAACTTTTTCTAAGATTGATATTGTTTTGAATAAGATAGGTGTGCCATTTTGTTTCTTCAATAACTTGTATTATTTAAATCTTTCATGAGAATTTATAAGAAAACAAAGTTATTTAAAATTTGTTTTCCTACAACTTTGATCCCTTTTAACATTTTCTAGGATTGATATTGTTTTGAATAAGATAGTTGTGCCATTTTGTTTCTTCAATAACTTTTAATATTTCTTTCTTTAATGAGAAATTATCGCAACTAAAGTTGTTGGAATTTTGATTTCCTATAACTTTGATTCTCATCAACGTTTTCTAGGATTGATATTTTTCAGAATAAGATAGGTGTGCCATTTTGTTTCTTTAATAACTACCTATCGACAATGATTAACTACATTTGCCCACGCTGCACTGATTTGATGAACTGATGTGATCATTTCATCATGTGTGCCCAGCTTCAGGTAGTGGTTCAGATATAACTACCAATACATACGTATTAATTTACTGAATGAGCCTCATTTGGAGTGACGCGAAAAACTGATCAATTTAACTGACCGTGTGTGCCCACCTTAAGTCATGCCTGAGTAAAGCAGTAGCGAATTTACTAATAGCGCCGCCCTTTATGGAGTTTTTGTAACAACACAAGAAATCACGTTACACATTACATTATTTTGTCTACACTATTGTACGTAATTCAGCTCATAATCTTCGAAATAGCACAAATTTTCACATATTACCACTGATAGAAACACAAGTTTTATAAATTAATACAATACGGCGCTTTGACATGATTTTTCAGTGTTTATTCCAAAACTTCCTAAATATTAATAAAACTGCACAATCATTATCATCAATTATACACTATATAGATTCAGTTACATAATCCATATTATGCAAAAAGTATAAAATCACGTTATCGATAAAATTAAACTGCACAATCACATCGCCCATCACTAGCTAAATGCCAAAAAATAACTGTGATACCATATTCAAATTCGAGATTGGCCCATTATTTTTTTTTGGCTTGGCATGTTGGTGCATTTGCCTCTGTGATGTAACATTAATAATATAAAGTGTATTTAATAACTTAAACACGGCATTTAAATTATGACCAAATTAATGTTATGGGCTTAACGTATCTTGGTGATGTGACAGAAAGTATACTACGCTCTATTTTAAAGTAAAAAAATATTTCCGAAGCTATTGGAAATTGCACAGTTATTGTGCAGATATTTTACAGTGGTAATACATACTTGGCGACAGCGGTTTTCATTGAAAATTGTCATCAATTTCCTTTCTAATTAAAGTAGGTAGTTCGCTGTTCTGTGATCCGAACGCTCACGATCGTCCGAAGGTGACGTCCGCGACTTATGTCCGAATCGCACAACTAGTTGTGTGAAAGCAGTTGGTCCACCACCAAATCGAATTTCTTAAGGCACAGACATCTCTTTAGCATACGTAGTATCTCTTTAGTTTGTGGGCACAGGCTTCAGGCGTCTTGAGTCTCTTCACCACTGAATAATCTGGAGGTTAGTGTATTAAATAACTTCCATGCTTGCAAAGCGCGGTCAGCAATAATTAAGCGTCTTGTAGAAGGAGTCAAGGCTTGATGATTGTAGAGATTAAAAACAATACGAATGTATTCCACTGATAAGTATATTCAGGAAGTTATAATTAGTTTTTACAAATTATTATAATACAGGAGATGCGAGATTATTACTTGCCAACTTGGCGGCCATCACAGAGAGAGAGAGAACATCACGGGGGACAGAGATAGTCGATTTTCTTATAACTATCTACAGACTATACAATATTGGGGATACCATTACTAAACTAATAATATTCCCAATAAACCATTATTTTAACACTTCCCCTCATGCGTAACATGAAAAACTTTCAACAATGTAGAACAACATACACAAATCATATGTGTAAACAATTAACAATTCAAGTTAACTTAACAAAACTACATTGTTCCTACTTCATGTCTAGCATGCCTCCATTATGACAACAAGTTACATGTTAATTAAAGTAACACAACACTATCTCTGTCACAGAAATACATTAGTGACTCTACATTACAAATATTGATGGCTTACAATACATGCAACATCTCAAGAATTTGGAACGTCTATTTATTACACATTTCTTAAACCTAAGTCAGCAATAAAAACATTATGCTTACAGCTAGATAGAGGTTTCGTAAAAATATCAGCCACCATTCTTTCAGTAGGTAAATAATCAATTACTACATTCTTTTCCTTAACAATATCTTTTACAAAATGGTAGCGTAAGTCAATATGCTTTGTCTTTTTATGACAATATTCTTTTGTCTCAAGCAACCTAAGAGCACTTTGATTATCGCTATAGATTCTACAATTTAATTGTTTCTTAAAAATTTCATACAAAAAATTTCTAACAAAACATATTTCCTTACAAGAATCCGCTAAGGCCAAGTACTCGCTTTCAGTCGTTGAAAGACTGACACAGCGTTGCTTGCGTGACTCCCAACATACAGTAGAGTCACCGATTTTTACAACAAAGCCACTATACGACCTTCTATCAACGACATTATTGGCAAAATCTGCATCAGCATAAACAGTTATATCAAAATTGCCGGATTTTTCAAAAACAAGTCTTTTATTAATTGTACCACTCAAGTACCTCAAAATCCGTTTTGCAGCCAACCAATGATGTCGCTTGAAAGCTGTGTTAAACTGACTTAAATGACTAAGAGCATACATAATGTCAGGTCTGGAACATACGGCCAAATACATTAAGCACCCTATCAATTCCCTATATGGATAAGTACTGTCTGACAGAGTGTCATCATCTGTGGCCTTGTCCAATTTGTTTACAACCATAGGTGTAGAAACACTTTTGCAATTAGTCATACCAAAACGTTCCAACAACTTCCTTATATATTCAGATTGGTCAAACATTAAGGTACCACGGGTCTTATCTCTATGTATTTTAATACCCAAACAATTCTTAAGAGTACCTAAACTTTTACAACTGAATTCCGATTGTAACAATTTATACAATTTAACTTTTTCATCATTACAACATGTTACAACATAGAAGTCATCGACATAAACAGCCACTAAAGTCAACTTATTGTCAATATTTTTAAAATAAACACATGGTTCACACTTGCTTTGAATGTAACCGTTGTTAGTCAATAGAACATGAACATTATTATTCCACAGCCTGCCTGCTTGTTTGAGACCATACAAACTTTTATTCAACAAACAAACTTTTGTCCTATCATTTGAAAATCCTAAAGGCTGTTCCATATAAATACATTCATCAAGTTTGGAATTTAAAAAAGCTGTATTTATATCTATATGTTCTATATCCATGTCAAGCTCATTAGCTATACAAAATAAAATTCTAAGTGAAGAGTGTCGTACAACAGGTGAGAAGGTATCCATATAATCTACCCCAGGTTTTTGACTGAACCCCCTTGCAACTAGACGGGCTTTATATATTGGGTAATCACCTGAATCATCAGACTTTAGTTTATAAACCCATTTGCAACTTACTATGTTACAACCACTCGGTCTGTCCACTAATTGCCAAACATTATTTTTCATAAGTGAATTAAATTCATCCTGCATAGCAGCTAGCCATTTTTCTTTATCAGGGCTTGCTAATGCTTCCTCATAGGTTTGTGGTTCATTATGAAAATTGACCAAGAGAGAAATGTCTGATGAATCAGATAGATCATAATCTACATACCTTACTGGTTTATTGTTTCTAGTAGAACGAACAGGTCGCTCGCTAACACTACTAGGAACCTGTTGTGTAGAACCTTCCCCTCGAACGACTGTTTCGTTCATGGAAGTATCACATGGCACTCTGCCATCTCCACTGTCGCTACTGTCGAGCCACTCAGCGCTTTGGAACGAGGACTCTCCTGAAACGGGAGATAAATATAAATTATCATTTGAATTATTATTATCATTCATCACATTCACATTGGATTCAATTGCATTATTAATATCACAGTTATTTTCCTCTATCGTATTGTCAGAATTCCTTAAAACTTCATTGTGCATTTGCACCTGACAAACATCATCATTATTATTAACATTACTAGGCATTTTATGCATATCACTAGTACCTTGAAATTGGTGGCTTTGCATGCCAATTTCAGAAATAGTATCATTACATACTTTTTGTGTCTTAATATTGCTCTCTATGCAGTGGTCAACAAACTGATTCTCAAAGAATGACACGGTTCTAGAATAAATGATCTGCCTTGGATTAGAAGGATCAATTAACCTATATCCTTTTGTATGTTCACCATACCCCACAAAAATACAACGCTTAGATTTCGAATCAAGCTTGTCACGCCTCATACTTGGAATTAATGTCATAGCCATACAACCAAAAACACGGAGATGACTAACATCTACTTTACGGCCTGTCCAAACTTCTTCAGGTACCTTACCTTCTAAAGCTGCTGTAGGGCTTCGGTTTTTCAGATATATAGCGGTAGATATCGCCTCACCCCAATATTCCTTAGGAAGTTGTGCTTCACGAAGCATGCAGCGAGCTTTCTCAAAAAGAGTTCGGTTCAGCCTTTCTGAGACACCATTCTGGGAAGGACTGTATGGGCAGGTGGTCTGATGAACAATACCCTCACCTTCTAAATACTTGGAGAACTCAGCATTACAATATTCTCCACCTCTATCGGTTCGCAGACATTTAACAAAACAACCAGTTTGTTTCTCGACAGTTGCCTTAAAGCACTTAAACTTGGACAAAACTTCAGACTTACGTGTGATTAAATAACCAAATGTTTTCCTCGAAAAATCATCGGTGAACGTGACTAAGTACCTGGAACCACCCAGACTACTCACTGGCATGGGACCCGCAACATCGGAATGGATAAGCTCCAACAGCTGTTCAGCACGCTTGGCTTCACCCCTAGGAAACTTCTTGACAGCCTGCTTCCCCTCAACGCATGACACACATTTAGGAATGGTTGCGTCATACTGAGTCAAGTGATCCATACCTGAAACTAGCTTACGGAGAACACTTACCCCTTTATAACTCAAATGTCCCAGCCTTCTGTGCCATCGCTCCGATGAACACATGGTCGCCTCAGTGTCTGGCAAACTCTGTAGCTTCGACACAGCTTCCATGTCAACATTCATGGCTACATCTGAATTCACCTGTGAATCAGAAACAAAAACACCACACACCTTGTCCAATACATAAATTCCGCCTTGTCTAGTAGCAGTAACTAACAATGAACAACCCTTGGAAACGTAACACTTATTTTCTTTAAAGTTTATTGATAAACCCTTCTCACTTAATTTACTGACACTGATTAAATTGGTTGAGAGAGTTGGTACGAACATAACATCATTAATAAGTTGTGTTTTATTTCCTATACAAATGTTCACATCACCAATACCTAGACTTAACATGGAATTCCCATCTGCGGTGCAAACTGTCTTCGTAAAACTCTTGAAATTACAATACCACTGCATATTATTGCACATGTGTGCGCTCGCCCCACTATCAAGCAACCAGGTTGAGTCTTCAAAATTTCTGCTTGTCGCTTCAGTCAGTAAAGCCATATCTTGCTTATTATTTGACTCTAAGTGTCTTTTATACTTGTAGCATTTGGATTTGATGTGTCCTGTCTTCTTACAAAAATGACATGATATTTTCTTCTTATATTTTGACAAGAGAGCTAATTCACCAACTGGTTCACGTTCACGTTTTCTTCTGTGCTCTTCTTGAAGAAGTCTCATCCTTACGATCTCGCTACTGACACTCCCGGATATTGCAACAGCTTCTAGACTCGATACCACCACATCATAATCTTGTGGTAAACCCGATAGTATCAACTCGGCAACCTCAGCATCTTCCAGTAATCTTCCAATATCGGTCAGTTGCTGCACCAACGTCATAATGTGTTCAATATACGCCTCCATGTTGTTGTAATCGGTATAAGAAGCACGATGTAACTGCCGTAAAAGTATAACTCGACGACAAAAACCTTTATCCTCAAATGTTGAGATCAATTTATTCCATGCTTCATGAGCGGTCGCGGCATTTCTCACGTACTGGATACATGATGGTTTAATTGATAAACAAATTCGTGCGAGCGCTCGCCTGTCCCGGGATGGATCAATCGAATCCGTAGTATCAACAGACTGCCACAAATCTTCTAGAATCAGGGCATTCTTCATCTGAAATTTCCATAAATGGAAATTAGCCACGCCGTCTAATTTCTCGAACACGTAATGGCGGCTGTCTCCGCCTGAATATGGAGTTTGAACATTATGTACAGCTTCACCACCAAAACTCATATTGCCTTTCTTTTCTGTCTGTTTTTCACTTTGACCTAGACCCTTTTACAAATATCTGGGCCCATAACCTCTGGAGGTTAGTGTATTAAATAACTTCCATGCTTGCAAAGCGCGGTCAGCAATAATTAAGCGTCTTGTAGAAGGAGTCAAGGCTTGATGATTGTAGAGATTAAAAACAATACGAATGTATTCCACTGATAAGTATATTCAGGAAGTTATAATTAGTTTTTACAAATTATTATAATACAGGAGATGCGAGATTATTACTTGCCAACTTGGCGGCCATCACAGAGAGAGAGAGAACATCACGGGGGACAGAGATAGTCGATTTTCTTATAACTATCTACAGACTATACAATATTGGGGATACCATTACTAAACTAATAATATTCCCAATAAACCATTATTTTAACAAATAAAACCTATAAGGTTATAAGGTGTTATGCGGATTAGATTAGTATACTACTCTTAAATAATGTATAGCAATTCTCATAACACCCTTTAAACATTTTCGCTAAATTGGTATTAAAGTATTATAAGAGTTAACTCTCTTCACCATCGTAAAATTCTACTTTTCATGATCCCAATAGTGTGTTTGACTAATTTTACTAAAAATGTGGGTTGACGTCTGTTCACCACCAAAGCGACGATATACTAATATTATAAACGTGAAAGTTTGTGAGGATGGATGGATGGATGGATAGATGGATGGATAGATTGATGGATAGATGGATGTTTGTTACTCTTTCACGCAAAAACTACTGAACGGATTGAGATGAAACTTTGCAATAATATACCTAGCTTATATATCAGAATAACACATAGGCTATAAATTATAATGATATATTGCGTATGCGGGCGAAGCCGCGGGTAAAAACTAGTAATAATATAAACGCGAAAGTTTGTGAGGATGGATGGATGAATGGATGGATGTTTGATACTCTTTCACGCAAAAACTACTGAATGGATTGAGATGAAACTTTGCAATAATAATGCTTATACATCAGAATAACACATAGGCTATCCTACTAATATTATAAACGCGAAAGTTTGTGAGGATGGATGTATGGATTTTTGTTACTCTTTCACGCAAAAACTACTGAACGGATTGAGATGAAACTTTGCAATAATACCTATAGCTTATACATCAGAATAACACATAGGCTACAATTTATAAAGATATTTTGTGAATTGTCCAAAATATAACGATAAATGTTGAGCAAGTAGGAAAAATCTGCCATCTGCGAGCTACTCTAGCGTGCGCTGCAAGAATGTCAAAATAAACAACTGTCGATCGAATATCTGTCAAATCAATCGATGAGCAGTCCTTGGATATCATCATACTGATAATATATTATCCTTACTAATATAATATTATAAATGCGAAAGTAACTCTGTCTGTCTGTCGCTGAAATTTGGATAGAACTAAATCTTGCGTTATCGAAACTGTCACCTATCACAACGACGCTAAAAGGCCCAATTTTGAAGACACCATCGTAATTATAACAGTTAATTAGACTATTTCTGTTTCTTTTTCACTTTCGGCATTCGATAGAGAGAACACTTTTTACATTGCTATTAAATTTACGACGGCGCGTTCATAATTGGATTGATTAGGCCTAACATGGATTTACAAAACGTAATTAGATGACAGGTGACATACATTGACTGCAGAATAAATGTCTCGCTTAGCTTAGCAAAGGGACAAATTGTCTTTCCACCATTATAGCTCCTCGAAGAGGAAATAAAGAATGAATTGACAATGACAACTGACCTTAAAATTGGACGAAATAGTTTTCCCTTTGCCATGCTACATATTACAATGACGTTTAACACAGGGCCGTCATTTCGTCTGACATCCTATCCTACTAATATTATAAACGCGAAAGTTTGTGAGGATGGATGGATGGATGTTTGTTACTCTTTCACGCAAAAATTACTGAACGGATTGAGATGAAACTTTGCAGTAATATAGCTTATATATCAGAATAACACATGGGCTATAAATTATAATGATATATTGCGTGTGCGGGCGAAGCCACGGGTAAAAACTAGTTAAAAATATTTTTAAATATACCACCATTAGAGGTTAAACATATTTATTTATTCTACCTTTATGGTACAGAATCCATGCTAATATACGAAGAAACGGATCGACTTGATTTTTAAAAGTATTTGGACTTAGTGGTTGTCCATAGCGAGATGATGATGATAGGATAACATCTCGCAAAGAAGTACTCCACCGGGCGAGTAGTCGATTTGTGTTTTTGAAGCAGGTGCCAGTCAGTAGTGCAGGCAGGTTACTCGCGGTCCACAGTGAGTCGAGACCGGGCGGGATCCACGGTGAGTCGGGATTGAGCCATCCACAGCCACAGTGAGTCGGGACCAAGTGTGTGCTTGGTTGCATCAGGATCCAGGTAGCGCGGTGAGTCGGCTGCGTTGGAGCTGATGATGAGGCTGGAGTGCTGGCTGGTGATGTGTCTGCTTGATGTAGTTGCTGATGATGATGATGGAGAAGGAGGAGGTTGCTGCCGATGATGGTGTTCTTCGTCTTAGGGTCACCAATATGGTTTAGGTGGTCTGGGTGTTCATCACATCGGGGTCACCACTTTGGGACTTGTTGGTGTTGTGTTCATCACGTCGGGGTCACCACTTTGGACTTAGTGGTCGTCCATAGCGAGATGATGATGATAGGATAACATCTCGCAAAGGAGTACTCCACCGGGCGAGTTGTTGAGCCCGGGGATAGCTATCCGACAGTGTAATCTTAGGTCTTGTTATGGTTCGGCCGCCGCTGAGAATTTCGTTTGCGCGATGCAGCCCTCGGCTTGTGATTGGCTGACGCTAGTTTCTCGAGGCGCGTGAGTGGTGGCGCCACATGTAGCGAAGTTAGTCGCTACAAGTAGTATGGCATGAGTATGAATATCTTGACACTAAGGTTATTAACCTTGATTCTGAGTTGTGACCTTGACACGAACATAAATTTCTGTTGGTTTGGTTAGGATTAAACAGTGATAAAAGTGCAGCCCGGCTCAGTTGCGGCACTCCTCATGAGGCACGCAACTTGCCGGCCAGCCTCTCAGCTGCTATATTTAAAAACCCCAGAAAAGCGGCCCAACCTTGAGTGCAAACTTCTAAACTGCCTAGGGGGAAAAGACCAAAAAGAATGGGGCGACCTCGAGAGCCGCCTTCTCAGCTGTCTCAGAAAAAAACCCAGAGAAGCGGCTCTACCTGGGATTCCCGCGCCGCCCATAAGCCTCGGCTACTAAGTTCTCATGCCACGACAAGGCGGGAACCTATGGGCGGGTAGGTACACTCTAACCTTATCAACAGAAGCATTTATAAGTATAATGTATTTTGATATCGGGTTAGGTTTGAACAGTGACAACAAGGTGCAAGGTACTTGATTTCTTTAAACAGCAAGTGCCTTTATTAACTACTACTAAATACAGACTTATAATGTAAAACTTCATAAACTACTACTACATAACAAGCAATTGGATCATCCACAGACCCTTGAAAGTCAGATATTCTAAATGCTAAGATATTCTAAATGCTCAAGCCCACTGCCAGTTAGCAGCGTGCCCAACATGCTGGTACGTGCTTATACGTTGAGCTAAATAAACACTAACATTTTGGTCACGCGGCGGGTACACCAACGCTCAGAAAGACTTTTGAAAACAAGATGAGCTCCCGGCCAACACGCGCACAATGTCTCAATTTCAAACGGCTCAAATATGTAACCACTGTCGAGGTTAGCATATTTCCGACGTTTGTGCTGCTCCGCTGACGGCGCCAAAGTATCGACGAAAGTCGCGTCCCATACTAAGGGCCGTCTACACTTCCATGAGACCAGCTTCATGCCGTCAGGCCTTTTGCCATCACCACGCGCAAACCCATTCGGTTCGAGTACGGCTGCTATATTGGCGGTCGCAAAAGCCCTGCGTATGACTTCGTTCACAATGGCGTGGCAACCAGCGCTTCTTGACCAAGAAAGACGGTGGTGACCAAGCTGGTCAACTAGGGTACTTGAATAGGTGAGAGCGCTCAGCTATGTGCGGTGCGGCAGCAAGGTGGGTCGACTATCTCGACGATATTATCAATACCGCCGGTCGAGCCTGGTCACGACCGGCAAAGAGCCGAGCCAGATGGCACTGCAAGAGAGAGGCCTATACCCAACAGTGGGTCAAAGAAAGCTGCAGATGATAAAGATGACGAAATAAATTAGTTGAGATTGGCTGTTTTTTGGGTTTGAAATGATTATTTGCTACAATATTTGTGTACCGTTTCACATTGGATTGGGGCTAATATTTTGTGGCGCAATTAAATTATATCGCGGGCGAAGCCGCGGGTAAAAACTAGTTATTTATAAAGATATTAAAAGAGTCAGCTAGTACATTATACATACATTACAATGCTAAATTATTCAGAATATAGATAGAAAAATAACTGGAATCCTATGAGTATGAGAGTATAAAATTAAGTATTGAAATCTATTCATTAATTCCTATCATTTCATTATTACTATTAGTCTAAGAAAATTAGCAAAATCAGGGGAAAATCATCGTGTAGAAAATTGATACTATACGCCGCGAGGTATAACTATACCTCGCGGTATCCAGGTGAACATGCTAAAAATTGTGGGGAGTGGGGACCACACCTGAAATTAGATATATGAGCATAAATCTGAAAAAAGGTACCTTCGACCACCTCCCATCCTTGAGGACTTTTAGTATCTTTCTCTGGATACCGCAAGGTATGACTACCAATTTTCAAAAATACTCGAAGTTTTTCCCCTGATTGCTTATTTTCGACTTTATTTTCTTAGACTATATGATATAGGAACATATCTCATTCTGCTCTTGTGCAATACCTATAATTATAGGTTGTATTTTATTTTGCTGTTATATTGAATCCGAACCATAGGATTGTAGAGGTACACACTGAAGCTGCCAACCCAATGACATAAATCTTTATTCCTGATGTTAATTTGGAGTTGCAAATTGAACGACAGTAGTCAAGGATTCATTCATTCATTCACCTGAGTTTACTAAAATTAAGTCAAGATTCATGAAAGTGTCCTAATGTATGTACTTTTAAAGCACTTGTATGAGCAGTTTTAAAATCACAGAAAGTACACTGAAAAGGTTTCTCCCCTGTTTGTCTCAACATGTGTTTCTTTATATGGCTCGCCTGTGTTGCTCTGTAATCGCAGATATCACATTTAAAGGGCTTTTCACTTGTATGAGTTAGTATGTGCCATTTTATCTGATTAGCCTGTGCTTCTCTATAGTCACATATACCACATTTATAAGGCTTTTTTTCAGTGTGTGTATAATTTTACATGTATTTTCAACTTGCTAGCGTGGGTGGCTTTAAAATCGCACATGTCACATTCATAGAGTCTATCTCCAATGTGTGTCTGAATGTGTCTTTTTAAGTGACTCGCCTGCTTTGCTTTATAATTGCACATGCTGCATTCGTAAGGCCTTTAACTACCTTAAACCGTCTACTACCGTCTTTCACCTGTGTGTGTAAGTATGTGCCTTTTTAAATTCCCTGCCCGTGTTGTTTTATAATCGCATATATCGCACGGATATACCTTGTCTCCTCCAGTGTGGGTAATAATGTGTCTTTTCAAGTCATTCAGTCGACCAGATTTATAACCACATGTGTCACATTCATGTGGATACTCCCCTGTATGTATCAGTAAATGTATTTTCAATTGATTCAATTGGTTGGCTTTATAATCACAAACATAACATTGATATGGTTTTTCACCTGTGTGAGTCAGTACATGCCTTTTCAAATGATTTGCCTGTGGTGATTTGTAATCGCATATGTGACAAGCAAACGGTTTTTCACCTGTATGTGTGAGAATGTGTCTTTTTAAATGGTTTGCCTGTATCGCTGTGTAATCGCACATATCACATTTATATGGCTTTTCTCCAGTATGTTTCAGTATGTGCCTCTTTAAGTGACTTGCTCGTGTCGCTTTGTAATCGCAGATATCACATTCATATGGCTTTACTCCGGTGTGTGTTAATATGTGTTGTTTTAACACACCTACTACAGCAGACTTGTAATCACACAGTGGACATTTGTAAGTTTTTAATCTAATTTTGGGTTTGGCAGTTGCAGTACTCGTAGATGCAGATGTGGTATCCTCACAGCTGGATTCAAATGGCTCCACTGGCACCTCAAATGGTACCTCTAGCTCAATTTTAATGCAATCTGTAGGTAGTTCAGATTGCTCAATAACATTCTGGATTGTTGGTTTAATTAATAAAGATTGTTTCATATCATTCTGAATTGTTGGTGTAATTAATTCAGATTGCTCCATTTCATTCTCACATGTTGGTGTAATTATTCCAGGTGGCTCTAAATCATTCTGAATTGTTGGAGTAATTAATTCAGATTGCTTCATATCATTATGAACTGTTAGTGTAATTAATTTAGATTGCTCCACATTGTTCTGATTTGATGTATTTGACATTATGAGTCTTCTCCAATCACGCTAGCCTGGAAATCAAAATGGCCAAGTGAGTGTTAGTTGCACTAATATTTTTGCTAACAAACCAATTCACATCATCATTTCCAAAAAAATGAGACATTATAATTGCACATGGGTTTTTTTTTAGAAAAGTATTTGCCGCCCATAAACCTACCAATAGCTAACAATAAGGAAGTTTTCCATCTCATAAAAATTAAAAACAATTTTATATTATGTTTAATTAAAGACATTAGAAATGTAAGAATTACTTGAATATCTTAATAAATGACAAGAGTTATGGCACACTGCACAAAACCAAAAACGACAGATTTACGCATATGACATCACAATTTCACAACACCCTCAAGTCGCGTTAGGCGGGGGTAAGAATAAAAGAACTTTGGATGTTTTTCTAAGACCTGGATTCATTCCAGGATATTATTGTACGTTTTATGACCCACATTGACTACGGGACTAAGCCACCAATATAGCTAATAAAAAATCAGCATTCCTATACATTTTGTTGTGAGTAAATGAACTTTATATCTAAATGGAAAATGGAACAAGACTTGGTGTGTGCATCTAGTGTAGTTTTTTTTACATCTGTAACTGTTAACTAGTAGGTCCCACAAGTGTCTACACATTTTGGTGAAAACTTCTAGTAATCAGTTCTCAAAAATGCACAATTTGCACATGTAAATAAAATTATTCTTAATAACAATAATGGTAAGGTTTTGTCCTAGGAAATCATTGTATATTACACATGTTTAGGCAAAGGTGACGTCCACATGTGGTATATTATTCAGAGAAAAATCGAACCAAGATGATAAATACAACATTTGAAAGCTTGTTATATGGGCTTCCCAAAAATATTTAATTTTGATTTTTTCACTCCTTCAATTTTTTTAAATGCGATAAATAAATTGTATGAAAAATAACAATACAGCTCATTATTTTTTCTATTTCAGCAATAACAAAGTGCTTCTACCGTTATTTTACTTGCATTTGTTGCTGATTCTTCCACATTCATCTCTTAATTTGATATAATTAAAAAATATAACCTACCAGTGTGACCAGTTAGTGGTTCAATGTGACAAAAACTCACTTAAAAAGTGTGTCTAATTGGTAAAAATGCTTCTATTTAACAATTCGGAGGTTACTTAATCAGGGCTGTTAGAGATAAACTACCTATTGATCGAAATATATTTATTTTTTCTAATAAATTTTAAATAAATTTAAAAAAAATCGGAGGGGTCATTTTTGTTTTTAACTGTTGTAATAAACTCAGAAAAATATGAACTTTCTCGAAATGTAACTAGTGTTGTGGTTAGAATTTTTGATCATTATTATACCAGCCTCTATACATTTTGTGGACATGTCCTTTGATGTTTGTGTACATAATGGAAAGTAGAGTTTAGTAATAGCTTCCCGTTTTTACTCTTCGGATACAGAACTCTAAAAATAGTATATTGTGCACCGAGGGGAGAAAATGATCTATTTCTGTTCGAGAGTATGTTTAAGCTGCTTTGTGCAGCGGAGGGCTTAAAGGAAACTTGTTTCCTTTAAGAACAGAAATAGAACTTTCTCCCGAGTGATACATAGTGGTTCAGGCGGCCTAAAAACTCTGACACCAGGGCTAGCCACCCGGCCTATACGAACTTACTTACTTACTTAGTGGGTGTGGTATCAAGTGTAATAGTTCAATGCTAAAAAAGCATGCAAAAATTATCTCAGCCATAGGATGTTCACAGCCGGACATTGATATCTTTATTAGATTTCATTATGAGCTCTTATAAGTAGCTTGTTTCCAGCAATCTCTGTCTAGGGGCAAATAGTAAACAAATAGCACCTATTTCAATGCAGCTTTGAGCCTTTGACACTCCAGAGACACGCCATGAAGACAGTCAGGACTTCCAAGAATTTATTATTAGTACTTAATAAGTAGATATTTAACGCGATCACCTACCTTTTATCTGTGGCGATTTTATCTTCATTGATCCTCTTAGACGATGATTATGTGTTGCAAATCGTCTGTTTTGTGAACTGAACGACTATTTCTAATAGATGTAGTATGTCCCGGACGGACTCCTTAAGATGCCTTGAGTGACTTTCGCAACGATTATACCAAGGATGTTACTCTAAAAATGTCTGGCTCTGTATCATGAACCTTCTTTGACATGTCTGACTCCAAAGATCTGACTCTGTATCAGGAGCTTCTTTGAAGGAACAGGTTTAATGAAGTCCGATCACAAGAACATCGTTGTTGTATTTACCTTTCCATTTAACTATTTTCCAAGAAAATTTAACCACTTACGTTATCATAGTTCAATTAATTTAGTTTAATAGAAAGAAATTACATATTCTTTTCTCTTATTTTCTTGGGGTGCGTTCCAAAACATTTAGCTGTTTGTCGGGTGAATATTACCGGATGAATTTTGGTTTCGGAACTAGGCTGTAAAGGGTGAAAATCACTCGGAGCGAATTATGTTTTGGAACAGCGTGACCATTTTTAGTAGTTTTCTACTTTTTTAGTAGATTTGGAGCATAGATCCTAATTTCCTAGTAGGTCTAAATACGTTGGTAGAATCTAGTATTTAACAGGGTTTCTTTGGTAGAGTTTGGTATTTTTAATGTTGCAATAAAAATTGATGATTAACTGTCAACTTCAACTGTCATCATGACAGATTAATATACTTTTTTATTTAGTCTGTAGATATATTTTATTCGTTTTAATTAGGGATTTCCCCTTTATTCTTAGCAGATAACCGTATGCAGAAAAATGAATTTTCTGACTTAGACAATAAAGATCAGTTTTCTTTGGGTGGTTGTTGCGTACTATGCACCGAGGAACTTTCATTTCATAATAATCTTTTGTTTTGTTACGGATTGTTCACCTTGTTTAAAATAATAAAATGAAAAGAAGATATGAACAAAGTTATCGTGTTGAGTGGGAAAAAAACCCATTGTTTTCATCGTGGCTGAGTAAATGTCGTGAAGACAACAACAGTGCATTTTGCAAAGCCTGCAATAGCAAAATTTTGCCTCGAATCGCTTCAATTAAAGAGCACAGTAATTCGGCAAAACACATAAAAAATATGATCGGTTTTTCTGGATCATCTCAGGTGTGATTTATTATCATAATCATCGTGGTAATTTCAACCAATATTCATAATAAAATTTATTCAAATGTCTGCCCAAATATTTTATAATAATGTAATATTTCCTGGAGTTACACTGCGGGGCGCAGCTAGTATTTTGAAATATCAACTATTTCCTAAAAGTGGTACCTATCAGGGGTTTTAGTCGAGAGCCTTCAGTCCAGGTTTTGCGTAGTTTAAACTTTCGCGTTCGCGTGTGGTTCCATACATTTTGGTTAGTTATTTCTCGTTTCCGCCAGAAGCGCTGTACGAAAATGTATAGAGCCATACGGAAACAACTCTAGTTTCAATTTACGTGTAAACCTGGACTAATTCCTCAGGTTTTGCGCAGTTTACTTACATTTTGGTTAGTTCTTCCTCGTTTCCGCCAGGGGTACGCTGTACAAAAATGTATACGGAAACAGCTGTAGTTTCAATTTACGTCTAAGCCTATACTGATCCCTCTGTATAATTATCACTATGCGGTTTTACAGATTGATCAATATTTTAAGAAGACATCGGTCGAAAATGAAGTTAGGAAGGCAGAAATGAAAGTCGTTGCATGTCTTGTTGAACATAACGTACCATTTCGAATTATGGACCATTTAAGCGAAATTATCAATCAAGCGTTTCATGACTCTGAAATAGCGAAAAAAATTTCTTGCAAAAGGACAAAATCTGCAGCTATAGCTTATAATGCACTTGGCAAGCAATTTGAAGAAAAGATGCACGAAGATTTAAAATCTGGATTGGCTACATTTTCTATCATAATAGATGAAAGTACAGATATCAGTACTACGAAGGTTCTCGCAATTGCAATAAAATATTTCTCGAAAAATAGTCATCGAATCAATACTAAACTGCTGAGTATAGTGGATATTCAAGGTGAAACAGCTCAAGATTTATTGAATGCACTAAAAACTGTCTTTGATGAACGTGGTCTTAAGTGGGACAACATGATAGGTTTTGCAGCTGACACAACCAATGTTATGTTTGGAGAGAACGCTGGCATTGTGGCAAAAATGAAAGAACTAAATCCACACTGTGTCTATGTAAAATGTGTATGTCATTCAGTGGCATTAGCAGTAAGTCATGCTTGCAAGTTATTACCACGAAAATTAGAGCAACTGGTTAAAGAAGTGTACAACTACTTCGCACAGAGTAGCAAACGTCAGCGTGAATTTATGGAATTCCAGGATTTTACAGAGTCGGAACATTACAAGCTTCTGAGACATTATGACATTCGATGGCTTTCTCTCCATGGCTGTATCGCGCGAATCTTACAACAATGGCCAGCTTTGAAATTATATTTTCAGGGACAGTATTTAGGAGAGAAGAACTCTAATGCGTCAGCGGAATTTCTTTTTAATTCTTTCAATGACGAAACGGTGAAATTGTATTTATATTTTCTTGATTACATTTTACCGTTTACTAACAAGTTCAACACAATTTTTCAAGGAGACTACCCTGTGGTACACAGGCTCTACAATGATATGCGCGATTTTTTTGTAATTGTTTTAAACTGTTACATGAAAACCCAATACGTGAAAAGCACGCCAATTCAAAACATTGATCCAAATTCGTCAGTAAATTATTTGCCGTTAAACAATCTGTATCTGGGTGTTAACTTTGTAAAACATTTGGATTCCAAAAGAAGTCAGATACCCCAACAACATGTTCAAGACATTTTTAAAAGATGTCAGGATTTTCTTATAGATCTTTGTGTGCAATTAAAGAAAAGATTGCCAGTTGATAACGACATATTTCAAGAACTAACTTTTTTGAATCCGCAAACTGCTGTACACGCTGAATTTACAAGTCTCAGCAATGTTGCGTCAAAATTCCCGAATTTTGTATCAGAAAGTGACGTACAATTGATTGACAATGAATTCAGAGAACTAAAATTGGACAGGGACGTCAACAATTTATTGTGCTCCACCAGTAGCAACGAAGCTATAACAGACGTCGAAGTGTTTTGGGAATCCAGCAGCAAATTATATTCATCTGACAACCAACCTAAATATGCTAATATTAGCAAATTCGCCAAACATATGCTATGTTTACCTGTTTAAAACGCAAAATGTGAACGTATTTTTTCACAGATGAATAGAATTAAAACTGTAGATCGAAATAGGTTTCATAACAAAAATCTGTGTGCAATTTTGCACGCAAAAGAGGGATTGAAGGAAGCCGGTAACTGTTCAAAGTTCCAACCCGATACAGATATGACAAAGGTGATGGAGCAGAACAAAATATTGTACAAAAATATTAATCAAAATGCGGACAGTGACGATAATGTTGAATAATTTATATATAATAAAGTTCCATTTTTTTAAATACTAAACATTTTTCTTGTTTTTATGTAAAACCATTGTTTGTTTAAATAGTTATTTTTGGTGAAATAATGTGGTACAATTTTGGTAGATTTCGTAAAAAGATTTGGTAGATTAAAGTAGATTTCAGATTACATTTTAGTAGATATGCGAAAAAAAAAATGGTCACGCTGTTTTGGAACGATCTTGGAAAAAAAGAGTTACCTAAGTGTTACCATTTATGCAATAAATGTTCCTTTTGTTTCTTTACCGATACTTTTTCTACATGGTGGCTTTTTTGTTTTTTTTTTTATGTAGGTCATCATTTCCTAAAATGATATATAAATTCTCAGTAAAAATTCTTCTGTAAATAGGTACTTATCATTAAATTATCCTTTTTCACGGAAAATGTTACTCTTCGATCAGTCGTACGTTTAAATCGCGCAAAAACTCTGGTAGCACCGGCAATAGCATCGATCGGCGCGCGAAATTCAATTTTTCTTAGGTTTTATGTCAAGATGTGTATGTGGAGATACATTACAGTCTGTTCACAGTTGTTTTGCCTCTGATATTTGTCACTGTCTCTGCCTAGTTATTACACACAATCTTGAATCATCAATTAAGAAAGCTACTTCACGTAGCTGTGAACGGAGTATACTCATGTATAGTCATTTTGCGAAAATGAGTAGTTTTTATGTACTAAACATACATAAAATCTGAAACAGTGAACAGTCTTTATACAAAACTGTATCAACCTGATAATTTCTAGTTGAAGAGAATTTGAATTTCGCGCGCCGATCGAGGATATATGCCCAAAAAAGATCTTTAATTAACAACAGCATTAAATTGTATACAATAACTAGTTTCATCTTTATCTAAAATGATTATAATATTTTGCCGTCGCAAAACACCTAGTTCAGTGTGAATTTGGAATGATAAAATTTTCAACTTATATTTCCTCAACCCTTGTTTTCATTATAACTTCTCTCGTTACGTCAATTTTGACAGCCGAGTGAAATTCAACTCTGATTTTACCAGGGTGAATTATTTACACTGTCAGGTGGAATTTCACTCTGTCGGAGGCGTTCCAAAACACTAGAGTAAAATTCACCGTTGCGTTTCGGAACCAGCATCGAGCGAATTTCACCCTTCACCGAGTGAATATTGCCTGTTTTGGAACGCACCCTTGATTGATACCATAGATTTATCATTTAAACAGGATTGAGTACTGGCAAAGAAAAACGTGCCGACAAGGATACCACATCAGTATGTTTAGTCTAGGTTTTGCATAGTATACTTAAACTTTCGCGTTTGAGTGTAGCTCCATACATTTTTGTACAGCGCCCCTAGCGGATACGAGCAAGAACTAGTCGTAAACAGATTTGGTAGTATGAGATTACAAAACGGCAGTTTACATGCTGTTTTGCTGTTTCATTCATTCATACACAAAACAGCGTGTAACTTTTTGTATCAAACGGCAGTACGAGTGTGCTCTTTGACAATTTACCAACCGTATTTAAATCAGTGAACTTGAAGTTTACTGTTTTCAAACTCACTGAGAAATATTAGGTGAGAGCGTACATTATTTCTTCAAGAAATTGTGCAGTGTAGCCTTAATGTATTTCGAAGGCTGTATTTTGTCGCAAGATTTATCGCAAAACCCAAAACTTTGCAATCAACTTTGTTAAAACGTAAAAATATACTTATGTTTACAAGTCAATACTACGGGTCAAAAGAAAGAAAATCAGCATTACCTAATGCAGAAGACTTACTAAGTAAGAATTAGGTAACTCAACAAGCCCCCTTTGGGGTTATATTGATGCATACCAAGCTTGTCAACAAGGAATATAGTATCGTGAATACAACGCTCAACAAGAACCTGTGTCAGTCAACGAAGTCAACAGTTTAGAATTAAGCTCAAACAATAACATCTGGAAGACTGGTGCACCAGTCAAAAGCTCAAGAGACAAGTTAATGCCAGTGCCAATCCGGAGTATCAAACATGAATCTTCTGCTAAACTGCTAAAATAATCTCCTCCTGTGTGTTTTCCACAATGCATGCTAAGTGTAACAATGTGAAAAGAACTCGCTTTTGAGATAAATATGTGTTTATCCAGTAGAAATCACACACATATGCAATAACCTTCCAATTTCTTGTAATTGATTAGGTGACTATCATGCCTGATCTACTATATGTTTGTATTGAATATCTCTTGTTTTTTGCTTTAAAATGAACTATCTATTATTATAAATTGCAATATTACTCATACATGTGTGAAACTTGTGTGAAATGCATTGCATAAATTCAAACTTATGAATGTTGGGAAGTAAACATTAAAGCATAGCACAGGTTTTTTCCTTTTTTGCCCTTAACACTATAGGTAGTCAACTGTTCTTGTAAGAGCAAAAGACAAGCAGTTGTTAGGGATGATTTATATTAGACCAGGCCGGGCAAAGGCTGTGGATGGGTCACTAATGAGAGACGTTGCATACATTTAATATGAAACTTTATATTATAACGAGGCATAAACATGTCCCTTCTGGGCCCAGCATTGCCTAATATAAATCATCCCTTAATGTAGACAGAAGTTATTTTACTGTTCATTGTGGGAACCTAACTATCAATACACAATAATTAATTACTTACATTTTTCATTTGAATATGTATATTTTATTAAAATAACGAAAATTCGTACATTACTACATGAATTGTAATTATTTATAAAACAATAATTTTATATATTATGAAACAGTGGAAAGCAGCGGCAGGAAAATTTTCAACGTGCTAAACTTTTATTTGTATTCAAGCAGATAGGCTTCTAGTACGTTGTGCTTTTAACTTCCAGTTGTAACTCGCAGTAGCTACAAGGTTGTTTGTTTACATCATCTTCACAGCTGAAAAAAAGAAACAATTTATATTAATTTCTACATTTCTCATTCATATGAATGTAGGTAAGATGATTATAAATTGAGGTCTGATAATCTAATCCTAAGCCCTAGGTATTATGGTCAAGTTAAACTAAGAATTTTTGATTTGGATTAAGTAGTGAAAATCACTTGTTGGTTATGAGAAGCACCACCATTATCAGCCAAAGGAAATCCACTGCTGGACATAGACCTCCCCTATTGATTTCCAATAAGCTGGTTAGAAGCAGCTTGCATCCAGCCCGTTCCTAGAGCCTCAATTATTCATCTGTCTATAGTAATTATATACCTACCTACCCTGAAGACAGCCTATGTTGCACTTGCCGGGGTATGATTTTTGAATTTTCAATGCGCTGAACATTTATTTTTATTCAAGCAGATAAGCTTCTAGTACGCTGTGCTTTTAACTTACAGTTTGTAACACGCAGTAGCTACTTGGTTGTTTGTTTACACAGCTGTAAAAAAGAAACAATTTATATTAGGTAATATTAAGTTTTACATTTCTCATTCATGTCGAAGATCGAGCGAAGTGGAGGAGGAAAGTGAGGAAGGCTGACCCCATCATCATGTGGGATACATAGCCAGGAAGAGAGAGAGAGAGAGAGACATTTCTAATTCATATAAATGTAGGTAAAATGATTATAAATTGAGGTCTGACAATATAATCCTAAGCCCTAGGTATTACGGTCAAGTTAAACTAAGAATTTTTGATTTGGATTAAGTAGTTAAAATCACTTATTGGCTATGAAAAGCACCATCAATATCATCCGAAGAAAATCCACTGCTGGACATAGGCCTCCCCTATTGATTTCCAATAAACTGGTTAGAAGAGGCTTGCATCCAACCCGTTCCTATAGGCTTAATTATTCATCAGTCTATAGTAATAATATACCTACTTACCCTGAAGCCAGCCTACGTTGCACCCCGGCAAGATGAGGTTTCCATTCGAGTACTTAATTTACAGCCAATATTTCTATGAACTGTTGAGTATTGCTAATTCTTTTTAAATTGAAAATAGTGAACATTGAAATGTAGGAATTAAATAATAAATTCAAATAGGTTATGTTTTAATTCGATTTTTTCCTTGATTTATATCGGCTACCAGGATCAATTTATAATTTTCCCTAATATGTGTTATTATTCCCTAAATGTCAATATTTCAAAAAAACATTTCAAACTTATTTGAAAGGAAAGTTAAGCTAAATAACTTACGACAATTTCGATTAAATAAATATTTTCCCATTTCACTTACTTCATCTTACTCGTGTCGTATTCTTATTCCGTATAATAATTTGGTGTGTACTTAGGTATCCATAGTCATTCTAACAACCTCGCCTTCATGAATCTGGTTTTGCTTTTAGAAACACCGTTTAACGTCAACCCACACGATGTGCAGTTAAAAGAAGAATTGCAATCCCACTTGATATAATCATTATCCTATCGTGGCAATGGCTAATTGTTTATTTTTTAAATGAGAGCATCATTACTCTGGCGATTCCAATTATTTTATGACTTTAAAACTGAAATATAGGTAAAACTATAGTAATGAAACTATGAATTATTTTCCTGACAATATTATTTTTTTTAATATAATTTCCCCAAATTTGTGTAATTTTTCCACTAGTTGGTAACCTTTTCGTAAAAGATTATGACTTGACAGTGACAATGATATCTCTCAGCCGAAATTTAAAAAAAAAGTATTCAAGCACATTTGCCAATGTTTATTTTAGAATATTTAATATTTTATCATAAAATAATGTAAATATAATATTGCTCTATTACTTGTTAAATTCCATTCTTTATTGTAAAATAATGTGGGTATCGCTATATTACTCATTAAACTTAATTCATGCTGTGATTGATAATCACAAGTAATTTATACAAAATGTTGGTCTATTAATGTTTCTCTTTCCCGCCATTACTATTTAGTTTTCAAGCTTAAACATTGGGTTTAATGTCAAATGCTTGAAAATGGCGACGTATATCCCTATCTCTTATTATCCACTGATGTGTGAAAGAGAAAAATGATGTTCATTCGTTTTCATTCTTGTCACGAAACAGTTGGTTTTGCTGTCTAGACTGTTTGTCATTTGAGACACTTGGACTGCCGAAAATACATCGAACATGCCGTTTCGTGTTTACTCCAGACCAAGGACTTTGTATACTATCTGGACTGCGCACAGACGAAATTTGGCTCAAAGTTAGTTTAGGAAAATTCAACCTTAATGCGTTGTAACAAAACATATATTCCTTTGAAATGGTATAAGAGAGACGCTGTGCCGAGTGAGACTTCCCAAAGTGATGAAGTTGTCCCGCTCGCACTATTGCCATTTCGAAACGACACTTATATATGGTAGAATTATTACCTGTAAAGCCGCGACTGTCTTAACCATTTCTTAGTTTTTTTAACAATGTAGTTTGTTAAAATTTTAGTTAAAATTGCGAATAGATGCCAATAAACAGAGTTTGATATTTATTTTGTATGAATATACCTACGTCTTTATGATTAACGGTTATTTTTTATTTTTGACTAGAGTATCACCGTCGATTGCAAATGGCGTACTATGGTGTATACAAAGAAGTGTAGTAGGGTGACTATGCTGGACATATTTCTTAAACATGCTGGGTGTACAATTGGTGTATAGTCGTGTCGTGGTTGTCATTTTTAATTTTTTTAGGTTGTAGATTTCAAAATTGGCATCCATATTGGAATTAAAAATGGCAGACGTCACTTTTTTGAAAAAATCATAGCTGTAGTTTTCGAGGTTTTTTGGGGTGTAGATTTCAAAATTGGCATCCATTTTGGAATTAAAAACGACAGACGTCACTTTTTGCTAAAAGTTGCTTTTGAGGTTTTTTGGGGTGTAGATTTCAAAAATGGCATCCATTTTTAAATTAAAGATGGCGGACGTAACTATTTTAAAAAAGTCGTCATGGGTGTCGTTTAATAGGTTTTTGGGGGTGTAGATTTCAAAACTAGCATCCATTTTGGAATTAAAGATGGCGGACGTCACTATTTTGAAAAACTCGTCATGGGTGTCGTTTAATAGGTTTTTGGGGATGTAGATTTTAAAAATGGCATCCATTTTGAAATTAAAGATGGCGGACGTCACTATTTTGAAAAAGTCGTCATGGGTGTCGTTTAATAGGTTTTTGGGGGTGTAGATTTCAAAAATGGCATCCATTTTTAAATTAAAGATGGCGGACGTCACTATTTTAAAAAAAGTCGTCATGGGTGTCGTTTAATAGGTTTTTGGGGGTGTAGATTTCAAAACTAGCATCTATTTTGGAATTAGAGATAGCAGATGTTGCTTTTTTGAAAAAGTCGTCATAAGTGTTATTTTTTGAGAATTCGGCAGTTTATATTTCAAAATTGGCATTCATTTTGGAATTGAAGATGGCGAACATTACTTCAAAATGGATGCCAATTTTGAAATATATACCCCCAAAAACCTCTAAAACTACACCCATGACGACTTTTTCAAAAAAGTGAATCCGCTATTTTTTATTTCAAAATGGATGCCTTGTTTACTACGGAAGCCTTAAAATTCTGTTAACTACGGAAGTCTATTCGTGGACAAGTTTTCGTGATTAAGATTTTTCGTGATAAGGTCTATTTGTGACAAAGTTTTCCGTGAAAAAGTTTTTGTGAAAAAATTATGACACGGGTTGCGTGATACGTGTCAAGATTACATCTATGAAATTTAAACGTTGTTCAACACCGTAAATATGGATTCCAGACCATTACTGTCGTCACAAAAGTTAAGGAACTCATCGAGATCTACATTTCCGATGACAGCTGTCAAACTTAAAAGTGGTTTATCTCCGTCATTATCAATTCTAGACCATTGCTGTCTTAACAAAGGTGAAAGAACTCTTCAAGATCTACATTTCCTATAACAGCTGTCAAACTTGAAACTGAATTATCTCCGTGTATATTAATTCTAGACCATTGTTTTTATGGGGATTGGTTTTATAGAAATCTTCAAGGAAGGCTTATGCCCAGCAGTAGGCGTCTTATTGCTAAAGCGACGACGATGACGAAGGACGGTGAGTTAGGGGTAAGATAACTGCGATTCCTGCGTGCAGTAACATTCCAAAGAAAAATTATATCCCAAGATGATCGAGATGTTATGGTCATCCTACTTGGAAAAGAGACACAATCATCTGATGTGGTATCCTTGTCGGCACGTTTTTCTTTGCCAGTACTCAATCCTGTTTATATGATAAATCCATGCTCCAGACTCACTACAGTTTGTGAATTGAGTTAACTTGGACTAAGGCTACAGTATGTTTAGTCTAGGTTTTGCATAGTATACTTAAACTTTCGCGTTTGAATGTAGCTCCATACATTTTTGTACAGCGCCCCTAGCGGAAACGAGCAAGAACTAGTCGTAAACATATTTGGTAGTATAAGATTACAAAACGGCAGTTTACATGCTGTTTTGCTGTTTCGTTCAGTGATACACAAAACAGCGTGTAACTTTTTGCATCAAACGGCAGTACGAGTGTGCACTTTGACAATTTACCAACGGTATTTAAATCAGTGAACTTGAAGTTTACTGTTTTCAAACTCACTGAGAAATATTAGGTGAGAGCGTACATTATTTCTTCAAGAAATTGTGCAGTGTAGCCTAAATGTATTTCGAATGCTGTATTTTGTCGCAAAAACCCAAAACTTTGCAATCAACTTTGTTAAAACGTAAAAATAGGCTTATGTTTACAAGTCAATACTACGGGTCAAAAGAAAGAAAATCAGCATTACCTAATGCAGAAGACTTACTAAGTAAGAATTAGGTAACTCAACAAGCCCCCTTTGAAGAAGAAGAAGAAGAAGAAAGTTTATTTATTAACTGAGTAAGAAATCGGTACTTTGAGTTATATTGATGCATACCAAGCTTGTCAACAAGGAATATAGTATCGTAAATACAACGCTCAACAAGTACCTGTGTCAGTCAACGAAGTCAGTTTTGCTAGAATTAAGCTCAAACAATAACATCTGGAAGACTGGTGCACCAGTCAGGAGCTCAAGAGACAAGTTAATGTCGGTGCCACTCCGGAGTTTCAAACATAAATCTTCTGCTAAAATAATCTCTTCCTGTGTGTTTTCCACAATGCATGCTAAGTGTAACAATGTGAAAAGAACTCGGTGCTTTTGAGAAAAATATGTGTGTATCCAGTAGAAATCACACACATAATATCCAATAACCTTCCAATTTTTTGTATTTAATTAGGTGCCTATCATGCCTGATCTACTATATATTTGTATTAAATATCTCTTGTTTTTGCTTTAAAATGAACTATCTATTATTATAAATTGCAATATTACTTACCTATACATGTGTGAAACTTGTGTGAAATGCATTGCATAAATTCAAACTTATGAATGTTGGGAAATAAACATTAAAGCATAGCACAGGATTTTTCCTTTTTTGCCCTAAACACTAAAGGTAGTCAACAAGTTCTTGTACGAGCAAAAGACAAGCAGTTGTTAGGGATGATTTATATTAGACCGTGCCGGGCAAAGGCTGTGGATGGGTCACTAATGAGAGACATTGCATACATTTAATATGAAACTTTATATTACAACGAGGCATAAACATGTCTCATCTGGGCCCAGCCTTGCCTAATATAAATCATCCCTTAATGTAGACAGAAGTTATTTTACTGTTCATTGTGGGAACTTAACTATCAATACACAATAATTAATTACTTACATTTTTCATTTGAAGATGTATATTTTATTAAAATAACGTAAATTCATACATTACTAAGTGAATTGTAATTATTTATAAAACAATATTTTATATACTATGAAACAGTGGAAAGCAGCGGCAGGAAAATTTTCAACGTGCTGAACATTTATTTTTATTTGTATTCAAGCAGATAGGCTTCTAGTATGCTGTGCTTTTAACTTCCACTTGTAACTCGCAGTAGCTACTAGGTTGTTTGTTTACATCATCTTCACAGCTGAAAAAAAGAAACAATTTATATTAATTTCTACATTTCCCATTCATATGAATGTAGGCAAAATGATTATAAATTGACATCTGATAATCTAATCCTAAGCCATAGGTATTATGGTCAAGTTAAACTAAGAATTTTTGATTTGGATTAAGTCGTTAAAATCACTTATTGGCTATGAAAAGCACCATCATTATCAGCCGAAGAAAATCCACTGCTGGACATAGGCCTTCCCTATTGATTTCCAATAAGCTGGTTAGAAGCAGCTTGCATCCAGCCAGTTCCTGCAGCCTTAATTATTCATCAGTCTATAGTAATTATATACCTACCCTGAAGACAGCCTACGTTGCACTTGCCGGGGTATGATTTTTGAATTTGAAGCAGCAGCAGGAAAATTTTCAACGCGCTGAACATTTATTTTTATTTATATTCAAGCAGATAAGCTTCTAGTACGCTGTGCTTTTAATTTCCAGTTTGTAACTAGCAGGAGCTACTTTTTTGTTTGTTTACATCATCTTCACAGCTGAAAAAAAGAAACAATTTATATCAGGTAATATTAAGTTCTACATTTCTCATTCATTTGAATGTAGGTAAAAGGATTATAAATTGAAGTCTGATAATCTAATCCTAAGCCTAGGTATTACGGTCAAGTTAAACTAAGAATTTTTGATTTGGATTAAGTAGTTAAAATCACTTATTGGCTATGAAAAGCACCATCATTATCAGCCGAAGAAAATCCACTGCTGGACATAGGCCTCCTCTATTGATTGCCAATAAACTGGTTAGAAGAGGCTTGCATCCAACCCGTTCCTGCAGCCTTAATTATTTATCAGTCTATAGTAATAATATATAGACTTATCTTTCAATGAGCTCAGAGATTTCAACATCAATACCACAGAACTATCCAAGCTAATTACGCTATAGGTACTTACTTACCCTGAAGACAGCCTACGTTGCACCCCGGCAAGATGTGGTTTCCATTCGAGTACTTAATTTACAGCCACATAGGTCAATATTTCTATGAACTGTTAAGTATTGCTAATTCTTCATTAAATTGAAAATAGTGAACATTAAAATGTAGTAATTAAATAATAAATTCAAATAGGTTATGTTTTGATTCGATTTCTTCCTTGATTTATGTCGGCTACCAGGTTCAACTTATAATTTTCCCTAATTTGTGTTATTTTTCCCTAAATGTCAATATTCCAAAAAAACATTTCGTACTTATTTGAAAGGAAAGTTCTTACTAAATAATTTACGACAATTTCGATTAAATATATATATTACCATTTCACTTACTTCATCTTACTCGTGTCGTATTCTTATTCCGTATAATAATTTGGTGTGTACTTAGGTATCCATAGTCATTCGGACAACCTCGCCTTCATGAATATGGTTTTACTTTTAGAAACATCGTTTAACGTCAACCCACACGATGTGCAGTTAAAAGAAGAATTCCAATCCCACTCTTGATATAATCATTATCCTTTCGTGGCAATGGCTAAGTGTTTATTTTTTAAATGAGAGCATCATTACTCTGGCGATTCCAATTATTTTATGATTTTGAAACTGAAATATAAGTAAAACTATAGTAATATAACTATGAATTATTTTCCTGACAATACTATAATAAGTACTGTACAATACAATATTATTATTTTCAATTTAATTTCCCTAAATTTAAGTAATTTTTCCCCTAGTTGGTAACCTTTTCGTAAAAGATTATGACTTGACAGTGACAATAATATCTCTCAGCCGAAATTAAAAAAAGAAAGTATTCAACATAACATTCACATTTGCCAATGTTTATTTTAGAATATTTAATATTTTATCATAAAATAATGTAAATATAATATTGCTCTATTACTTGTTAAATTCCATTCTTTATCGTAAAATAATGTGGATATCGCTATATTACTCAAACTTTCATGCTGTGATTTATAATCACAAGTAAATTATACAAAATGTTAGTCTATTAATGTTTCTCTTTCCCGCCAATACTATTTAGTTTTCAAGCTTAAACAGTGGGTTCAATGCTTAGATTATAGAGGTTCAATGTCAAATGCTTGAAAATGGCGACATATATCCCTATCTCTTATTATCCACTGATGTGTGAAAGAGAAAAATGATGTTCATTCGTTTTCATTCTTGTCACGAAACAGTTGGTTTTGCTGTCTAGACTGTTTGTCATTTGAGACACTTGGACTGCCGAAAATACATCGAACATGCCGTTTCGTGTTTACTCCAGACTCACTACAGTTTGTGAATTGAGTTAACTTGGACTAAGGCTACAGATGATTGTGTCTCTTTTCCAAGTAGGATGACCAAAACATCTCGATCATCTCGGGATATAATATTTCTTTGGAATGTTACTGCACGCAGGAATCGCAGTTATCTTACCCCTAACTCGTCGTCTTTCATCGTCATTGTCGTCGTTTTAGCAATAGGACACCTATTGCTGGGCATAGGCCTTCCCTAAAGATCTCTATAAAACCAATCTCCATAAAAGCCATGGTCTAGAATTAATATATACGGAGATAATTCAGTTTCAAGTTTGACAGCTGAAAAGAAATGTAGATCTCGAAGAGTTCTTTCACCTTTGTTAAGACAGCAATGGTCTAGAATTGATAATGACGGAGATAAACCACTTTTAAGTTTGACAGCTGTCATTGGAAATGTAGATCTCGATGAGTTCCTTCACTTTTGTCATGACAGTAATGGTCTTACATAAATATTTACGGTGTTAAACAACGTTTAAGTTTCATAGATGTAATCTTGTCACATTTCACGCAACCCCAGTACTTAACCACGAAAAACGTTTTCACGAAAAACTTTATCAGAAATAGACTTTGTCACAAATAGACTTTATCACGAAAAGACCTTATCACGAGAAATCTTAATCACGAAAACTTATCCACGAATAGACTTGTCACGAAAAATCTTAATAGACAGGAATTTATTACGAAAAGTCACAATCATTTTTAGACTTCCGTAGTAAACAAGGCATCCATTTTGAAATAAAAAATGGCGGACTCGCTTTTCTGAAAAAAGTCGTCATGAGTGTAGTTGTCGAGGTTTTTGGATTGTAGATTTCAAAAATGGCATCTATTTTGGAATTAAAGATGGCAGACGTCAGTTTCCATTCACCCACATCGAATATACACCCATTACAAAATTGGCATCCATTTCAGAATTAAATATGGCAGACTTCACTTTTTTGAAAAGGCCGTCATGGGTGTCGTGTTTATTTTTTTTGGATTGTAGATTTATTTATTTTGGAATTAAAAATGGCAGACGTCAGTTTTCCAACAAATCGTCATGGGTGTCGTTTTCTAGGTTTTTGGGGGTGTAAATTTCAAAAATGGCATCCATTTTGAAGTAATGTTCGCCATCTTTAATTCCAATATGAATGCCAATTTTGAAAAATACACCCCCAAATTCTTAAAAACGACACCCACGAAGACTTTTTCAAAAAAGCAACATCCGCCATCTCTAATTCAAAAATATATGCCATTTTTGAAACTTACACCCCCAAAAACCTCGAATAGCTTTCGAGGTTTTTGGGGACACCCATGACGACTTTTTCAAATAAGTGACGTCCACCATCTTTAATTCCAAAATAGATGCTAGTTTTGAAATCTACACCCAAAAAAACCACGAAAACTTAACCCATGACGACTTTTTCAAATAAGTGATGTTTGACATATTTAATTGCAAAATGGATGCCAATTTTGAAATCTACACCTCCAAAAACCTCGATAACTACACCCATGACTTTTTCAAAAAAATGACGTCTGCCATCTTTAATTCCAAAATGGATGCCAATTTTGAAATCTACACCCCCAAAAGCCTCGAAAATTGCATTTGCACTTTTTCAAAAAACTAACGTCCGCCATCTTTAATTCCAAATTGGATGCCAAGTTTGAAATCTATTCAATTCAATTCAATCATTTATTTCTCAAATATAGGTACATCAGTGTACACTTATGAATGTCAACATTTACACAAAAAAACAGTCAAATAAATTACAAAGAACAAAACAAATTAAAATCATACAATAACAAAACAATAGTAATTCAATCAATCGGAAAATCATCATAAGTATATAACAATAAAGTATATAAGTCAATCACAAGTCAATTCGCGCAGAGAATCCCTGTCAGAAATATAATCCTTGATACTATAGTACGCCTTATCCATTAGGACTTTTTTTATTACATTTTTAAACTTTGTGTCGTTCAAGTTTGTTACTTTATCGGGCAGTAAGTTATAGAAGATAATGCTATTTTTAACAAAAGATTTTGCAGTTTTACTTAATCTAGTCTCTGGCAGAACACTGTTCCTTGTCATGTAATTATGAACGTCGCAATGTTTTTTTAACTTGTGAAGATTTTTACGAGCGTACATGATAGTCAAGAAAATATACAAGCTTGGCAATGTCAAGATTTTGACTTTTGCAAAGACCTCTCTGAGCGACTCCCTATAGCCAAACCTGTAGATTGCCCTGATAGCCCGTTTTTGAAGAACAAAAATGCTATTTACCTCAGCAGCATGTCCCCAGAGTAATAATCCGTACGACATAATCGAATGGAAGTAACTAAATTATACCGTTCGGGCACTTTCTACATCTGAGAGTTCCCTTATTTTGCGTACCGCATATGCCGCCGAACTTAATTTAGCAGACAATTCTTTTATGTGCGCTCCCCACTGAAGTTTACTGTCCAGGGTTAGACCAAGAAATTTTGTGGTGACGGATGACTGGAGTATTTCTTTGTTGATATTTACACTGGACAAGTGTAGCGTGTTTGCTAAAGTAAATTTCACACAGTTTGTCTTTTTGGCGTTTAGCTTCAAATTATTGACGCTAAACCATTTTTCAATGCTGCTAAGGGTCGTATTAATCTGAGACATATCATCACCATTTTTCCGACTGATTTTAAATAACAATGAAGTGTCATCCGCAAACAAAGTAATTTCGCAATGCTTGCGCGCTAAAAAAGGCAGGTCATTACCATAAACTTTAAAGAAGAATGGACTAAAAATCGATCCTTGTGGGACCCCTATGGACACATTAGCTGGATTTGATTGCACTCCATCAATATCCACAGTTTGTGTTCTAACACTCACACACGATTTGACCAACTGTAACGCATCATCAGTCAATCCGTAATTCGATAGCTTGTGGAACAAGATTTCATGGTTAACACAATCAAAAGCTTTTGAAAGATCACAAAAAATGCCTACTGCATCCTGATAAGATTCCCAAGCTTCATATATATTCTCTACTAGGTTGCAAGCAGCATCGATCGTTGAACAACCCTTTGTGAAACTGAAAAATCTACACCCCCAAAAACCTAGAAAATGACACCAATGACGATTTTTTGCAAAAAAGTGACATCAGCCATATTTAATTTCAAAATAGATGCCATTTTTGAAATCTACAACCCAAAAAAATTAAAATCGACACCCACACCTATTGTACCCCCAGCATGTTTAAGAAATATGTCCAGCATAGTCACCCTACCACACTTCTTTGTATACACCATAGTACGCCATTTGCAATCGACGGCAATACTCTAGTCAAAAATAAAAAATAACCATTAACCATAAAGACGTAGGTATATTCATACAAAATAAATATCAAACTCGTTTTATTAGCATCTATTCGCAAATTTAACTAAAATCTTATCAAACTACATTGTTACAAAAACTAAGAAATGGTTAAGACAGTCGCGGCTTTACAAGTAAAAATTCTGCCATATATGTGTTGTTTCGAAATGACAATAGTGCGAGCGGGACACCCTCATCACTTTGGGAAGTCTCACTCGGCACAGCGTTCTCTCTTATGCCATTTCAACGGAATATATGTTTTGTTGCAACGTATTAAGGTTGAATTTTCCTAAGCTAACTTTGAGCCAAACGTTTGTGCGCAATCCAGATAGCATACAAAATCCTTGCTCCGTAGAAAGAAAAAACAAAAGTTTGAAAGACGTCAAGTGTACGTCAAACGTCAACTAATCCAAATGCTTCTTAAGGTGCGTTCGGATAGCCTACTGGTGGCAAAAATAACAGTTCAAAACGCTAAAAACGATCACATTCAGCGTTCGGTTTGAGAATGTGTGAGCAAAAGTTGCATTTTTATATGTTTTGATTCACCGTTCGGATAGCATGAAAACAGTTAAAAATGCCATCGTCAACTGTTAATTTTGACCCACGTGCGGAGGTGGGTTCTTTGTGATCGTTTTCTGACATTTAAGAGTTTGATGTTTTATTGTTGATAAAGTTTTGCGAGTAATCTGAAGTTTCAAGCTTTTTAATAATATGTACGGTGTACAATTAATAATAGATGGTGTTTAAGGCAGAACAGCGAAGCAAAGATAATGTAAATACTACCAGCAAATTGCGTATTGCTATAATCGGATAAAATTGTGTAATTTAAGGTTATGTTTAATTGTGTAGTGTGACGAGTGACACGTAGGTGATTGACCGTCAAAAGCAGATGTTTAAATCAAAACGAACAGCAAAACAAAGAACATGTAAGTTTGCAAAACAAAAATCACATCTCGCGAATTTCTGAATTTTCGAAGTATTGCCGCCATAATTATGTTGTTTGACATTTGACGCACCGCGGTTTGTTCCTTTTGCGTTCGTTTTGGGAAGTGAGCAAAAGTAGCATTGTTGGCGAAATGAACAAAAATCCCAAAACGAACGCTTTAAGGCTAAGTTATTACATCAACGCTAATTTTGCAAACGCCAAGAACGCCACCGAGCCCAAACCGAACGCACCTTTAGATAAAATGCCTAGATCAAATTCAAAATATGTCATCAAAAGTTCAAAACTCAAACAAAACAAAACAGCTGATTTCATAACAAAAGTCTAACCTAAAATGTTCGTGAAGATTTTATTTATTTAATTAGAATAGATTAAAGGGATAATAAGAAGTCGTTAAAGAAAATCTATGACAAAGTATGGCGCTATGGACTTGGGTAAGTGAATTTATGGAAAAACAAGAATAGTTTTGTAGACACTGAAAGTATGTATTGGAATGTAGGTATAATATCTTTTTCTTTTTACCAGGGCGCTAATTCGCATGGCCAATTAGGCCTAGGTATAGTCAGTGAGCAAGTCGAAAAACCTATGAAGGTGACCATCGATTTCTACAACTGTGATGTGAAACAAATATCCTGTGGTGGCGGTCATACTCTTCTACTCGATACACAAGGCAGACTCTTTTCTTGTGGCTGGAATTCGAAACTCCAACTTGCAATGGAAGCTGAAGTCCATACATTCCAAAGGACATGGTCTCTTAGTGGTATTACATTCACAAATATCGCATGTGGTTGGGACTTCAGTTGTGCAGTGACAGATGATCACTTTTTATTTGTTTGGGGATCAAATAGTCATGGCCAGCTCGGGCTACCGAAAGAGCACTTTTCAGCATGTGTTAAGCCAATTCGATTACAAGTAAAAGCAAGTTTTATATCTATGGGCTTAAGACACACAGCTATTATAAACACAAAAGGTGATGTTTGGGTCACTGGTTGTGGAAAATTTGGCCAGCTAGGTTTGGGCAAAGATTTACTATCAGTAGATAGATTTACACAAGTCAGTAACATAGGTAAAATGTCGCATGTTGCATGTGGACAAAAGCATACTGTAGCTTGGTCAACGGAAGAGAATGCCTTATATGTATGGGGTGATAACAAACACGGTCAGCTGGTACTAAATGTAGAGAAGTACAACAAGATATTTACACCCCAAAAGATTGATATAGATGTGAGGCAGCGAGTAAAGAAATTGCTAACAGGATGGAGTAATGTTTTGCTGTGGTTAGAAGATGGGCGACTTTATACTTGGGGCCGTAATAACTATGGGCAGGTGGGAGGCAATGATTTTGTGGGACAAAAGACATTGATCAAGTTACCAGGTAAGCTGCATGTTTTTCTACTTATGTACTTATGTCTTATACTTATGTATGATTGTATTTGATCAGTTTTTTAGCACTTAACAAAGAAAGGTGCTGAAGGCAAACCAGTCTTATTGTATAGGGGAGGCTTATGTCCAGCTTTGGACATCCTATTAGTTGATATAAAACTGATGAATAAGGCCAATAAGTATCATTTGTTATTTCAGAGGGCAGAAAAGTGAAAGATGTTGCTTTAGGCTCAGAACACACTATCTGTCTTGCAACAGACAACAGCCTGTGGGCTTGGGGTTGGAATGAGCACTGCAATACTGGCATACCATCAGATAGAGATATATTCCTCCCCACTTTAGTGCCTATTGAAACTGCAGCAACAACAACTAGACTATTTGCTGGAGGAGCTCATAATTTTATCATCACGGAAGAAAAAACAATCGAAGACAGCCCTTGTGACATCAGTGATAAAAGTGCACAACAATGTGTTTTGTAAATATCCAATACAATAGATGAATTATACTTGGAGTGTAAATCCTTCCCATTTTCTGTAGTACAGAATTACACACCACTAAGTACATTTACTGACTAGATAAAATTAAATATGTAATATGCATCGAAAACTTGTTATGAGAAAAATTATACATAAAGTACTGGTACTACCAGAAGGAGAAATTGCAATAATACCATGTGATGTCACATCTTGAGACTTTCTTTAGAGGTGCTGTTTTGTTTCACTAATAGGCAATGGGCATAAATATTTTCGTTTTTATTATTTTATTTTATGTAGGTACTAATGGTTAAACTGAGTGATAATACTTTAGTATATTTTTGTGATAGTTTTCCTATGGCAGTATTTGTACATTTTTAAGTCTTATAAAGGTGCTGTCTTCATAATGTAAGTATTGAAATATTACTGTTACTTACCTAAGGTTTGTTTTTACTGTATGTTTTCTTTTGTGTTATTGTAAAAAATTAATTGTTACATACTTTATGTACATTATGTGTAATGTGTATATTACAAAATTATGAATATCATAACAATAAAATTTATACAGTTAAATGTTTGAGTTATTTGAATCAGAAAAACTCCCATAATTACAACCACTTTTTATTGCTCTTGCTAAATTACTGGATAAAATTTCAGCTATAGAGAAATTCAAGAAGTTGATCATCTGAGAAATGTCATGTAGATACATACAATACTGTTCCATTTAGGGTCTCTATTGAAATGCAATATGTGTGGCCAACTCATGAACTCACAACTCGGCAAAAGTTACAGACCAGGAAAAAGTAGACAAAAACCAAATCAAAGAAATATTTCACTTGCTTAGCTCAATTTATACATTATGTGCAAATAAATAAATAATTGACATTGTCCTTTGGAAAGATATTCGGCTAGTAACAGCATGACTCGGCTTTGCAGTGTCTCTGTCTTACAAACCAGCAATAAAATTTTCACATATAATTTTTAATTTGCAGGACTAAAAACCCTTTTTTAGACTGATGTCAATTATTTATATGCATATATGTACTATAGATTGGAACTCTTTAACTATAAGTAAGTTCGTATAGGCCGGGTGGCTAGTCCTGGTGTCAGAGTTTAACTATCAACTGAGTAGTCAAAAAATGATAATTTTAACAAGTGAGATAGTTACGGACATAATTTTATTTTGTGTAATACTAATGTGTCTTGAAGCCTGTCTGGGCCTGGCAGTAATTTTCTGCGACATGTATTGCAAAACAGCAGTTTTAATGATACAGTAATGTCATGTGTGTTGGCCATCCATAGGTAATACAAAAAGCTCTTATTACTAAGTTATTATGAGGCACATCAACAATAAAAATTTACACCAATTATTGCCCCCATACTATAACTATACTACACTATAATCCGACCGTTTAACTCAGTCCTCGCCTGCGCGGTACGCGGGGCGGCGGGGACCTGCCGCCCCGTACTTGTCTTAGTCCCCCTTTGTCGTCTACCCCTGCGCCCTTGTACCTGTGCAGGCGAGGACTGAGTTAAGCGGTCGGACTTTATATAGCTTGCACATTATGTTAAACTTATTGAGAATGATAGGTGGGTAAATAAGAGTGGAACAGTTATTCATCTACAAGGTTCTGCCATCAATTTAACCTCTCGAGTATCTTAAATAAATGAATTGCCAAATAAAGACAATTGTCCTGTGGGACTACCAGTGACTTGACAGGTTAAGTAGCTTAGTAGAATTTAGTTGTACAGTAGAAACTCGATTAACCTGATAAATTATGTTGAGCATTTGGATTATCGGATGAATGGAAAAGCAGTTTCTTTTATTATCTTAGCTAATTTACAGTTTCTCTTTTTTTTTAATGAAATAAAATTATTTTATCTTTAAGCACTAATATCACTCGCTTACACTTCGACATTTTTAAGTAGATACAGAGATTGCATGCTGACACAATGTAGGGGATTACACTTAGCATCTATAAAAACGACAATATGCGTAGGGCAGTGAAAGCGCGGGGCGCTGGCGGGTGTGAGTTTGGACTAAATTACAGACAGAGAAACTTATGGATTTCACTTGATAAAATATAGTTAGTGGATTGCTGGTAGTAATAACTCCTATAACTGAGGGCTGGATAATCGAGGTTCCACTGTACATATTCAAAATACATCAGAGCATGTCTTATCACCCACCCATCACTTAAAATTAGTCAAGTTTATGTTTTCATTAAAAGCTACAACTGGGATGGCTGATGTGCCTCAAGAAAGTCACATATTCTGAAGATATATGGATTTTGATTGTAACATAGAATTTATCCATTCCTTATAAAATAATTTACCTTTTAATCTTCAGAATACAAAGTTAAAAATAATAATACAATATAAATAATCTATGAACAAAGAAAGAATATTGCTGATGAATGTGGGCTCCGGGGGGCGCTACCTCTTCCTTTCACCTTTTTGGGTCTTACGCTTTTCTTTCTTTTCTTCCTTTAGTTGCTTTTGTTTCTCTCTGAAAGTTTACAAGGGTTTATTTTAAACTAGTTTTTGGCTGTGGCTTCGCCCGCATGGTATTTTAATTTTTGTGCTAACACATGGCAACATGGCCAGCCCTGGTGTCAGAGTTTTTTAAAACCGCCTGATGGCCTCCGACATGGCTAAACAGTTAAAAAACTGGGGCCAAAAACGTAATGTGTCATCCGAGTCACAGTAGTGCTCAGTTGCAAAATGCCACCTGTAGTCACCCATTCGAAGATTGATCATGCTGAATGCATCTTAATTTCGATGATCGCTAACAAACATCTAGTCAAACTACACTATGAGCTCTACCTTCTGGGAAAAATGTAGCCTTTGTCACTTCTTTCAAACTATGTCCATATCAAAAATCAAGTCAATCTGTTCCTCCGTAACTGTGTGAAAAAGCAACAAGCCAACAAACACTCTTCCGCATTTATATTAGTATAGTTTGTTAGTAGTTGGTAAGCCCTAAGTAAACAAGATTATTTTTTGCAAAAATTAGCATGACCGACTTCACCTGTGTACAGAATCATTACATAGTATAAAAACAAAGTCGCTTTCCGCTGTCTGTCCCCATGTACACCTGTGCGAAGCCGAGGCGCATCGCTAGAACGCAAATATTATGCACGGATCGATGTCGCATTTTTCACTTTATTGTAGATTTATCAAAAATGGCTCAGCCAATTTCGAAAAATTTAAAATTCAAAGTATAATCTTTCAAATAAAAAAAAAAATTATTTATATCTGACTACTATAAAAAAGTTATGCGTTATACATAAAAAAAAATATATATATATGCATGCCTCCAAGCGATGGTTCATCGGTCAAAAAAGAAGTTAGGTACATAGGGGCCGTTCAAGTATTATATTAGCACTGTAGGGGGGTGGAGGGGTTTATCCTTTGCTTATTTTTGATGACATGTCTAGATGGTGATTATGTCAGCAATAGTTATTTATTTCTTTACTCATATGTGTTAAAGTCTCTCTATCATATATCATAAATCTATATTATTATTTCTAGAATTAAATCTGCTGCTCATGAATCAATAAAAAAGAAAAATCCAACTTATAACAACCAATATAGGTATCAATGCTCACATAAGAACGGGAGGGGATGGGGCTTTGCTTACTTTTGCTGACAAGGGTTGAAGGGGGAGTAAATAATAGTAATAAATCTGCTTACATAATACTTGAATGGTCCCATACAAATATGACTATGTTGTTAGGAAAATAATTTAAGATGTTTAATTAAATACCTGTCTTCTTTGTCTTTTTCTTTCTTTTTCTGAGCCTCAAGACGAGATTGCTCTCGTCGCTCCCGTGCTGCTGCATGAACATCAGCAGCATTTGTATTCTTCACCAGGTCTGTGCCATCTCCTGATTCATCATGTACTTCCTCTTCCTGTAAATAAGGGTACTTGTTAGTCTTTACTATACAACATGGAGGTTTCGTAAAATAGCTTATGTTGTGTTTTAATCATAACCTCAAGAAAACTAATAGAATGATACCAACCTCATTGTCAGGAAGTTGACTATATTGAGATAAGATCGCTTCTCGAATTTTCTTCTCTTCATCTGTATAGCTTTTGGTGGTTGTTGTGGTAGCTAGCTTCTGGGTCTCCAGCAATCTTGCGAGCTGTATGTCAACATCTGTTGCCGGCTTAGGAGCTTCCGCTTTTGGCTGGCATAACTCCCACTTCTCTAGTATCTCAGTTACTAGAGGAGTGATGTCTTTTTCCTGGAATTATGCAACTTTCTTCATAACAATTTATTTTTTAAGCATGCTGGGCATGATTGGTGAGCGACAACTTCTTACCACTATCTCCGAAAGTAGACCTTCCAAGGCATCTTTTTTCTCCTCCAAAGTATCTTCGCCTTCTAAAATGCCTGTTATGTAAGAGCCAAATACTCCTTCATCAGTATTTATTTTTCGTAATTTTTCAAATAACCACGGCTCAAATTCACCCACTGCCGCCGCCATATTGTGCACTGACAGTGACGTTGACATTTCAAATTGAAGATCGAAATAATTTCTTGACGATTGAAGTGGTGTGCTGTAAAATAAGCGTAGTTCAAATTAATAAAGCGATCGTCGCGCTAAGTTTAAAGGCTCCTTTACACACAGGCGGTACGAGCGGTATAGCAGACGGGCGGGCATCTGTATTGTACTGGTTATATAAGAAGGGCTCACACAGGTCCGGTCGCGGTACTGCCGCCCTTTACCGCTCGTACCGCTCTACCGCTCGTACCGCCTGTGTTTGATGAAGCCTTTAAGCGGGTGATCAACATACGAGCCGTAATACTATTTAGAAAACACGCTTTTCATAGCATAACAAACTAAAAAGTGTCAAATAATTTTTAATATTAGGCAGAAAATAATAATGAACGAAATATTTAATTACTAATGTAAAAAAGTGTGGGATGCTTGATTTACGAAAAGTTAGGGCACAAAGCGTGTTTTTTAGTTTTTTCAAACTTATTATTTATTACATAATATTTTGATACCAAGTGGAAAAAATATTATTATTTATTTATCGCTATTTCGGACCACACTCTGCCGCAGTTTTTGAACGAGGCCAGATCTCTCGAAGAACCTTCAAATTTTTCATTTGTCATGCAACCATATGTAGTGATGCGAAATATTAAAATGTGATTGATGAAACATTGACAGATTGCTTGTGGATTCCTTGATGACAAGAAAGTTATCAATTTTTAAAGCTAGACGGTCCAGATTAGTGAATCCGTCTTGGTTTTAAATATCAAGTTATGCAGTACTGTGCGTAAAAACTTCTAAATCTAATTATGTTGTATGTACAGCGTTACCATTTTAATGGGGGCAATCAATCAGGATCCTGGACTAGACACGGTATCAACTGCCAACTAATAATGTGCTGTGGCAACAGGCGCCACTCCGCTCGCACGCATCCAAATTCAATTACGCTGGTGTGCGCGAGAGCAAAACGGAACGCGTCACAACATCCGATCGCGACACGGGCCTCGCACCCCGCGAGCCTGTGGCGATAAGTTCAGTCCTGAGTCCGCATCTCACTTCCGCCCGAGACGCACGTAACTCGCGTCCCGCATCCCGCGTCTTCCGGCTCTCGCGCACTCCACGCTCTACCTGAACGCATTAGAGTTCAAAAGGCTCGTGTAGTTAGCTAAGAAGTAGGTCCGGCTCAATATAATTATAAGAACTAACTTTGTGGCTGAACAATACACTACGTTTATTGAACCACTTGGTTTCATTTACTTTACCCAGATTGGTTCCTACCCTGTGTAACCGCGAGTCCTCAGTACTTTAGAATTTCAATCAATAGAACTTCTGTGATCGAAGTTTATGTAGTATAATGTTAGGTAGTTGTAAACAGGGTGGATAGCTGACGCGGACAATTATTTGACCCACAAGTAGTACGAGTAACCAGAAAAATAAAACACACAAAGTTACGCACGAAGAGCTGTCCTCTTCTGCAGTCTGAGTGCGGGAAAGGCCCGCGCGTCAAGGTTAATCCTTAAATTGTAAAATAAAAAAATCACACAAACTACAAAATAATTAATTAATATAAAGGAAATAATTGGGCAAATTAATTATTATTAATAATAATAATAAGTTTATTACCAAAAGAAATACACAACAAAAGTAATACATCAAAAAAGTTTAAAACTACTACAATGCAAAAGGCTAGAGTTTCTAAGATTACAAATAATCAAGTACAGATCGGCAATAATTTCAATAAAAAGCTAGACGGCGAGCCCCAAACTAAGCACAGGCTTGTATCTTGGGGCTCATATGCGACGTTACCAGGATGCCAGAAATTGTTACAGATTATAGATTACAGATTAGAATTCTAGATCAAATTTGCGAAGACTAAAACTTTGTTACTTACCAAAATAATAATAAGTTTGTTATTAATGAAAGGAAATAGTGGAAAATAGGGAAATCTCTTATGTTGTGAAAAATAATGAATGATATGAAGTGTTTTGGCTCTTGAATATTGCAGTCATTCTCCATACAGGCAACTTATCAAACTCTCAGTCTGGTCGTAGGATAGACTTAGGAGCCAACCCTTTAACTTTTTCTTAAAATCATACTTTGACAAGTCATTGTATCCGGCTAACGCAGAGCGAGCGCTGTTATATTATGTGCAAAGCAGAGAATAAGCTGGACTGCGTTTAGCCATCAGGGAACGGACGCGTGGGAGGGGAAATATAAAAGATCGGTTTGTTCTTTTTGATGTTAATGCGTTGTAGTCGGTGCGGGATTTCAGGTTGTAGTGTGTTTTCAGGACAGCGTTATAAACAAAAAGCTGGCGAACCCTTAGCACATTGACATTTTCGTACACCAAATCGGTAGAGAAGCGAAAAGGTTTCTTTAGTAAGACTTTAATTAAAGCCCACTACTACTAATTATGCAATTAAAAAAAACAGTTGTTTGTAAGGTCTGTTTACGGACGATAATTTTACGTGAGGATGTCATAAGAAAACATTGTTAAACCAACAACTTAAACAAGCCGAACGTTTAGGTCGATCGAGACTCTCTATCTTGCTTGTACGCTTGGCTCAAGCGAATGTGACACTTTTCGTGCGTCTAGTCGCTGTTCATCGGTTTACAAGATGTTTTCACGTCAAAAAAAGATTGAACATACACAGGTAACGTGATTATTATTTTCATTTGCTGCCTAACTCAATTTACAAGTAAGTACATAACTTCAATTTTAACTACTATTTTTATCAAAATATTATCATGATACATCCATGACTCAATAATTATGTAGTTAATTAACTATTATTTTATTTTAAAAATAAATAAAATTTGGAAAAAAAACGCTTCCAGTACGTGTTACTATAATATACCCACGTTTTAAATTCAGTTAAAAAAAACCACGGGTTGCACTCCGGGAGTGTCGGCAGAAATGAAAACTTGCTCCCTCCGTATTACCAATTTTCGATCAGGTCACGTGTCCTGACGCGAGCTTAGTATTTTTTACCTGTCCTAAAAAGTGCACAACGCCGCTAAAGAAGTTATCACTTCAAAAATAAAAATATTGGACGCAACTACAGAGTACCCATAATATTGCTTCGCACATGGAACGAGCTTTCACGTGTTGTCCCAACACTAATCCGGTGTCCGCTTGCTAACTGTCATGTCATGTAATGTCAATCGATGATCTGCGAATAGTTTACCGAGTCATTGTGTTTTGTATCAACGAATTCAGCGCTATAAATTAATAAATACAACATGTCTGCACGTTACGATAGAGCTATCACTGTTTTCTCTCCTGATGGCCATTTACTGCAAGTGGAGTATGCTCAAGAAGCCGTTCGAAAGGGTTCTACCGCTGTATGTCAGGTTTTGGTTATGTTCGTTTGTTCTAAGTTCTTTGCACATTATTCAGCAATTTTGAATGTTCCAGGTAGGTGTAAGAGGTGCCGATGTCGTCGTACTTGGTGTTGAAAAGAAATCTGTGGCAAAGCTTCAAGAAGAGCGTACTGTGAGGAAGATATGCCTTCTCGACGACCATGTCGTAATGGCGTTTGCCGGGTTGACTGCCGATGCTCGTATTCTGATAAATAGAGCACAAATTGAATGTCAATCTCATAAATTGACTGTAGAAGACCCTGTGACGTTAGAGTATATTACAAGATACATTGCTGGCTTGAAGCAAAAGTACACCCAGAGCAATGGTCGTCGTCCTTTCGGTATTTCATGTCTGATTGGTGGGTTTGACTATGATGGTCTACCACATTTGTTCCAAACTGAACCATCTGGTATCTACTATGAATGGAAAGCTAATGCAACAGGGAGATCAGCTAAGACTGTGCGGGAATTCTTAGAGAAGAACTACACTGCAGAAGAAGTGGCGTCAGAAAAAGGAGCAGTAAAGGTAACTGTTTTTATATTATTGCCCAACTGAAGGATACAAAGCACCAGCACATATTCAATTCAAAATGTACTTGGAAAATTATTTTAAAGTGGCCATTCACAAATGCTGTTTGAGTTATTAACCACTGATATTACAGCATAAGATGCACAAATTATAACTACTTCAGTTGTCTGTCTCAATTTTCCTACCTAAATGTCACAAATGCAAATCAATAGCATTTGTACAGTAATATTGACAAAATTTCAATACATTCAACCATCCATTTTGTAAAAATACTTGTCTAACTCGTAACAATCTCCTTAATTCTTGCAGTCTGGGTTCCGATCAGGCCACAGCACTTCCACTGCTTTTGTTAAATTACCCATGACATTAGATGGGGAATGGATGACAAAAAACTCACTGTGCCTCGCTGTGTTTTTTTTTTGTTTTTACGTTTACACCGTCCTTATCGACTTTACGTTTCCTCGCATCCAAGAGAGGTTGTCTGGAAGAAATCGCTTTTAGCAATAAGACCGCCTTTTGTGCCTTTTCTGTCTTTGTTTCTTTTGTTATGTTTTCTTGTTGGTCTTTATTGACATAAAGTGTTGTTGTATTGTATTATAGACTTATGGAACACTTAGTCATCGTTCCAGTTCCATACTCTATTGTGGAGTAAAGTTGGGATGGCAAAGGCTAATTTTGTATTTATGCTTTTTTCAGTTGGCAATTCGTGCGCTTCTGGAGGTGGTTCAATCTGGACAGAAGAACCTAGAAATAGCCGTCATGCGAAGAGGTCAACCGATGCAAATGCTTGACTCCGAGACTATCAACTCGTATGTATCTGTCATTGAGAAGGAAAAGGAAGAGGAAGCCGAGAAAAAGAAACAGAAGAAGTAATAGTTATATCATTTTTTATTTTACTTATTACATGCTAATACAATAACTTAGTGTTTCAATGGGCAAGCCAGTTCATTATAGCTATCAAAATAGAATTATTTAGTACAAGAAAATCAACAAAAAATGTACTAGAACTTCATTTATTCTTTGACTAAGAATTAACAGAGAGATAAATTAGGAGTTGAGCAAATCAATAGTTTTAGATATTTGGGAATAAAGTTCCTTCAATTCTGAACCACATTCTTGGTTAGTGCTCCTGTTTATCATATCATTAAACATCTGGTCCCAATCGCCATTGTAATGGTCCATGGGGACATGAGCCTGGAATATAAAATAGTGTTAATGAATCCATCCAATAGGCCATTTATGATTATTGAAAGGGAGGTGTGCAACACCAATTTATAATATTGGTATTGGAAAATGAATATTTGGATGGGGATTTCATAAAAAAAGTTATTCAGTTAAAAACAGACTACAGATTTTGCATACAATAAAATATATCAGTTTAAAATTGGTTCTTTGACTTGTAAGCTATTATTACGGTTTGTTGCCATTAGTACCATTAACAGTTCCATGATGGAACTACTGTTAAAAATTCACAACACTGGTTCCATTTAAAATGGAACTCGAAATAATGGAACTAGTGTTGATTTTAAGTTTACACTAGTACCATTCACAGTTCTCGGAGCTTGACTCATATAATGAATCAAGGTTTAGATTCAGCTGCAAAAATAGCTGTTTCTCCATTAAATTATAATTATGGATGATAAATTTAGCTATATGGTGTTAAAAATAATTGTCAGTAGGTAGTTTCATCATCATGGAACTGTGAATGGTACTAGTGTAAACTCAAAATCAACACTAGTTCCATTATTTCGAGTTCCATTTTAAATGGAACTAGTGTTTTTTTAACTTGTGAATTTTTAACAGTAGTTCAATCATGGAACTGTTAATGGTACTAGTGGTGACGAACCATTATTACATACATATTTCACCTCAACAGAGGGTAATCTGTAGGTAACCAAAATTGCTTGACAAATTATCAAAATTGTAGATCATTTATTTGCATAATTTTTATACCTCATTATGATCATTCTGATCTTGATTTATAGATGGCAATACACAGTTCAAAGACCCATGTTCAGTATCATTTCTTATTTTCCGAGCGATACCCTCATCAATATCATTATCAATGTTAAACTCTGCAAGAAGTTCTGCACCAGTTTGCGAATCAGTTGGCACGGGGTCCAGATCTGGCATACTGAGGAATGGGGTTGGGAAAGCATCATTGTGTTCTGGACCAGAATCATGTGGAAAGTCCAGTAAACTGTCTTGGTTAATTTCCCTGAAAAGTAGATTACTGCAAACAGTTGTATAAGCAGTTATACAAGTCAACATATGTGAAGTTACTCGTAGCTACACAAAGCCCAATCAATGTGCTGTTTTATGGGAGCTTCAGCGAGGATTGGATATTGCAGAGCTTGTAGCTAACTTCACATCTGCCGACTTATATGATTCGATTCCAAAATAGATTACTTACATAACAATAGTTCTAGTCATAGTGATTTGCTGCTTAGCTACCAGCTCACAACTGTAAATTACTTGGGAGCTAGTTCCTTCTTCAACACCGCTAGCATGGCAAAAGGAAAAAATCTGAGGATTCTTATTTCTACTTTTGATGTTAGTTGTGCATCCATACTTTATTTCCTTTTTGAGATGTCCCTTTGCCATGCTAGGGAGAGATGCAGATAAGACATTTCTGTTTGCCATCTTTGTTACTGACAGTATGGTAATTGTTGTAGTATCCTGTCAAATATTGTATTTTATACCATAGGTAATTTATTAAGAGCTATTTATTTCAATTTAAAGACCCAAGATAACAAGCTCAGTTTGAGTTACTATACTACCTCAGGTCCTATATAAAAAAAAAATTTTGAAGCAAAAAATTGTAACAGCTTACTCGAAAGTCTCATTTTCCTTTTTGATCTCTTGTAATGTTTTCTGCTCCACATCTTTTCTTTGAATATCTCCTATTTCATTCAATGGTTCAGGTAAAATTGCTGTGGAAGGATTGGAATAAATATTTGGAATGGGATATAAAGAAGGATTATTAGGATGGAAGGAAATTTGATGAAAAGAAAACCTGGTTCAGGCGGTGAATTGGTAGGGATATCATTATTTTGTTCAGTTGCCCAGTTTAACTCAAAGTTCTCTTCTTCTTCACACATACCCTCTTGAGAATCTAAAATCAAATTGTTTAAATCATTCAAATGGTACCTTTCATATCATAGTAAAGTAATGATATATAGTATTTTAATTCAACTCTTGAATTAGGTAGGTAGTTGGTTTTGTAAGTCTTTTTCCAGAACTGGCTTTTAAGTGGAGAAAAACATCATGAGGCAACCTGCTTACATCCATAGAAGATGGAGTACGTGAATCCATCAACCCCCACTAGACCAGTTTAGTGGATATGGCCAAATTACCCTTCCTGGGTAGGCCCATTAGAGCCTGTTGTAAAATTTCCGTTTATACTTACTGTAAATGGCAGTAGTAATTTGGTATTATAAAATAATAAATAAATATTTTAGGTCATCTTACACACAGCCTCTGACCCCAAACTAAGCAAAGCTTGTGATATTGCTGCCAGAGACTGATATACTACATATACAATTATACATATTTTAAAATAAATACATAGTAATTAAAAAACACCCAGACACAGAGCAAACACCTATGTTCATCACATAAATACTTGCCCTGGGTGGGGATTGAACCCACACCTCTTTAACCCAGAAGTTAGGGTCACTAGGTAACCTCTGAGCCACCAAGGCATTAACCACTGAGCCACCGAAGCAGTCATATACAAGAGAGAAGAGAAATATATCTGCATTAATATTCAGCCATTTGGAATAATTTTATTATACTGAGCACCACACAAATCGACGGATGGGAAGTTATACGCAGAGCACTGCGCAAAAGCCGAAATATAGACATTCGCGGGAGTCAGAGAAACGAGACGCCAGGGCACAGCCGCCCGCCAACGTCATGTCTCCCGCCCGCTCCCTACGCACTACGACGCGCGGCGTTGGTGCGCAATAATTAGCCAATCTCGGCGAAGTGTCATCTGCGGCCGATTTGTGGCGCTCTGTATACACAAGAGAGAAGAGAAATAACCTGGAAGGTACCATACACAATAATATACATATACATACATTCCAAAAACATTACCATTTTTCTTGGACAGTTAAGTAAAAAGACTCTACTTTGTAAAATGACAGAGTTGTATGAATTTTGGAGTGAAATGTGAAAGCTGATTTTACCATCAAAATCAAGCTGTGGATTATATTCTTGTTTGAAAGAGTCTTGTGAAAATAATTCCTGAGCTGCTTTTTTTAAAGCCATACGTAAAGCATGCCTCGCCTTTTGTAGTGGTGTCAAGCAATGCAGCTCTGCGCTATTCTGTAAAAAAGTTTTTTTTTATTTTTTTTTAAATTTAGTTTAAGCCGAATCTTGGCGGTTGCGAACTCGAGGAGAGTGGTTGCGCAGGATAGGCACAGGCAGCAATATACCAATTAGCGGCGCGGCGCGAGAGACGTGAGATGTGCGCAGTTTGTACCTAGCTATCATCACAGCCGCCTAGAAGTTTGAATCGGTCTGTTTTTTTTACAGTGTTAATTTATTGTGTCTAGACAATATGACAACTTAGAACTAAGCATAAAAAACAACAAACTACCTACCTTGGGCTTAAAGCTCCGCTTCATAGTTAGTGCCTTTCGCGTTATTTTGTTAAGCAATTCAGGCCTACCAAATTGAAAATAATCATGGACATATTCATGCATATATGGGTTGCTCGAGTTACACAAGGGATCCTGAAGATGCGAAGTCACTTTACGAAACCCATATAAATTAAGCTGTCTCACAAAGCTTGATATGTTTGTGGTCTTGAATACCGAGTGGTCGCATTCTAGATAGCTTTGAAGAATGCGATAGTTTAGTAAAATAGTTCGTCCTGTGCCTCCCCAAAGTATGGCATCTGGGCGCAAATTCAGTAAATACCACAGTTTTTGTGGGAACCTCATTTGATAAATTGCGTTTTTATCTTCCATTATTATTCACAATTGCTGCTAATTCGTTAACGAGGAATTAAGAATTTAATTTATTTATTTTGTCTTTCTTTGACTGTGTGTCTTTTCTTTTAATTTGTTAAGCTGTTTTTGTTTGACACTAATGACTTAAATTTTGGCGCCATCATTTATATGCCGGGATGGAAATATGGCTTCTTCTTAGTTTTGGCGTCGCAATATTGTGCATTTGCCAGTGTCAAGTTTTATTATTAAGTTTTAATAATTAAGTTATTAAGTTTTAATAATTTTTGATAATATTTTATCAAAATAGTCAGTGTCGTAGTCTCGTCATAGTCCAATGAAGTCGCTGTCAAGTCCAATCATAGTCCAATTCATACCTCAGTAAAGCAGTGGAAACTTTACTAGAGGCGTCTATGGAGTTTTGGTAACAACACGGAACAACATGATACGTCACATTATATCACTTACCTACACTCATGCACGTAAATCAGCTCATAATCAATGAAATACCACCTTTTTCACTAATTATCACTGATAAAAACTAGTTTAAGTTTAAAAAAGAGTTTAACAAAATAATACAATGAGGCGACATGATTTTTCCGCGTTCCCGCCAAAATTCGAAATATGGCTTATTCAGAGGCGATGATTAAAAAAAAGAGTATGACATTAACATGATCAAACATTTGACAGTTAACTATTTATGTGAAAGGGATACCAAACTGTAGAAAACTCCCCGAATCAGTAGCAAAGATGGACCAAACTCAAAGTTTGACACTTCTGGACTTATACTCAAGGCCCAAGTCTGTGCACCATTAGTTAAGATGAACATGAAGGAAAGTGTACATGAATTCTTTTATGGTCTAAATAGCTCATCCAGGCATTTTCTGTTCGTCTAGAGATTTATAGGTCTTATCTAGCATGGACTATTTCGCCGAGGTAGATATTGCATTCATAGCTGAGTAATTTTGAGCATATTAAAATTGTAACAATGTGAAATGTTGTAATTTTTTTAAATAAATTATCCTTTTTCACACCAAAATACATGAAATATACAAAGAGTCGTTAGCACCCGGACAATGAATTCTAATTCCCAGATGTATTCCAACGTGTTAAATAACATTTAATTTTAAAATACATGACTACTGAAAAAAAAAATCAAATAAAAAATACATCAAATTCATATGATAAATATACAATGCTAAGAGAATAATATAACAAAAATTATACAATTTGGAATTTGGTTCTTAAATAAGAACAGTTTCTGTATTATAAAAGATAAATTACTTTATGTTACAATGTTCGATACAAAAATAAAAAATGTATTTATAAAAAGATCAAATCTATATAATAAATAGAACTGTATGCAAGAAACCGTCATCAACACAGACAGAGGCTAACGCATCTGTAAGAAACGTGAGCGTGCGTAATGGTTTTAACTCTTTAGCATAGCGATACATAAAAATGCGGAATTTAGCTAATGATTTTATGCACTATAAACTGGAAAATATAAATGCTCTATTATAGGCGGTTCTATCAAACAGCTCATTTCATATTATAATTATCTAGGCTATAAAACTACAAGAACTAGACATGGGACAGGGGGACAAGATAAGTCCAAGCCATAATGCTTAATATAAAGGAATAATTTTAAACTCTTCATGAAGAACTTTTATTACAACAGGGCCATACCTAAAGTTTGCCCTTCCGTATATATTTCCAGAAGCAATATTTTTTTTTAATAAACTGAATGTTTTCTATCTTAGTCCCACCGTAAAAGTGGTTCATAATGATCAAAATGAATAAGTTTAATTATTCAGTAGTTCAGACCATAATTATGAAACAGATTTTACTATGGAATGGAGCTAACTTGGGCTTCAAGCATTAGCAGTTTCATATAAAATTACAATTCGAAGTTAACATTATGTTCGAAATATCTAAATATATTTTTTGGGATTTGTGGATAATTTAGGTTTCGAACATTGGGCAATTGCAGCTGTTTATTGCAGTGTAGCCACCTTAGCCCTTTTGAGGCTAGATCTAGCAATTTTTACTGTAGGTGAACTCGTTGTTTAATGATTTAGCCCGGAAAGGGCTATCTAGCCCCTTTCTGCCATATTCATTTTCTTAGAAATAATGCACTAGAAACTGAAATGTGTGCCTTACTAACATTTCGATAACATCGAACTTTCGCAATTTCATAGACTATTCATCATCATCATTATCAGCCGTAGGACGCCCACTGCTGGACATAAGCCTCCCCCATGGATTTCCAATAAGGCCGGTTGGAAGCTTCCTGCATCCAGCGCATTCCTGCGGTCTTAATAATATCGTCGGTCCACCTGGTCGGTGGACGTCCTACGCTACGCTTGCCGGTGCGTGGTCTCCATTCAAGAACTTTATTGCCCCATCGGCCATCAGTTCTCCGAGCTATGTGCCCTGCCCATTGCTACTTCAACTTACTAATCCGCTGTGCTATGTCGGTAACTTTGGTTCGTCTGCGAATCTCCTCATTCCTGATTCGATCTCACAGAGAGACTCCGAGCATTGCCCTTTCCATAGCACATTGACTATTGATTTATTTCTATTTATGTGATTAATGTTCTTCTTATGAACCGAGTAAGTGTATCAAAACTCTCTTATTTCATTAGTTGATGTGCCAATTGTCATATTTTCACACATTCAGTTTAATGTTGAAAAATGTTATTGTAATTTAAATACAAAAAATAAATACATACATGATTGAAATCATTAGCAAAGGTATTTTTTTTCACTTTTTACCGCAAGTTAATTCATGATAATTTTGTGCTCCATCTAGCCCTTTTTTTGCTCGATCTAGCCCTTTTTACCTTCTTCAATAGCCCCAATTACCAAAACTACGGTGGCAACACTAGTTTGTTGTCTTTGTTGATTAATTCGTTTTATAATTTATTTCGTTGATATCAGCGGGTGGTCAGTGGTTTCGGTTCTGTTCTGTGCAAGTTTAATACTTACCTTTACATTTACAGTAATTATTTCTTATTTGATAGAAAACATCGTTTCGTAGTGACATTGGAATAAAAACATTTCTGTTTGGATACGACCATCTTTTTCATAAAGGACAATCGAACAAAGAAGTGAAAGTGTCTGTTTATACTTAAAATACTCTGTTGTGTGAATATACAGTCCTGCGAAAAGTTGCGCTTGGCTGGTGCACAGTGTAGTGAACCATGGATAAATCAAGGTAACTTACATAGGAAGTTTAAATGGATGCAATAGAGCTTTGTCTGTTGTTAACATAAATTAATTTAAGAGCACACTGAATATCTAGTATTTTTTATAAATAAATTCTATACGTTGGTATAGTGCTTATTTGTATACTTTTAGCATATAAAACTCAGTATACATACTATATACAACAACTAGCACCAAAATCATTATAATGCACTAATTTTATTCAGTCAATCTATCTACTGATCTCAATTCACTTATAAATTGCTCTTTATCATTTTAGATTTTCGTTATTACTCCTGGAGCCCGGAGAAATTTATTTTGAAGATTTTTCATGCATATTAAATGATGTGGAATCACCAAAAGATGGTAAACCTAGGCAAGGAAGACTCAAGCTGTGCTCAAAATCTCTCGTTTTTGAGCCCAGAGACTGGACATATCCATTGATAAAAATGCATTTCAAAGACTGTGCTAGCATCACCCTCGTCAACAGTGAAATGAATATAATAAAAGTTGTGATAAAGCAATTTGCGGAAATGCTTGAGGAAAATGTTTTGGCACCATATAAGTTTGTCTATGAGGAGAAGGAATTTTATATTTTCTTTGACTTTGCATCAGCAGAAGAGTGTTTGTGTCAGATGCAGCAATTGCAAAGAGCTTCGACGCTGCATGCACCAGAACATAACAGTATGGTAGCTACCATCCTACATTCAAGGTATATGAGGATGGAATTCGACCCTGTGATGATGGATGACTTCACCGAGGAGATAGTTTGTGAACTGCAGACAGAGAAAATATCGCCTCTAGTGAGACATCAGGGAAAGTTAGCATTAACACCCACGTCCATCTACTTTCAACCATTTAGTAATGTTGAAAGTGTAAGTATTAATCATCATTTGATTTCTCCAGATATTGTGCCTATTTTTGATGCCTTTTAATTTTAATGTTGTATAATGTAATTAATAAAATAGAGTTTTTATATAAAATAGGAAGCGCTGACATCTAGAGGAAGCCTATGTGCAGATGGACAACCTACCTAGTATTTAAAGGACACATCCATAAAATGTATGGGGGCTGGTATAATAAAAATCAAAAAATCTAACCACAGCATGCATTACATCTGGAGAAAGTACATCTTATTCAGAGTTTATTACATCAGTTGAGACCAAAAAAGAACCCTCCAATTTTCTAAAAATTTTGATCCTTACGATAAATAAATATATTTTACAAAATAGATAGATTATTTCTAACAACTCTGACTAAGTAACCTTGAAATAACTAATATAAATGCATTTTTATCAATTAGACTCAATTCTTAATGATTTTCTTTAAATATTGCTTTACTGAATGCTCCAACTTTTTATGAATTCTATAATTTTACCAAAATATGACAAAATCAGGTAATAATGTAAGTATAATAACAATAGAAGCACATTTTTTTAACATAGACAGAAAAAAGAACTGTTTGCTGTATTTCCATTATCCATACAATTTATAATTATCATTTAAAAAAATGGAGTGGCGAAAAACTATAAATTAAATATTTTCGAGAAGCCCATAGAGCAAGCTTTCAAATGATGCATATATCATCTTAGTTAGATTTTTCTCTGAATTTTATACAATTTATGGACGTCTCCTTTATTTATAGTGGGTAATTTAGTATAAAGAAAATGAGAACAATATTATGTAATAATATTATTTGTGTTTGGAATAGTGACTATTTATTTACTTTTATATTTAATTTAAATATGTTTTAATGAGTATTAAAATCTAGGTATACAATCTAGAACAATCTATAATTAAAATCTAGTTTGACTCAAGGTAACAGATGCCCCTTCTCTTAACATGTTGTTGAATATTATTTAAGTTGGTGTTATTATGCATTTTGCTTGTTATGTATATCTATAACACATGTTATTTCAATATTAAATATTTATACATACATATTTTAAAATGTTGCTGGAAATACCTTTACTACTTTTTACTACATTGTTTGTTTAGTGAAAATTATGGTAGATAATAATTATACCTGGGGAAAAAAAGAATTTAACTTTGCTCTAAATTTCCGATCCAATTTTTTTTATAAGATTTAGGATTAATACCTGAGTATAAAATCACAAAATGCTGACAACCAGGTGGCGCGAAAAAACGTTTTTGGCTGATATCTCGGAAACTATGCACGGCAAAAGTCATGCACATCATTGTAGAAAATAAAATTATGCATCTTTTTTTCTTGTAACCTTTTTTATAAAACTTACCGTTTACGATTTATGGCCCATTTAGTGAACTGGTTTTTCTATCGTTTTATTGATCAATCTTACATTTCAAGAGTTATCGGCCGCGATAGAAAAACTGTTCCATTAAATGGGCCATAAATCGTTATCGGTAAGTTTTACAAAAAAGTTTACTGGAAACAAAAGATGCGAAATTTTATTTTCTACAATAATGGTCTTCATGACTTTTGCCCTAAAAATAATGTACATAGTTTCCGAGATATCGGCCAAAAACGTTTTTTTCAAGATGGAGCTTGAAGCTCCTTCTGGGTCTGTCAGCATTTTGTGATTTAATGCTCAGTAAGTGATCCTAAACCATACAAGAAAAAATTTGGATCGAATATTAAGTGCAAAGTTGATCTAAAAAAACGTCTTTTTTTCCTGAGGTAATAGTGTTATATGCATAAGCAAATTTTATAGACAATATATATTTTCAGAGCCCTATATTGAAGTTGAAACTGAATCATTTGAAGAGGATGTACAAGCGACGATTTTTGCTAAGGCAAGTTGTATGTATCTGTGTGTTACTTTTTTATTTTATTTCATCTTATTTTGAGCTTTGTGTGGACAATTTTTTGAAATTCGATTTATCGTAGCTAATTTTACAATTAATCCCTGAACTAAAGGGCTTCTTAAATTGGTAGATTTATTGTGAATTTAGCCATCGCTTCACTAAATAAAATTATTCAGCTTTCTTTCTGCTTATAATAGTACAAGATTATTAAAAATAGTAAAAAGCTTACAAATGTTAAAGGTACACCATTTAATAATTAAAAGGCAGACAACTAGCTTAAAGCTGTCTTTATTTTAATTTATAATTCATACAACACACCAAATTTTTACAGCAATTTTTTTTTATAATATGCTTATATTATATATTTTAAATTCTATCCATCAATTTAATTACATTAACTGATGACCTGACTAAGACCGCAGGGAAGCGATGCGTGCAAACCGCCTCCATCTGGTCTTATTGGGAAGGCATATGTCCAGCAGCACCCCTAGCATTGCAAAGGCACAAATAGTTTTCCGCCAATTAAACCCCTCGGAGTGCAAACATTAAGGCAATTGTGAGTTGCCAACTTCTCAATACAAAATCCGTTTATTTCCTGTAATCAGCACTTTAATCACTACGATAAGACTAAAAAAACTGTATAAACTAAGATGTGCGTCTTAGTAAATGACCTAATACTCTAATCATATTTTTACACATAAAGTTGGCTGAAAAGTAAACATGAACTAAAAAGTTTTCTGAAAAAAAAAAATAAGACGTACGAGCGTGCAATATTTCTTTCTCAAGCGATTCATACACAAACATTTTGTTACAATTTAAGACATGAAAAGAGTTTTCTCCCGGAAAGTAAATTTTATCAAAAATGTACCGTGAATTTTCTCGATGTTCTACAGGAAACTCGAAAACACTGGTCGATTCACGATCCTCTTAAGACCGCACATTGCGCTGGATGCAAGTCCCTTCCAGCCGGTCTTATTGGGAATCCATAGGAGAGCCCCACTTAAGTCCAGTACTATGTTCAGTAGTGGACGGGACGTCCTATGGCTGATGGATGGATGAATGGAGAGGATACAATATATGCATTGACATTGACAACCAACATTTTAATTATTTTTCGCAAAAAATGACATGAGCGACATCAACCGTGTACAGTATAGAATTCGTGAATAGTTCGCACGGATCGATGTAGCAATTTTCACGTTATTGTTGATTTTTTGAAACGGCTCGGCCGATTTCGATAAATTTTAATGGGACCAACTTCGACGTGTATGTACCCGTTTCAATAAAAAAAAAGAATTATCTAAATCGTACCACTCCGTAAAAGATATTGGTACGTGGTTCTCAGAGCAAATAAAAAAATCCAGAGGGAACGTCGTTGAACAGTCAAGTGAAGCCGGTTTTTTATACATGTGTGAGTGCGTCGCTGTTGCGCCGCCATAGTTTGACTGACAAGCCAAGGCGTAGTTTCATAGTTACCTGGATGTGTGTGTAATTGTCTGTACACGGCGAGGCGTAGTTTTGGTTGGCTTCACTTGTTTGTTCACAACATTCTCTCTTGATTTTTTTATTTGCTCTGAGACGTGGTTATACATAAAAAAAAATACGCGACTTGAGTACCTCGTCCGGTTTTTCGTCGGTCAAAAAATGGATAAGTATGATTTTCATAGTAAGTTCCTATAGGCCGGGTACCAAGCCCTTTTGTCACTTTTTAAGCCGTCTCAAGGCCTCTGACATGGTTTATAAATTTATGTAACTGGGTCTCTGTGCCTGCAATAAATGGTTTTTATTATTTATTTATTTATTTTATATTAAACGGTTAGAAAACCGGGACCTACCATTTAACGTGTCATCTGAGCCACGGTAGTGCTCAGTTGTAAATGCCACCCGCGGTCACCCATCCAAAGACGACCGTGCTGATTGTTTGCTTAACTTCGATGATCGCTGACGAACACCTTGTCAAACTAAGCTAATACTTTGCCATGCTAGGGGTGCATAGGACATTATACCGCTGATATGATGTAGATGAGCTTAATCAAATCAATGAATGAATCATACCTACCCAATTATTGATATTGATTTCTGCTCGAAGTTTTCCTCTTTCAATAAAAGTGATTCAGTTAGTAATTGTCTGTTTTATTAGAAAACTAGCTGTACCCTGCGCGCGTTGCTACGCCAGCAACTAAAATAAAGTAGGAAAGACATTACACAATTCAGAAACCTTATTTGGTTCATGCATAACAACTGTGCTAAAGATCATCACGTGATCAATTGCATAGTTTACGATTCTATAAAAGGCATACAGACAAGCATTCATTTTTATATACATATTAGAAAATTATATAACGCTCATATTATGACTCGTAATATTTGATGTACTTACCTATTATTGCGAGTAATTAGATTGGCAAACTACGTAATTAATTGTAATGATGCTCTTTGTTCTCATTATTGTTTTTGAGAATCTGTATTAAAGTATAAATGGAGTGACTAATTTTGAGCAAACTTTGAACTTCTTAGGATGCAAAAGGAAACTGCAAACTGAATTGTTGTTTAAGAGTTGTTATAGCTAAAGATATTATATTTTTTAACTAAATAGGTATGAATATAAATTATATTATGTATTTTTTCCTTTTTCATTTAGTTCATGCAATTTAGCTTATAAAATATCATTGACTTGATAGTTGCTACTCCTAACTTGCCTTGATAACTTTATTGTTAATGCTTTTGTATCAATAAACTTTGCTTAAATTGAATATGTAACTTAGTTTCATTAAAAATGGTCGAGCCGTTTTGGAATAAAATAAATTTGCCTTCAATACTACTAGCTATCTATTGGTTATCAATATGAGAAAATATAGTGTAGTTTTTAGATAGTTTCCGAATTTTTAGATCATTTTCAGGGTCTCGAAATATACAGTGCCGAAGAGAGCACCGTCCCGCACATATATCTGACATTCCAATGTGAATATGATCGAGATAGAGTATACAGTTTGTTAGAAGAAAATCCTAATGTAAATCTGGATAATATGCACACTGATGAAAAAACACTCCAATGGCAGAACGGAATTGTATCGAATTATGATTACTTGATGTATTTGAACTGGTAAGTCATTACTTAAGGCGCAATCATCATCGTAATTCATCACATCACTATAATCACTTCATCACCAGAACATCGTCATCACCATTATCACTAGTCTGTATTGACACATTGCTGGGTATAGGCCTCCTTTCTCATATAACAGGGCTGTCCAAACTAACACCTTCGAGGGCCAAATAAATCCTACTAATATTATAAAAGCAAAAGTTTGTGAGGATGAATGGATGTTTGTTACTCTTTCACGCAAAAACTACTGAACGGATTGAGATGAAACTTTGCAATAATATAGCTTATATATCAGAATAACACATAGGCCATAAATTATAATGATATTGCGTAAATGTTCCATAATATAACGATAAGTGTTAAGTAAGCTCAGAGCAAATAAAAAAATCAAGAGAGAATGTTGTGAACAAACAAGTGAGGCCGACCAAAACTACGCCTCGCCGTGTAAATACAATCACATACACATCGACGTACAAGGAAACTACGCCTTGGCTTGTCAGTCGAACTATGGCGGCGCAGCAGTGACGCACTCACACAAGTATAAAAAACCGGCTTCACTTGACTGTTCAGTGACGTTCCCTCTTGATTTTTTTTATTTGCTTTGAGTAAGCAAGTAGGATTCTGCTATCTGCGAGCAAGAAGAAATGTCAAAAAAAAACAACTGTCGAATCGAACAATCGCCAAATCTTTTTTTTTCCACCTTTATTGAGGGTGGAAAAGTAGGGCCTCGGGTTTGAAAAACGGAAAGTGACATAGTCTACTTTTTATCCCGGATAAATAAAGGGTTTACATGGGATAGCACAAAAACCAAAATAACATTAATGAGGATAGAAAGGGTAGAAACTAGTTTACAATAAAGATGGAGGGCCGCAGAGAAAAATATTTTCAGTTTTCAAGTAAAAAAAAAAGCAACATTTTTAATTTTTTATTTCCATTGAATATCCCGTCAGCCGTTGGAAAGATTGTTTTCCGTTCTCAACGTAGATACCCAAATCTGTTAGATAGGTATGACGGGAAATGAGTTAAGTTGGCAACTCACTCACACAAAATATTTTTCGGGAATGGTCCAGTAAAACATAAATTCACTTTTAAATGATGCCTTGCGAATAGAATGTAGCAAAAATAATGACAAATAAATTATATCAAATATTGATTGTTTTGACAAAAAAATCTCTGCAAAACTGTTTTCTGACTAAAACATGAGCTGACTAAAACATGAGTCGCGGGCCGCATGAAAACAAGCCGCCGGCCGTTGTTTGGACAGCCCTGTCCTATAGTATTGTTCCAAGTTTCGGACTAATCTCATAATCGAGTGACCCACAATGTATCTGACGTCATCGACTTATAACGCATATAATATAGGTTCATATTTATGATTTATTTCGTTGTACTATTATCATAATAACTGCGAAGTTACTGGGACAAATTTAGCGCGAGTTTGATTAGGATCGCGTGCACTTTTGTCTCGCCTTTCTAGTTGAGAGCGAAACGAAAGCCAAATTAATTGAAAAGTTTTGACTTGCGCTATATCTCATAGTACAGCTAATGAAGCTCAATTTTAAATAAGTAAAGCACAGGTGTTACTCAAGCATAAATTAAGTAGAAAACTGCTACTATAGCTCATATTCAGTGCTATGCGAGACGAGCCCGCGTGCTATTACCCCAACCTTGAGAAAGATCGCCAAATGCGATCGAAACTTGTGCTTTACTTATTTAAAATGTGCGAAAACCACGCTAGTTTCCATAGTGAAATGAAGCTTCAAGCTACCAATTTAATGTGTCCTATTATACTTAAGTCATTAAATAAGTGTCTTATCTTAAAACCTATATTAGGCATTTGTCAATATACTGTATTAGCTGATCCGGCAAACTTCGTTTCACGCAATATCTTTATATATGATAGCCTATGTGTTATTTTGAGGATAAGCATTACTATTGCAAAGTTTCAGCTCAATCTGTTTTTCTTCTATGGACTTTCCGGACGATATTTTCACCACTGGATTTTTTTCCAGTCCTTACACAATTTCCAAAGAATTCATTGGTACGGGACCGAGATTTAACGTAGTGGGTTCAAATTATAATTGTAAGGCGATTGTTACTACCATAGCATAGTCCACCACGGCTTTTCACTTTTGACACCCGTACACCATCCGTCTTTAATAGCCTACTGTTGAACACAAGTCTACCCTTAAACTTTTTGTTATTATGGGTTTAGAAACAATTTTCCATAGCACTACCTCTAATATTTTATTATTTTCAGCCTAGCAGACCGTAGTAAAAACGACCTGACTCAATACCCAGTGTTCCCATGGGTGGTAGCAGACTACACGTCAGACCGTCTAGACTTGACCAAGGCCGAATCCTTCCGAGACCTGTCCAAACCCATGGGCGCCCTCAACCCGGATCGATTAGAAAAACTCAAAGAGAGATATAATGAAATGTGCGATCCTAAATTTTTATACGGGTCTCATTATTCGGCACCCGGACTGGTTCTGTTTTATCTCGTAAGTCTTATTTTTTAGTGTTTACTAGCGACCCGCCCCGGCTTCGCACAGGTGGTAGGTATACATACAAACCTTTCTCTTGAATCACTATATCTATTTTTAAAAAACTGCATCAAAATCCGTTGCGTAGTTTTTAAGATATAAGCATACATAGGGACAGACAGACAGCGGGAAGCGACTTTGTTTTATACTGTTAGCGACTAGCTGACCCGGCGAACTTTGTGTCACGCATCTTTATAAATTAAATCTTATGTATTATTCTGATGTATATACATTATTATTGCAAAGTTTGAAAGAGTAACAAACATCCATCAATACAAACTCATAAACTTTCGCGTTTATAATATAGTAGGAGTCTATCCTACTCCTACTTCTATTCAAGTCCACTGCCTAAAGACTTTAATTTGTCGTTGCTTTGGTTGGTTCTATATTGGCTCCGTATGTCACTATCTCACTACAGAGCAGCTCAGACCAAATAAAAACATTAAGACAGAATGTTGTGAACAAACAAGTGAGGCCAGCAAAACTATGCCTCGCCGTGTACAGACGCAACACACATGTACTCGGACACGTACAAAGAAACTATGCCTTGGCTCGTCATTCGAACTATGGCGGCGCAACACCGACGCACTCACAGACGCACAGAGAAAACTGTTTCATAAAACAACTAAAAATAATCCTTTTATCGAAATGCTATGACACATTATACGAATTTTTTAGCGATAATCTAGAGAACATAATAATAAATCGGTCCAATACAAATAATAAAATTGCCATACCCTTATAGGGACATATGTACTCGTATCACTATACAAAACGTGTTAACTAAGAACCGCATGTAAATTTCATATGTTGCATTCAATAAATGATTTGACTTTGACTCACACAATGTGTGAGTTTCATACATGTCATGTATGAAAAACCGGCCTCACTTGTCTGTTCATGACGTTCCGTCATGATTTTTTATTTCGTCTGAGCAAAACAGTAGCATTTTGTGGCATATTCTCATCGTGAAAAGGATCATTGTCCACAATAAACAAACTTTTATATCTTCAAGAACACATTATAATAATTCTTTTCAGCGCTAGATCACAATACTGTGTCGAACATGCACTGGTATTTAGTTCAAAATTCTGGTTGGTGCAGACTAAGTATGGTGACAAAGTCAATAGTCTTTATTCGTAGAAATTATAGAGCAAAGATCTTAATTTTATATTTCCTACAGAACAACACAATTACGAAAATTAGTTAACTTAAAAATAGTTAATTAGTGACGCTTAATATTAAGCAAGCCTGTAGCTTGTTTCGTGAATTCTCGTTGTTTATTTCTAGATTCTTCGTACAGCTTAGAAAAAATGTCTATATTGCTATTTTTTTTCAGGTCCGGAAATACCCGCAATATATGTTATGTCTTCAAAACGGCAGGTTCGACCATCCCGATAGAATGTTCAATTCCGTCCGAGATGTGTACAACAACTGCCTGAGAAATATGTCCGATTTTAAGGTAATTGTATTTTCAGAAAAGTTACGTTCTCGAATGGATTTTCACGCATAGGCAGGCGCAGCGTAGTGGTAAGTAGGATGTCTATGGACAAGATGTAGGCCGAAACACACAAATCGGCGGATGTGAAGTTAGCTGTGCAATATCCAATCCTGACTGAAGCTCACATATAGTTGCGAGTTGATTGGGTTTCGCGTAGCTAACTTTACATCTACCGACTTACTATGGTTCGGTATATACGCATACGATCTTATAATGATTGCAGGGACGGTTGTCCAACATCGGACATGATGATGACGAATTTTTCAGATTTTGTGCATATTGTTTTTTTTATCCTAGGGTCAGGGAAATCAAACGACGTCCAGTATTTTCCATACATGATGTGTATTTTCCATTTTATACACGAGTAAATGAGTTAAGTACATTTTCCATTTTCATGATGATTATTAATATGAGTTATATATCTCTACCATTTAAACCGTTGTGTAGTTACTTAAAATATTATATGCCTTTGGTAGAACAGGCACGAGCGCCGTATACTCCGTCTAGTAGTCCTAATGCTATGCTGCCCAAATTATCTAAGCCCTGCGATTAAGCCACAGAACAAAGAGGTATTTTACCATAATGTAAACAACGTGAAGGAAAGAGAAATACTCGCAAACATTACATGTTGGAATGAGATAGAGCAACCTTCGCATAGTAACCCTACATTGTGTATAAAACGTTATGATGCCATATTATTAAGTCCAAGTCAATTGCCCTGCTTTACTTTCAATTTGTAAACAGGTCACACGGTCAAAGTTTTCACAGAATTAATGTATCATCCTGACGGCGTCTTCAGCTTTTACGGTTACTCACTATTCGAGTTAGTATTGCATTTTCCTATGCGGATGTTCCGTTTCTTTTTTTCCGGGAAACACATTTCCGCTATGGAAAGTTTAAGTAAACAAAACACTATCGGTCTTACCACAAAAGTTTGAGCACGTTTTAGACACAGTTTAACGAAACAAATGGCACGGTTAAACAGTGTTTAAAGTGTGTTTAATTTTTTTTTGTGAGCCGGTATAGTTTTTAGACACGCTGGTAAACTTAAACAATCTTTAATGGTATTATTGAAACCCTTATTATAAAGATCAATAGTAACTAAAAGTTCAGATGAAAGTTAAAGTCGAGGGCTTCTGTAGAGCAACTCGGTGGTGTAAAGACCTGCAAAGTAGCAGTACTGAAAGTTTACAGATTTAGTTACCTACTTACTAAAGTTTGTGGTAACAATAAAAGTACCGTATTTTAAAAAGTACCTACATACTTAAATATAACCGTATGAATAAGAATTTCCTGAAATATCATCTGAAAAATACTTACAAAAAGCAGTACAATCGGCTCTCATTTCTAACAATTGTGTATTTTTCACGAACAATGACATTGCTAATGTGGGTGATTCATTGTAAAAATGGTTTTCATGACTCAAGGGCCTTGCTGTCTGGCGTCGCCTCGAGAATTACGCAACTGTGTTGTAATCTGCGACATCAGTTGATTCAGTATTGTTTCTACGAGTATGCTATGGTTTATTTTGCTTTGTAATTTAGTCTACTGCGTACATCTTACGCGGTTTATGGTACCTAACAAAAAAACAGCTGTTCCAGACATTTAGTAGGTAGTCTATTATACAGGATTATTTCTAATCTATTAGCATCCTTTTAGGGGCTTATTCTGTAGTACCTCAAAACTAACAACTTTAGTACTGCGACTCAAAAAAAAAATAATGAGCTGTTCTATACATTTTGTCGCGGGTGAACAATATTTTTCTATAGAATAACATTTTTTTTTGAGTTTTGATAAAAGTCGCAGAAAGTAAGCTGTCGCTCCTAAAAGGATGCTAATTGATTAGCAATAACCCTGTATAATTATCTTTAGTGTGATTTTTCTATAGAACAGCTTATTGATATCAAGTTCTGTCAGTTTGATAAAAGTTTTTCATCCTCACACACACCTATGCAAAGTGCATACTACGCACTGTCGCGCATCGCTGAGCAGCGTAGGACGTCCACCCACAAGATCTGATTGAACAGCAGGATCGCGCTGCATGTAAGCTACATCGACAAGATATAAATAAATAAATAAATATTTGTGGACATCTTACACACGGTCTCTGACCCCAAACTAAGCATGGGTGTGATATGGCTGCCAGAGACTAATATACTACATATACATATTTTTAAATACATACTTATATAGATAGTGACTAAATAACACCCAGACACAGATCAAACACCTATGTTCATTACGTAAATTTTTGCCCTGGGTGGGGATCGAACCCACGCCTCTGACCCAGAAGTCAGGGTTACTAACCACTGAGCCACCGAGACAGTTAGGCAGATAACAACTAGTGTTATGTTTGTTTGTTTTTGAATCAGTGGACGTCCTACGAATGTTAAATGACATGAAAGTATTTTTTTTAAAAATAAAGTACCTACTCTTTTCAAACGAAAGGCTGTCTTACTTTCGGCTCATTATATGGCCAAGCCTTTGGGCGTAGCAGGTAAAAGTAGGCAGCTGTTCTTTTATTAGAGAAATACTCTATAATAGATCCAACCGTTTTTTTTTCTTTTTGACAGCACCAATAGAACACACGAGACTGTTACACACGACAGCCATAGAACGTAAATTTTTAAAAACGTTTGTTATTTTATGTAATTTACAAAAAAACTACTGCACTTATGGACTCAATTTGTCAAAGATGATTATTATACGGGATCAAGGAGCAAACTTAGGCAGTTGTCATATTTTTAAAACCTCGCATTTAAAAGTGAACTTTTGCGTAACATGACGCAGTTACGTTCTATTGGTGCTGTCAAAAAGAAAATAAACGGTAGGATCGATTATAGCTACCTCAATGGGCAAGCTTATAAAACAGCATTCCTTTCACAGGAACTAGTCCCCGAATTCTACGACATAGAATCGAAAGGCGACTTCCTGACGAACAGTTTCGAGATCGACTTCGGCGAGCGCCACGACGGCAGGAAGGTCAACGACGTAGCTCTCCCGCCCTGGGCGAAGTCTCCTTCGGAATTCGTGGAGAAGCTCCGAGAGGCTCTGGAGTCGGAATACGTGTCGAGGCACCTGCATCTGTGGATCGATCTCATTTTCGGCTACAAGCAGAGAGGCGAAGAATCAGTGAAAGCTAATAATGGTGAGTACTGAAATAATCATAATAATTTTAGCCGACTTTTAATGATTGATCACGGGTGACATTTACACTGAAAGTTGCTATCGGATGACAATATGACATGACATGACAATTATGAAGGCGCCATTGTAAATGTAATACCAACGTAAGTAGTGTTCTCTCTATCGAATGCCTAAAGTGAAAAAGAAGCGGAAATATTCTAAATTGCTAATATAACTACGATGGCGCCTCCATAATTGAGCCTAATGGCTCCTTTACCCGTAACTTCTGTTCAGGGGCTGTAAAATTTAATCATTAGAACGGCTGAACATATGTATACTTACTAACGAGTAAAAGCAGGAGCGAGCATTGAAAATCTATGATGGTGCGAACGGGAGAGCATAGCATACGACCCTCTACGAACGCTAGAAATTATTGTAACGTTTAAAAAATTGAGCTTCTATTCTTTTTAAATAGCTCTAAAATAAGGTAGCGAAGTGCAATGGTTCCGACGTTCGTAGTAGGTTACGTTTTTGTGACAAAATGAGTAGTCTGATTTTCTACTGACGCCTAAAAGGAGGAGGTCCTTATTTGTCTCATTATATTACTCGATACTTGTATCTATTAAGTAGAGGATTCTCGGGAAATGTACTGTATCAGCCTTTTTTTTAATAGTCCACTGCAGGACTTAGGCCTACACACGAAGGGTGTTTGGGCCATATCCACCACGCTGGCCCAGTGCGGGTTGATGGATTCACATACGCCATCGAATTTCTTCTAATCTATTATATAAAAGGCTTCCCTGAGTGACTGACTGACAGACAGCCTACGGCCCAAACCGCTTAAGATATGAGCTTGAAATTTGGAATATAGGTACATTGAACGACGTAATGGAGCACTAAGGACGAAAATTTTGAACTTTCGACTTCTAAGGGGGTAAAACGGGCCCTTTTCGTTTGTATGTAACTTTTTATTCCCTGTACCGATTGACTTGAAACTTTGTATACATCCTTTTCAAACAAAATAAAAGTTACGTTTTTTCCTGTTTTTCCGAATTTTCTTCATCTAAGGGGTCAAATAAGGTCCCAAAGTTGGTGAAAAAAGCATCAATTACATCGAACCAGCTGAACGGTTATGGTTGAAAATTGGTATGAAGGAAGCACACAGCATGTTTTAATACAGGAACTAATAAAATCCAGGAAAATCTATAAGGTTCCTTAGGGATACGCAAAATTAATAAGTTTAGGCTACAGCCCAAACCGCTGAAGATATGAGCTTGAAATTTGGAATATACGTACATCGTACGACATAATGAAGCACTAAGGATGAAAAACGTACCCAATTCTAACTTACGGGGTAAAACGGGCCCTTTTTGTTTGCATGTAACTTCTTATTCCCTGTACCGATTGACATAAAACTTTGTATAGATGCTTTTGAGACTAAATAAAAAATATGACTGTACCTGTTTTTCTGAATTTTCCTTAAAAAAAATCCTTAGGGGTCAGATACGTCCCAAAACATCAATGCGCTTTTTTAAATAATTTAGTATGTAGAATAGGATTATGATAATGATAGTTTATCTTTAATTAGGGCAAAATAGGTCCCCAAAAGTTTACGATTTTTTTTATTTTGTGAGCCAATAGTCTTAAACTTAGCGCACATATGGATCAATATAGGTATATGCTATGGGATCAACCCTGACAAGCAAAAATTACCTACATTTCCCATACATTTTGTCGCGGGTCGATGAACTTTTTGTGTTGAACAGCTGATTTTATTCACGTGCTTTTGGGGTTGGTACCATTGTAAAAGTTAATCAAATTATGAGTATAATAGCAACCTAGAACATGCCTGACTAGAATTACGACTTGTGTGCCATTTTTTCATTTGCCTGGAAAATTAAATTTCTAATGACTTAATGAAACATGTCGAACACCTGTACCGGCCTTAATTAATAGTGCACTACTGAAAATAGGTACTACGGATAGCACTACGGATATTTTATCTCCCCCTCTTTTCAATATTTATGGCGAGTACATTATGAGGAGAGCCTTAGAGGGGTGGGAGGGAGGCATCGCGGTCGGTGGCAATAAAATCAGCAACCTACGATATGCAGATGACACCACGTTGTTCGCGTCCTCCGAGCGCGAGCTTGCAGAACTGTTCAGCCGGGTAGAGCGAGAAAGCGAAATGGTCGGACTTTCGGTCAACAAATCGAAAACCAAAGTAATGATCATTGACCGAGCTGGACAGAGCGCACGCACAGAAGAACTGGCTGATCTGGAATGTGTGAAGGAGTTTGTGTACCTGGGCTCAATGATCAGCGATCAGGGAGGCTGCGAGAAAGAAATTCGGAGACGTACACAGATGGGGAAAGCCGCTATGGGCAAGATGACAAAGATCTGGCGAAACAGGAATATCTCCAACGCAACCAAAATGAGACTTGTAAAAACGCTGGTATTCTCGATATTCTTGTATGGCTCCGAATCATGGTCAATTCGCGCGGCAGACCGCAAAAAGATAGAATCTTTTGAAATGTGGTGTTGGAGGAGAATGTTACGCATACCGTTGACAGGGAAACGCACTAATAAGTCCGTTCTTGAACAGTTAAAGATTAAGACTAGACTTTCCACCATTTGTTATCAACGAGTCTTAACTTACTTTGGTCACATCGCCCGTAGGCAGCCCGATAATTTTGAGAAACTGGTTGTAGTTGGGAAAGTAGATGGCAAAAGACCACGTGGACGCTCACCTACCCGTTGGTCTGATCAGATTAAGTTGATAACCGGGCTTCCAGTTTCCACTGCTCTGAAGAAAGCCGAAGATAGGGCGGAGTGGAAGCAATTCGTCACTGATTCCGTCAAGGCATTTCAAGACGGGCACGACCTTCAGCAATGAAGAGGACGAATAAGAAGAATAGCACTACGGATAATAGAAACAGGTGGCTCTTAAGATGAACATGGACAAGACGAAAGTCATGTGTAATTCCCATGTTTTACCTACCCCGATTTCTGTTGGAAACTCGCTTCTTGAAGTCGTTGACTCGTACGTCTACCTAGGACAAGTAGTCCAGTTAGATAGGTCCGACTTCAACAAAGAGGCCAATCGCCGAATTCAACTCGGCTGGGCAGCGTTCGGAAAAGTGCGTAGTGTCTTCACGTCCGACATACCTCAGTGCTTCAAGTCGAAAGTTTTCGACCAGTGTGTGTTGCCAGTGATGACTTATGGCACAGAAAGGTGATCTCTCACTATGGGCCTTATTAGTAAGCTCCAAGTAGCCCAACGAGCTATGGAGAGGGCTATGCTCGGAATCTCTCTGCGAGATCGAATCATTAATGAGAAGATCCGTAGAAGAACCAAAGTTACCGACATAGCCCAACGGATTGGCAAGTTGAAATGGCAATGGGCAGGGCACATAGCCCGGAGGGCTGATGACCGTTGGGGTCGAAAAGTTTTCGAGTGGAGACCAGGTACCGGCTAGCGCAGCGTAGGACATCCACCCACAAGGTGCACGGATGACCTCATTAAGACCGCAGGATCGCACTGGATGCAAGCCGCTTCCAACCGGTCTTATTGGAGATCCATAGGGGAGGCCTATCTCCAGCAGTGGACGTCCTTCGGCTGATGGATGACTGAAAATAGGCCTATCCGCGAAGGGTAATTGGGCCATATCCATCACGCCGGCAGAGCACGGGTTGCTGAATTCACATACGACATTGATTTTTTCTACGTACGTACAGGTTGCCTCAATGTTTTCCAGCAATGAAAAGTGAAATTTCTTACATAGTTACTCATACAATTATTATTATTGGCTCCCTCGGTGGCTCAGTGGTTTGTGACCCTGACTTCTGGGTCAAAGATTCGTGGGTTCGATTCCCAGGGCAAATATTTATGTGATGTTCAAATGTGTTAGCTCTGTGTCTGGGTATTATTAATGTATTTTTATTTATTTATTTAACACTTTCTTGCACACCATATGTACAAAAGGAGGACTTAACGCTAACCAGCATTATCTGCCAGTCAACCTACAGGTACATGTACTCGTATATGTAGTATATCAGTCTCTGCCAGCCAAATCACAATCTTTGCTTAGTTTGGGATCAGAGACAGTGTGTGAGATGTCCCCCAATATTTATTTTATATATTTATTTATTATTGAGTTAAATTCAGAAATTCGGCAATTAGTCATCCAAAAATTCACGTACTCCGTAATAAGCTTTAGATACAAGTAAATGAAATAACCAAATACTGAGACAATTCAGGCTAAACCGTAGGCATTATTTTGCAAGTACGAGTAATACGGTAATAGGCTCAGTTATGAAGACGCCATGGTAAATATAATAACAACATTAAAAGTGTTTTCTCTATCGAATCCTTAAAGTAAAAAAGAAACAGAAATAATTATGATAATTAGCTATTATAATTACGATGGCGCCTTCACAATCGAGCCTAATGTGGGCTTAACCACGAGCTACTATTATTTTAAGTAAGTGCCAAGAAAACGCGGACCTAACTGTGGGTTTTTATCATTTTAAGCAGTTACGAAAATAACGCGGGCCAGACCGTGGGCTATTATCATTACAAGTATTACAAAAACGCAGGCTAAAGGCATGCTACTATAATTTTAAGGATTTATTAAGACAACACGGGCCAGACCGCGAACTATTAGATATTATTATAAGCAAATGCCAAGATAACGCGGGTTGTTTTAATTAAGTAAGTATTAAAACAACGTGGGCCAAACTGTGGGTTATTTTATTATCATTGTAAGTACCTGGAAGAAATCGCTATGAGCGATAAGGTCGCCCTTGTACCCTGTAAATTTACTTAGTCCTAAGAATGTTTGTATTTGTTTTTGTTTGGTGTACAATAAAGTATATATTATTATTATTATTATTATTTCACTTTATTTGATATACATCTCTCGGGCCAAGCCCGGTATTTTGATGGGCATCAGTGGAGCCGAAGCCAACACTGAGAGGCCCTTTTTAAACATCATTTAGCTATGTTGTAGGGGTGAAGGTACAAGGAGCCTATTGTGAGTAATGAATTGAAAAGATAATGGGTTATTGCGGTGAACTTCTGGGTGTTATACAAAACTGGATTATGGAATGAGGTACGGCACCCGCCAAATAATGCCTCATTTCAAATATTCAGGCGGGTGGTGACTTGCCATCTACTAAATGGGCCCCTCATAATAGCTACCGTATATTGGCGCCGGAGAAGCAACATTGGTGTTATTATTATTAAGTACCTAATTATTAACACAACGCGAGCTAAACCGCAGGCTATTATCATTTTGAGCAAGTACTAAGACAATACGGGCCAGACCATGGGCTATTATCATTGTAAGTAATACGACAATGCAGGCCAAACGGCAAGCTTTTATATTTTTAAGGAAGTATTAAGACATCGCAGTCCATGCTGCGTGCTATAAATAACCATCTTAAGTAAGTACTAACAATACGCGGGCCAAACCGTGATCTATTATCATTATAGGCAAATACTGTTACAATTTTGACCAAACCGTGGGCATTATCCTTGCAAGTAATTTTAAGCAAGTATTAAGACAACGCAGGCCAAATCGCGGACTATTAGATATTATTATAAGAATGTACAAAGACAACGTAGATCAAACCGCGGGCTATTTTCATTTTAAGTAAGTACCTATGTACTAAGACAACGCGGGTGAAACCGCGGGTTTTAAGCTAGTGACATATATGCAGGTTGCCTCACGATGTTTTCCTTCACCGAAAAGCCAGCGGTGTTAAATTCCGTACATAAATTCCAAAGAATTCATTGGTACGGGACCGGGATTTGAACCCACGACCTCACGATTGTAAGGCGGGTGTCACTACCACTAGACCATCACGGCTTCAAATAGTCGGCTTTCTTGTGAAATAGTCTCATAACATTTTCATTAACTTGCATTTTTTTCACTAACTCTGAAAAAATTATTCAGTGCCATGCAGGGGACTGGTACCATTGTCCGAAGTTAGTTGTCACGATTTTAACAAAAAATAATTAGTCTGATCATGGCTGGTCGAGTTCCGGGTTGAATAATGTTAAGTTTATTTAAACTCAGCTTACGAATAATTATGATTACGAGGTTTAAGCTGAAGCAAACTTGAAGGCGTCTGTGAAATTAGCTACAAGCTGTACAAATTATCACAATGATAAAACTGGAAACATACTATCAGACGCGGCTTACGGACGCGACTGACAGCCGCGACTGATAGGTATCTAGACTATGAAAGTACACTGAGCCGTGCACACTATCGGACATAAGTCGCGGACGACCTTGAGCGTTCGAACGTCCGAGAGCGATCTGGCACACCGGATGTTTTAAGACTGTGCACACTGCTAAGTCGCGGCTGTCAGTCGCATATATATAGATAGTATGTTTCCGGCTTTAGCTCGTATTCACAAACGCCATTAAATTTATTAGGCCGGTTGATTTTGGCAGGTGCAGTAATATAGCCTTAATATTGTACTCAACAAAATCTTGGTGGTCTGCTTTTTTGCCCATTTGGGTATTCCAACATCTTCACGTGACTTACCGAATGGACCATAGCTCTCAGCACTTTTCTGTTGACTTCTCTTTGACTTTAGTTCAACCGTAGTACCCATTCGGCTTACACAAAGTTCTTCGTTGTTATAGTAACTGATTCTTTAGATCTGCGTGCAGCGTGCGTTATCTTTAGTGTGATCGATGGTTATCATCAGGCGAGTAGAGGTCGAAAGAGAACGTTTTTGCGAAAGACGAAAACCGTTGCTTTTTTTGTAGTGGTTCCACACTTATCATACATTCAACTCTTTATAACAAATCTATAAAAATGTACCATAAATACATCAACTCTTTATTGACACCACAAAAATTAACATCAGTGACTGTACTGTGGCATAATGAAATGAAATGAAAAATGAAATGAAATTGTTTATTCACCAGACGATGTCCACAGATTAAATTAAAATTACAATTCAAATACTAAAATGTCAACAAAAAGAATAAAATTACAATATAAATACTAACATGTCAAAAAAAGCTAAATAACGGGAGCGTGATACGCTCTCCACGTTCGATGCAGGGGACTGGAGTCCCACTCTCTCGCCGCCGAGACCAGGGAGTTGGAGGAGCGGTACAACGCCGCGCGGGCGCAGGCCGAGCGCGCCCGCAGCAGCGCCTGCCAGCCGCGCGCGCGCCCCATAACGAGAGCGACAATAACAAAGTATTATATGTATTGATGATTGAAAAAATAAGAATATAGTTGAAAGCACTGTTTTTGTTTAGGTATTAGATGTACTTCGGTCACCAACTGTGTTACGCGTATTATTTGCAGTTGTACTTACGCACAGACCATAATAATTATCAGCTGTTATCTAGGTATTTCCGACGAGTATCGATCCGATTCTTATGTGGGATTTATTAGTATTGCATCGTAGTATTTCATCATCTGCAGCTCTTTACATTATTTCATTTTTTTTCTTTACACTACTTGAGTTGCCTATAGCGTAGTGACGTCACCGTCTAGAGATTTTTCTTCGATTTTCTCGAAAATAAAAGCAAAACAGAGACGCCGCGCTATTCATTTAACTAATTACTATCAATTATGCATTATGCAAGACGCTACCAACCGGTTTTATTGGAGATCTATGGGGAGGCCTATGATCAGCAGTGGACGTTATGCCACATCAATAATAATTTAGTTAGCGATATTTCTATACGATATCAGATTTAGTTTGCTTCTATAAAAACAAGAGAATTACAGAAGTCGACATTGAGGCGGCTTAACTCAAGGACTTACAATGAGGGCGTTCCGGTTCGCTGCACAGGTTCAAATCCTGTCGTCGAAGTTTTTAACAGTCTATAAGATGTTAACATAATATAATTTCTTACAACGTTTACTGTGAGACCAACAAAAAAAAAGTTGTTCCTTACTCTGTGTCGAGATTCAATGAACTTGTTGTATGGAACGGAAGCTTCTCTGTAATGTACCAACCTTTTTAATAGTCCACTGCAGGACGTAGGCCTACCCACGAAGGGTGATATCTATCTATAGAGACACAATCGCGCAAAAAAGTGTCCGGGCTAAAACTCTGCCCGAACTACTTAGTAGGCAGGCTTTTTTGTTAGTCGTTAGGCGATTGCAAGCCGACTACAACGCCGCGCGATACCAAAGTGCTCGGTTACAAGCACTAATTAGGTGACAAAACATCGAAATTCGAAAAAACAGGTCATTTTATACTATATATAACGGGACTGAACTCACGTGTGGGGATAGTCGTAACGACTATAGTTTCGGTCGCATTCGGCGACCTTTCTCAAGTTGGCGAGTGCTAGCACGCCGAGCCGTCTCGCAATGCACTGTTATATATAGTATAAAATGTGTGAAAACCACGTTAATTTCCATAGTAAAATAGGTCATTGTAAATTATTTAATGTTAATAATATCCAAGTCGGTATGTATGACGGCGCTCTGACATTTTTTACTACTTTCAGTTAGGGACTGAGGCTCTGTAGATATTTGCTCGAAGAACGCAATGGTTCACGATATTTGGGTTGGCTTTTTAGTAAAAAATGTACATAATTATGAGTATGTATGCTCAGAGCAAATAAAAAATTTCAAGAGGGAACTTCGTTGAACAGTCAAGTGAGGCCGGTTTTTTATACATGTGTGAGTGCGTCGCTGTTGCGCTGCCATAGTCCGACTGACAAGCCAAAGCGTAGTTTGCTTGTACGTTGATGTGTGTGTAATTGTCTGTACTGTTTTGGTTGGCTTCACTTGTTTGTTTACAACATTCTCTCTTGATTTTTTTATTTGCTCTGAGTATGTATGTACAATTGTACATTATACATATATCTATCTATACGAGGTGACTGCGAATTGGTAATCTCCAGGATGTAGTAGTGATCGTCATTTTGGCCAACTTTCGAAATTGCAAAAAAATCGGCTATTCATCATTATGAACAACTTTTACAACGGGGCCAAACCGAAATTCGAGAAAAAAACCTGTTTCATACATTTTGTCGATTCCGAGGTATAGTTTTCTATGGAACAGCTGATTTTTCTTTGTTCTCTTTTCTGAGCTCGAATTAAGTATGGGTTGGCTCCATTAAAAGTTGGTCATAACGATGATCTTAATCACCCTCTTTTGGCTCTACGAGCAATATTTGCTCGAAGGGCTTAGTACAGGCCTAGTACAGGAAGCAGACAACCCTGTATTCATAGATTGACTGCTTCGGTGGCTCAGTGGTTAGGGGGCGTCCATAAATTACGTGAGGTGTTTTATTAAATTTTCTGACCCTCCCTCCACCGTTGGTAAGATGTCGTGAGATTTTGTTCCCCCATCCCCCAATCTCACGTGAGATTTTTTAGTGTGGGTTTCTTACGAAAACGCGTTGGGTTGTTATTGTAGAAAGAAAAAAAACAATTTACTTCGTGCTTTTATTTACGACTTGTTAAGACTAGTATTTTTTTAACAATAGAATACTTAAATCATGACTACTGTGATAAAAAGAAAAAAATATGGATTAATGGCGTGAAAACAAAGGACGGGCTACACTGTACCGTAAATTCAGACAAAATTGAGCTATTTGGTATAAAATAAATATGGTGGTTTGACATTCAGTAGATGTATAATGTCGAAGTATGCATGAAATTATTTTCTTTCGAACGAATTAGGGAATAATCTTAATCGTATTACGATGACGCTCAAGATTAAATCTTGAGCATGTACATACAATTTCGATTGAATGGACCAAAATAGTATTTTTTTTTGTTTCAATCAGAACAAAAATTGCGTGATATTTGTCGAGACCCTCCCTCTCCCTAACGTGAGATTATATGAGATTTGACTCGACCCCCTCCCCCCCTAAATCATCTCACGTAATTTATGGACGCCCCCTTAGTTACCCTGACTTCTGGATCAATGAGGCGTGGGTTCGATCCCCACCCAGGGCAAGCATTTATGTGATGAACATAGGTGTTTGCTCGAACTGTGTCTAGATGTTATTTAGGTACTATTTATGTAAGTATGTATTTAAAATATGTATACGTAGTATATCAGTCTCTGGTAGCCATATCACAAGCTTTGCTTAGTTTGGAGTCAGAGACCTTGTGTAAGATGTCCCCTAATATTTATTTATTTATTTAATATTTATATATGTATACTATCTCTGATAGTCTGCGCTTCGTAACGTAGAGCAACACTGTGTATAATAGTTTGAATAATTAGAGTTCCGTACCCAAAGGGTAAAACCGGGACCCTATTACTAAGACTCCGCAGTCCAACTGTCTGTCTATCACCAAGCTGCATCCCATGAACCGTAATAGCTAGAAAGTCGAAACACTGATGACGCATTTCTGTTGCCGACAACAAATGCTAAAAATAGAAAAAAATATTATTTAAGGAGGGCTCCCAACAAACGGTAACAGGAAGATGCTTGAAATATTAAGTGGTATAATTACTTCCATGGCCGTGGTGGCCTAGAGGTAGTGACACCCGCCTTACAATCGTGAGGTCGTGGGTTCAAATCCCCGGTCCCGTACCAATGAGTTCTTTGGAATTTATGTACGGAATTTCACACCACTGGCTTTTCGGTGAAGGAAAACATCGTGAGGCAACCTGCATACGTCCTTAGAAGAAATTCGATGGCGTATGTGAATCCACCAACCCGCACTGGGCCAGCGCGGTGGATATGGCCCAATCACCCTTCGTGGGTAGGCCTACGTCCTTCAGTGGACTATTAAAAAGGCTGGTACAGTACAGTACAGTATATTAAAAGGGTTTCCTTTCCATACGATGCGGAATCCTACATGCGCGAGTCCGACTCGCATTTGGCCTATTATAGTTATTTATCAGAGCGTTCAGCAGAATAGCTGGCTCGTTGTTGGTTCTAACAGATTTCCGCCGGCAATTTATTGACAGAGAATGTTTAATGTTCTATTGTGTGAGCTCGAGTTTATGTATTTCCCCGCTGTTGACTCTTATCATTTGATACAATAAGCCCAGCAAACGCTCTTCACGTATCTACACTTATATTATTTACTTTTTAACCGACTTACAAAAACGAGGAGGTTCTATCTTCGTTTGTTCGTCTGCATGTATTTTTTTGTGTATTTTCATCGATATTTTCGTCAGTCGTGAACCGATTTAAAAAAAAATGTTTGGCAGATTAGAGATCCCATTTGAATTGTATCGAAATCGGTTCAGCCGTTTTTTAAAAATCAGCAGTAGTTTTAAAAATTACTACATGGACGGCACATCGATTCGTGCGAACTATTTGAATTCTGTAAACGGTTGAAGACTGTTGTGCCATTTTTGGCGAAAAATAATAATAACCTACTTGTTTATACATTTTTGTTTGAATTTAATAAGTTTTAATACGACTGCGCCGATTTCCATTTCTCTTTCAAAGGAAACCACATAGTGGACTACGTAGGCGAATCCAGGACGAGCAGCTATTGCTGTGTATAAAGAGTTTACTTTAGAAAAAGAGAAACAATTCATTTTTCAACTTTTTACGGCAGGTCGTTTGCGTTTCAGGCAGTCCAGTTATGGAATGCCTTGCCCGTTACTATCAGAAAAGCTCAATCAATTAACATATTTAAAGATCAGGTTAATAACCATTACCTGCAGAAAATGTTGATTCTTTAACTTTGTAACTGTTGTTTCTGTTATTTATGTTGTTTTATGTTAGTATATTTTAATTTATATTATGAATTAGTTTATTATATTGTCATAGGTTTCTTTTATCATTATTTATTGTTTTCTTTATTTTTAGGCATTTTAAGTATTTATATCATTTTTTATTAGTATGTATGTTTATGATGTATAATCTAATTTATATTTTATTTAATGCGCACCCCGTCCATTATTTATACGCTTTCTGTCCTCTCCATCCTAAGGTTGCCTGGCAGAGATCGCTATCAGCGATAAGGCCGCCCATTGTTCCACTGTTTATGTTTATTTGTTTCTTCTTTGTATTTATTTCTTGGTGTGCAATAAAGAGTTTATAATTATGTACTATATCTATCTATCTTCACCGGGAAGAAAGGGATCGATTACTATCGCATTGAGAATATTACTTTCTCTTCAGTAAATAGTATTTTGTAACAGTACTTAACTGTACAAAATGCTAAAATGCAAGGAATGAAGATCAAAACACGGAAATCCATTGTTAGCGTGCTGAACGTGGAAAAAAAACAAACTTTCTTTCCGCTCAGTACCCACGTTAAAAAAGTCTTCTTTACGTCGTCGTCAAATTTTTGTTTGGCTAGGTCGTGACTCGTGACCACAGATCAGGGAACAACCTTGTTCGCTGATCTGGGGTCGTGATCCTAGGCTGAATATACGGAATCCAAACAACTATTGGATTTCAAATAAAAGCTAGTCCATTGTATACAGGGTTAATTCTAATCAATTAGCATCCTTCTAGGGGCTTATTCGGTACATCAAAACAAACAACTTATGTTCTACGACTTTCGTCAAAACTAAAAAAAAAATCAGCTGTTTCATACATTTTATCGCGGGTAAACTAAATTTTTCTATCGCGCAGTCTGGAAGGAGGGAAGGGAGGCCTTTGCCCAGCAGTGGGACAATACAGGCTCAAAATAATAATAATAATAATATAAACTAAATTTTTCTATGGTGCAACAAATTTTTTTTTGAGTTTTGACGAAAGTTGTAGAACAAAAGTTGTTAGTTTTGATGTACAGAATAAGCCCCTAGAAGGATGCTAATTGATTAGAAATAACCCTGTATAGGGTTATTCCAACTTAGATTAGAAATAACCCTGTATAAGGTTATTCCTAATCAATTATCATCCTTTTAGGGACTTATTCTGTACATCAAAACTTACAACTTTTGTTCAATAACTTTTATCTAATCTTAAAAAATAGAATCTTTGGCAAAAGTTGCAGAACAAAAGTTGTTAGTTTGATGTACAGAATAAGCCCCTAAAAGGATGATGCTAATTGATTACCAATAACCCTGTATAGTCACAAAAAATTGAACTAGTCTAACCTGTTTTCCTGTACATTGACTTAATACATCCAATTTATTATACTCACACTCGCATATATATTTGAGTTGCACTCAATATCTCTGGGATCCCCCCTTTCACAATATCCTGTGACTCAATACTAAATATAATATTTGGGTACCTATAATATTGTTAGTCATTGACGATTCCTTGACTCGAATGAGTTATCGGTTCGTGGACATTGTACAATATGAAAGACTGGAAATGATGCCAAATATTATATTCTTTCTAATATATAAATTCAAAAGTGTGTTTGTTCGTTGGTTTGTTACTCTTTTTCGCAGCACAGTGTCGGACCCACTTGTTTTTTTTGCATGAATTTAGTTTAAATGTCTAAGTGTCAGAGTAATAATACGCGGGAAAAACTACAAACAAAATCTAGTACTTGATAATACTCAATCAGAAAGCAATAAAATAGTACAGTGTACACCGAGGGAGGAAACGATCTATTTCTGTTCGAGAGTATTTTTAATAAAATTCCATATAAATTTTCCTGTCGCACATTTTTAGGGGAGAAATTACGAACTTTGTAACCCGTTTATAAACGAGTAATAAGACACTTTCCGAGTGGGTGTGGTATAAATAAACATACTATGTTCAAGACGCTTTCCAGTTGAGTCTCACGTTTGCATCCATAATGATAATGCTCCAAGAATTAGGACTCGCTAAGCCGCATTGAATGAATTAGTGTAGTGCATTTTATTCGACATAATTATTAAAGACACAATATAGATTAGGTCTGAAGTTAGCTACAAACCAGATTCAGCCAGGATTGGATATTGCGCAACTTGTAGCTAACTTCACATCCGCCGACTTGTATGATTCGGCCTACAGTCCGTTGACAGTTATTACCTCTGACATTTGTCGCTGTGTCTCTATCTAACCTATGATGGTGTGTAATGACTAGATAGAGACAGCGACAAATGTCAGAGGTAAAATAACTATGAACGGACTGTATACTGTGCTGGGAGGTCCCAACCATTAAGTAACTAACCAAAAGGTTTTTGGCTAAGTACTTAATGGTCCCAACACTCAACGCTGGTATTCCAAGGAACCGAGGACTGCCTCGGTGGCTCAGTGGTTAGTGACCCTAACTTCTGGATCAAAGAGGCGTGGGTTCGATCCCCACCCAGGGCAAATATTTATGTGATGAACATAAGTGTTTGCTCTGTGTCTGGGTGTAATTTAGTTACTAACTATATAAGTATGTATTTAAAAATAAGTATATGTAGTATATCAGTCTCTGGCAGCCATATCACAAGCTTTGCTTAGTTTGGGGTCAGAGGCCGTGTGTAAGATGTCCCAAAATATTTATTTATTATTATTCAGTGCTCTAGGGATGCGCCGCTGTGTCGATTCGTGCGAATCGAATTGACTTCTAACAACAATTCCCTTTGATTCCAGTGTTCCACCACGTTTGCTACGAGGGTTCCGTCGATCTCGAGCGAATCTATGACATGAACGACCGTCACGCGCTTGAAGTGCAAATAATGGAATTCGGACAAGTCCCTAAGCAGCTGTTCACCAAACCTCACGTCCGAAGACTAACGCACCAAGTAGCTAAACCTTTAAGCACACAGAATAATGAAGCATACTCGTACAACATGACGTGTGTTGATACGATACATTTGCATAAAGAGGCTGTGACCTGCGCTCTACGTTGCAAGAATCGAGTTATTTCCGTGGGGAAAGACGGTACTTTGAAAGTGTATGATGTCGACCAGAGAAAGCAGATCCGCAGTGTGATGGTGTCGCGGACGCCGCTGAGCTCCTGTGTGATGGTTGATGACAGTACCGTCGCCATTGGATCGTGGGACAATGAGATGTAAGGTGCTATGTTAGTAATCTATATATTTATTATATGGTCTGCCATCATCTACATGTTAGTATACTAAGTGCCACACAAATCTGTGGATGGGAAGTTATGCGCAGTACGCTGCGCAAAAGCCGAAATATAGGTTTGCGCGGGAGCCAGAGAGACGAGACGCCGGGGCACACCCGCCCGCCAACCTCATGCCTCCCGCGCGCTCCATACGCCCGTAACGGCCTTGTGTAAAGATTTGACGGTTGTTCGATTCGACAGTTGTTTTTTATGTCATTTCTTAAAGCGCACTCTAGAATATCACCCTTCGTGGGTAGGCCTACGTCCTGCAGTGGACTATTAAAAAGGCTGGTATAGTACAGTACAGTACTCTAGAATAGCTTGCAGATAGCAATTTTTTTCCTACTTACTTTAGACTTATCGTTATATTATGGAACATTTACGCAATATCATTATAATTTATAGCCTATGTGTTATTCTGATATATAAGCTATATTATTGGAAAGTTTCATCTCAATCCATTCAGTAGTTTTTGTGTGAAAGAGTAACAAACATCCATCCATCCATCCATCCATCCATCCTCACAAAATCACAAACTTTCGCGTTAATAATATTAGTAGGATTTACACGCCTTTTATTTTATCAAAAGTATGAAGGTATTATATTCATGCTATTTCCTAAGAATTATGTAATAACTAATAACTTTATGAATTATATGTTTGTTTTAAATAGAAATCTAGCCTAAATCTGCTCAACCTTTGCGTGTCGACGTAAAAAGCAATAGCAGATAGTATCAGTCATATATTTTAGCACATAGTCATAAGCAATTATCACGTCCATGTGGAAGTAAAAAATAATAATATGATATTGAATTTATTCTGAGTCATCTCTTTATCAAAAATATTTGCACAGTAAAAGATTGTAATCGATAAGAAAACATGAATATGATTGTGTAAACAAAGACGCTAGGAACGATAAAACGCCACTGTGCCCCTGATTCATCATAGCTTGAAATATCTATCAAATTCAATATCAATTCTAAATAAAATTTGTTGATAGTTATTTTTCGCCAAAAATGGACCGTGTACATAATTCGACTAATTCGCACGATTCGATGCGTTCGATTCATGAATCGATTTTACTTTATTGTTGTTTTTTTCATGAACGGCACATCCGATATCAATTAAATTTAAATAAGAACACCTCAGACACAGCCCGGACACTCCGCAATTTTTCATACAAAATCTGCTGTCTTACGCACACTACACAGTACTTATTCACAGACAACACACATACGCACGAACGCTACACTTGCATTTGTGTGCGGAACGTCTATGGCTGTCAGCGATCACCACAACGTGACGACATGCCGCGCGAGTGAGACAGTTGCGTATTCAATTTTGCAAAAATGAATATAAATCTAGTGCTTATAAAAGTATAACAATTACTTAATTTGGAAGCATTTTAGCAATAAGTAACCGATCTACTTTATTTGAAAGAAAATATCAAGAGAAAGTTACCAAATAATGTAAAATAAGTTCCTTTTACTTATCCTTAGATAAACATTAAAATGTATTGTTATGTTACGTATTATTGATATTCAACCATACACAGCACAATTCTTCCCTATTGTCACAGTCTAGGTATTTTTTATTACAAGATCTACCGGCCAGTGCAGCCCGCGCGCAGAGTACACGATCGGTACGTGAAACGCGGGGTGGAAGTGAGGAAGACTCAAACGGGTGGGGGGTATCGAGTGACCGTTCTATACGTAGTATTATTATATCTTCTTTGCCTCAGATCAGAAGTATGATCTATGAAACAAAAAATAACCAACGAAATCGGTGCATTTTTGGCGGAGTAATCGTGTAACATACATGCAACAATAAAAACAATCGAATAGACACAACACAACCTCTTTTTGAAGTCGGGTTAAAAAGCCATTGTGGTCTACTGGTACTCGCCTTGCAATCGTGAGGTTGAGAATTTAAATCCCTGTACCCATGCTAATGAGTTCTTTGGAACTTATGTACGGATTTTCACTCTACTAGATTTTCGGTGAAGGAAAACATCGTGTGGCAACTTGCACAGATAGGTATTAGATAGAAGTTCGATGACGCAGGGTAGATGCACTAGTTGTGGCCATCTTAGTATAATTTTTGGACACTTTCAATTTTAATGAGGATTGTTTGTTTATTTATTTGTTTAAAGGCGAGTAGTGCATACTGATGTGCCTTTATCAAGCAGAATCGAATAAAATTAGTATTTATCTGTCCAATAACTTTTTTCCTTCCTTATCCAAAGGTCCAGTCTATTCTTAAAGGTGTTTGTAGTTCTTGTGTACACAATTTTAATGTCAAAACAATATTTTTAAAGAAATTTTCAAGACACAAACAATTTTTATACTGTTACATTGTTTATAGTCTATTAATGCAATAATTTTGACATAAAATGTCCAAAACCAGAGCAGTGGCCACAACCGGTGCATCTAATTTATGTTATTCTACCAAGTCGCACTGGACCAGTATTGTAATACGGCCCAATCGCTCTACGTGGGTAGGCCCAGTGTACTATGTATTAAGGTTCGCGCACATTATGTCGGGTCGCATCGCAGCGCAAAATTCCGCTCAAATCGCTTATTATGTATTTTATATGAACTAACGCACACTAAGCCGGGGAGCAGCGGGTCGCATATTCCGTATTTCCATACTCATATTAGTATGGAAATACGGAATAATAGTAAATACATACAAATACATCAGTATAGCTACACTATCGCATTAGGTGATAGAACCTGTCAAGATAGTCGTATTGTGCAAAATAATAAATAAATAAATAAATATTGCGCTGCGGCGCGCTCCGGCCCGCTGTGACCCGAAAAATAATAGGCACTGGGCACACTAAATATACATGTTATCTTATTTCCAGATATTTGTATGACGTCGACTTCGGCCGGATAGAAGAAAGTTTTCGAGCGCACGACGACTCGGTCAGCTGTCTTCTATGGCTACAGAAAGGTAAGTTTAATTATTATTTTTTACTTAAAATTAATAATTTATAGATGTTGTTTTTAAACTTACGCGATTTGAACACTTTATTATTATGTACTACGGGACTAATCGCGCACTAAAATTACGAGATAAATAAACCACCGAAAAATACCTCATCATTCCGACGTTTCGACTGAGTTGCATCGATCGAGGTCACGGGTAGACTCAATCAAGCCACGACTCCGTCTCCCCGTGACCACGATCGATGCAACTCGGATATATGGAGGTTTTCTTACGATGTTCCAAGTACAGTACGATACACGAACTTTGCGGCCATGCGTTCTATCATAGCTATAATATTTATCTTATCCTGATATTAGTCTGACATTTATGCAAGCACATTTATCAAGACCATTATAAAATGAAATGAACTTAGAGAAAAGAGTTATAAGAACAGGTATTCTCAATCAAGTACATTGAGTCTTCATAAATGTTATTGTAGGACTAAGAAGCTTATAATAGTATTATGAAATGCGCTTATATACATATATGAGACTAAGTAATAAAACCGAAAATTCTTGACTTCGTGCTGGCTTATCTAATGCTAATATGAGAGCAATAGAAAAGTACGCTCCTAGTATTTTTATATTATGCTGATATTAGTCTGATATTCTTAAAAGAGCTTTTACCAAGAACATTATAAAATCAAATGAACTTACAAAACGAGGCTATAAGAACAAATATTTTCAAGCGCAATGAGTCTTCGTAAATGTTATTTTACGAGTAACAGGTTTATAATATGCGCTTATGAGACTAAATATAAGACACAGAGCTCTTGAGTCCAAAAAAGCTTATCTAAGAGTAATATAAGAGCGATAATATGTTCTAAAACTATTATAAGAGCGCTAGAAGCCCACCATTCTTATCCAAGCGAAATCCAAGACATTTTTGCTAGTTGGGATGTGTCCTACTCACTGCCATTTCAACTTGTTAACCCAAATAATGTGTTGTTTTTGCAGAAAATCTCCTAATATCCGGTGGGTGGGACGGCGTGGTCCGTGTGTGGGGCAACATCGGCCCTAAACGCGGTCCGCACAGAACCGGCCAGGCCTTGAAGAGTCTTTGGCGAGAGTTCGACCACGATGGGAAAGTCACATGCATCAGTTACAGGTAATAATTATACAAATTAGTAGAAAGTATTCTAATATAATATGGTGGGACGATGTGGTCTTATGTATGGGGTAACATCGGCCCAAAGCGCGTCCGGCATTAGACCGGCCTGGCCGTGAAGAGTCTGTGGCGAGAGCTTGACCATGGGAAGGTCACGAGTATCAGTTACAGTTTAGTACAAAAATTCCTATTATCTGGCGGGTAGGACGGCGTAATCCGTGTGTGTAACACTGGTAACAATGGCCTCAAGCGCGGTCTGCATAGGACAGGGCAGGCCCTGAAGAGTCTTTGGCGAGCGTTCGATCACGATGGGAAAATTACCAGTGTCAGTTACTGGTACACTAGCAGAATATCCAAATATTTGGTGGTTGGGACGGCGTAGTCCATGTTTGGGCCTGACATTGGGCCCAAGACACTGAGACTTAGAACTTTGCAGTATTTATTTTAACTTCGAGGTAAAGCTTATTTTTGTATGATGAATGGAACTATCTAACGTGACGCTAACATCATTATCCCCCCGTAGGACATTCACTGCTGGACATATACCTCTACTATGAATTTTCAATAAGCCCGGACAGAAGCGGCTTGCATCCATTGTGCGTTTCTGCGGTCTAGATTAGATCATCGTTCCACCTCTTCGGTGAACGACATACGCTGCGCTTGCGGCTACGTGGTGTCCTTTCGAAAAATTGACGGCCCAGTCAGCCACTGCCTCTTCCTTTGACCTTTTTTGCAAATCTACGCCAACTGTCCGTACAAAAGTATCCAATTTGATTGTCAGACGGCACCAAAACGACGTCCACATAATAGCCGGCACGAGCGACGGAGAGATCTTCATCTGGGGCTACAAAAACAACGAGCTGCTGAACAAGATCGCCGTCCACGAGTCCGCCGTGTGCGCGGTCTGCTTTATCTCGGGCGGCAGGATGGTCACGGCCAGCGACGGTGGGGACATTAGCGTCACTGATCTCAACGTTTTGAACTCTGTAAGTATGATCATTTGTCTTTATCGTTTGCATTAACACTTTGCCAGCCGATCACGACTTTTTCGGTCAAATATTTTTTTTTCTAAGTTCCGCCGATCACGACGAGCTGTCGTGTTTCGATTACTTAGACTTTTCATTAAAATTAGGAAGCTGTGCCGTGACGTTATGATGTGATGTTATTTCAAGGTGTAGCCGTATTATTTATTATTTCAGTACTTATGCTCTCTGTCATATAAAGAAACAGAGGAATTACTTAAAATAATATCCTAAACTTGCCACAAACACTCATATACGAATACATACATATATCTCAATCACACACATGCACACACACACACACCCTCTGCGAAACCTGACTCTTACGAGGACTTGTGTATCGCAGAGGACACACTCGCCACACTTCATTTCACGGACAACAACACACACACGCAAGTGTTAGTTATTTTTCAAAATTTTTAAATTTAAATATCTATACATCAAAATGTTTTGTTATAATTTTATTAGCCGCACCGTACGTAAAACTGAAAGTATTAGAAATGTAAGCGTCCCTGAGTCGGGCCCTGCGATACAGGTCATCCTAGTGCAGGGTCCACTGGTATTTTGGTATATCTGTAATCTTTTGGTAAATAAAACATTTTGTATTTGTATTTTGTATTTGTATTTAGCTACTCAGTCATAGGCGATTAATTTACAAAGCGACGAAGCAGGGGCAGGGAGAGGAGACTTGGAGATCCGCGGCTGATCGGCGATCACGTACGCAGTGCGCGGCTACTTAGTAAAGTTTTTATTTTATTCAGAAAGGATTGCAATTTTTTATTAATAAATAAGACATGAATATTGTTTGTTTTGTTTTTATAATTAAAATATATATGTTACTCTAACATAATGCAAAAATAATTAAATCTATTATAGATAGAATTTATAATAATGATGAAAATGGCTGGCGCACTTGTAGATACGGGTTATAAAATGCCCGGCTGGCAAAGTGTTAATAGTTTTTTTTTTTTTTTTTTTTTTTTTATTTATTTCAATCAAATTTACATGAGGTTATAAATCTTAAAACACTATTAAACCTAGCTTAGGTTTGACAAAAGTGTTCTAGTTCTCTACTTACAATTACAGGTTATTACAAGTACCTAACAAGTACCAGCTCAGCATAAAAATAAACAAAGCCGAGCGGTCACCGCTATTCATTACGGCTGCCGTAGGTACCTACTTGCTTCGCTCCGGCTCAATCGAGACCGATGCGACGCCGACGTACCTCGTCAAACCAGGTGCAATAAAACACACGCGGCCGGTCGCTCGGCTTTAGATACATATAGGATGCTCCGTATTAATGTTCATTCAAAGTCGTAAAATATTGATTAAGGATTCGCTTGCAATTTGACACTGTTAGTTTATCCCTTATTTCACGTGGGAGGTTATTAATAAGGGTTCTGTATGTGTACGTGTAAAATCGCCGTACTCGAGTCCGCCGTCTGCGCGGTCTGGTCGTGACTGCCAGTGGCGACGGCGATAGTAGCGTCACTGATCTCAATATTTTGAATTCTGTGAATCATTCAGTTAGATGATCCCCAATACTGGCCAGAGCTCTCCCTGAATCTTCCAGTTCTAAAGGGTTAGTGTGTGGCGATATTAGCGTACTGTAACTTTTTTTTTCTTTTTTTTAAATTTCGGATAGGTTCGCGTTGGACTACACACTGCCTGATGTTGAGCAGATGTGCGGTCTAGGATGTAGCACGCTTACCAAAAAGATACCTATTTACTCGGGATTTGAAGACACCCACGTTGTACTTTAACGAGAAGACAGACCCAGGCAAAGCGTTCCATATTCCGGCTGTTCGTATGAGGAATGAGGATTCGAAACGCTTGGTTCTAACGCGCGGAATGTCCACCAACTCTGTAGCATCCATTGTATATTGTGTCATCTCTGTAAGTTATGAAAAAAGAAGCGTAGATCGCCCAAGATCTCGTTCGGGTGACGATATTTTGAAAATCACGGGTTCGATCTGGACATGATTGGTACAGGACCGATAAGATCGATTTGAAGTTGGTCGGTAAGTAGGTACAGATGGATATGGCCCAATCGCACGTGGCCCAATTACGGGTAGGGCTTGTTTGGCTGTGTGCTATTAAAATGTCTGTACAGAAGTATGCTAGATGTCCAAAAATGCTGCTCATAACCTTTAAATGATTTTTTTTACCTGCATTATTCATCATACTTATCGTCGTTATGTAACTCTTTTTCAGGTGTTCCACAAGCAGTTCTCGGAGGGTGTGTCGTCAGTGTGCTGTGACGGCGAGAACGTGGTGTGGGTCGGCGGGCGGTGCGGCGCGCTGCGGGACTGGGACATGCTCACCGTCGCGCAGAACACGAGGCGCCGCGCGCATCTCGGTACTTACTTTCTCTTATTCTTTTTGTCTTTTTGTTTTATGCTTATTTTGAAGCATGGCAATGTCTGGACCTCAGAAGAATGCGTAAGTACTGCTAAATACTCAAATAAAAACTACGTTACAACTATCTTATTCATATCTGGTTATGCAGCATACGCGAGAGTGAGTGGAACAAAAAAAACGCAATGTCTGTCGCATACGTCAAAATCACCAGTTGGGATGTCAAAATAGTTAAAATTTGGTTCTTTTTGGTCTTTTATCTTTAAAAGAAATTTGAACCCTGTAGTTCCAGTAAGAAGGTTCAAATCTCTGATCATTTTACCTTCCTACTTTTTACCTTTTTGAATTTGGGCACCCGAGATAGTTCAATGCTATTTTGTGAAACCCTTCGAAATTACGTAAGTTCGGGTGTATGTGTATCTTTTTCTAACACCTTTTGAATTTCATATTTAAAATGAGACAAAGTGATATATATTATTTCTTGCTATTTTAGTTCTTATTATATGGTTTGGGCCCACCTTGAAATATCTTATTTTTATCCGTCTTCAAAAATGGAGGTTCTTAATTCGAATGAATGTTTTTTTTTTCTGTATATATGCTGCTCGTTTAATCCGCCGATAATAATTATTCTATGATTCTTTTTTGTTTGGTAGGTCATACTTAAGTAAACATTTAAATTTTATCGAAATCAGTCGTTTGTGAAAAAATCTATACAGTAATATGAAAATTACTAGATTGATCCGCGCGGATTACTGCGGACTATGCGAATTCTGTACACGGTTGAAGTCTGTTATGCCATTTTTTGAGAAAAAATATTATTACTAATTGATATTTCTGAAATACTTTTTAGGGTCCCGTACCTCAAATAGCAAAAACGGAACCCTTATAGGATCACTTTGTTGTCCGTCTGTGTGTATGTCAAGACTCTTTATCTCGGAAACGCGTAAAGATATCTAGTTGAAATTTAAACTATATACGTAAACCTATGAATTCTTGCAATTGTGTAAAAGAAAAACTTCTCAGTTATCGTTTAAAAAAGTTAGAGCCGTTTATGTCGTGAAAAACCACATATTTCGACACTCACAAAAATCAAAACCTACAGGGTACTTCCCGTTGACATAGAACTATGAAATTTGGCGAGAAGCATTGTCTCAGAGTACACATACGAGTAAAGGAATAAATCTGAAAACTATCCATTATTATTTAAATCACAAAAAATAGGGCCTCAAAATTCATAAAATATGAGTTCAAAATTCGTAGTGAGTAAATCGTATCATGTAAGGTATCATATAAGAGAACTTCATTAGCACATGCTAAAACAGGTTTTTAATTATTTTATCAATTTGTGTAATTTTCGATGTATGACGAGTAAAGTGAAAAAAAAACTTTGTTTGTTGTTTTTTATTGTTATAGTACAGAGATTTAACAACTTACTTTCCTATATTGTGAAATATTCTGGATTTGTACGCTTGTACGGAACCCTCGATGTGCGAGCCTGACTCGCACTTGTCCGGTTTTTTTAACTTCAAGCGTCAACTTATCTTTCATTTACGGATACTGTACTGTATCAGCTTATTTAATAGTCCACTGCAGGACGTAGGCCTACCCACGAGGGGTTATTAGTTGACAACGGATAAGAGAGTTTGACGTGTCCTAAATAATTATTTTGTTTCAGATTCCATCAGCAGTATTTACTTCGACGAAGAAACCAAGACTGTGATCACGGCTAGTGAGGACAAGTCCGTCAAAATATGGCAACTATCTACCGATACTTGACGGGTGTCGTCCCAACGCTCGAATGAGAAGTATTATCAAATGTTATTTTACTTGAGTAGATTTAACATTTCAAAATTTTGTGATACTAAACCATGTGTAAGAGAATTTATTCCTATAGTCGTAAGGGTTTAATAAAGACTAAACTATGTATTTTAGACGTTGTTAGTTTTATTATGATAACTAGATTTTGCCCGCGCGTGCTTTGCAAATCCGACTACCACGTTTTTTTTTAATTTCAAATAGGTTTGCGTTAAAAATCTTAAAAATTTTAAATATAACAAAAAATAAATTACCACGTAAAAATCTTTTCAATTCAGGATAATATATTTATATCTCATGGGCTCTCATAATTATGTGGCTTTCTATTGGTAAAAGAATTTTCAAAATCGATTCTGTAGATCCCTAGACATTATCCTACCTTTATATACACCTCACATGCTCTTCTCACACAACTCACATACATTCTCTCTATATCCTAGTTATGTAGAACCAGTGATTAATACTTACGTAATACCCAAACCTGACTAACACCATAGACGAACCAATACTATGGTTAACTAAAACTCACTTAAGGGGGCGCCTAATGAAAATCAAGGGAAAGGTGTATTTTTAAAGACGTGATGTAAAGGTAACGAACATAAATATCCATATTAAAAAAAACCGGACAAGTGCAAGTCAGGCTCGCACACCGAGGGTTCCGTACAAATTCAGAAAATTTCACAAAATTGGGAAGTACGTTGTTAAAATCTCTATACTCATCATCATCGTCGACAATTTTTTTTTACTCGTCATTAATTGAAATTTGTTAAAATAATTAAAAACCTGTTTTAGCATGTGCTAATGAAGCTCTTTTATATGATACCTTACATGATACGATTTACGCACTTTGAATTTTAAACCCATATTTAGTGAATTTTGAAGCCCTATTTTTTTGTGATTTAAATAAAAATGTTCAGTTTTCAGATTTATTCTTATATGTATACTCTGAGACAGTGCTTTTTGCTAAATTTCATAGTTCTATGTCAACGGGAAGTACCCTGTAGGTTTTGATTTTTGTGAGTGTCGAAATATGCGGTTTTTTATGACATAAACGGCTCTAACTTCTTTATATGATAACTGAGAAGTTTTTCCTTTACTTTACAACACAACACTTTACAAACTTTTCCTTTTTTCCTTTTAACAAATTTTTAATAAATAAATAAAATGTCACCTAAAAATGTAAGCTGGCGCTCGAAGCCAAAGTCATCGTGAACAGTGTCATGCGATTTTCGACTCTAAACAAAGCAGCATAGATGATAGCGGGCGATGCAAGAAGCGCGGCTGAAATCTGTTTTTTCATAGCATCAGGCGCACTCTTAATGCCCCATCTACACTGTTGCATGTGTAACAATGATATGCAAGTCGGCGGATGTAAAGTTAGCTTCAAGTTGCAGTGCTCGCGTTGCCTCGTGGAGAGTGTGGATGGGGCATAATAGCAGCAATGGGTTTCGCTCAGCTTGTAGCTAACTTCACAGCAGCCAAAAAGTTTGATTCGGCCCCTTCGAACAAAATATATCTATAGTGTCACAATCGTGCAAAAAAGTGTCCGAGCCAAAAGTCTGCCCAAGCTACGTAGTGGGCAGGCTTTTTAGTTAGTCGTAAGGCGATTACAAGCCGACTACAACGCTGCGCGATGCCAAAGTGCTCGGTTACAAGCACTAATTAGGTGACATAACGTCGAGATTCGAGAATACGGATCAATGTGTAAATATCTGAGTCAGTATGTTTGACGGCGCGCGGCGCTTGGACATTTTTTTACTTCTTTCGCTTAGGGACTGTGGCTCTGGAGATATTTCTTCGAAGTTCGACCCTTATATTATTAGTAGATAGTATACAGGGTTATTTTTAATCAATTAGCACCCTCTTAGGGGCTTATTCTGTACAACAAAACTGACAACTTTTGTTCTGCGATTGTTGTCAAAACTCAAAAAAAAATTTGTTTATCCATAGAAAAATATCGTTCACCCGCGACAAAATGTATGGAACAGCTGATTTTTTTTGAGTTTTGTTGAAAGTTGTAGAACAAAAGTTGTTAATTTTGATGTAATAAGCCCCTAAAAGGATGCTAATTGATTAAAAATAACCCTGTATATCTAAAAACTAAAAAATATTCCGAGGATATTATAGATTAGTTTATTTTCTAGAGATTGCCTTTGTGATTTTAGGATGTATTCTAGTGTACATATCTTTATCTTGGCCTTTCCGTTACGAGTATTTAGCGAGAGATTTAATTTATTTAGAAGGAACACCGATTTTTATTTCCTGACATAATCTTGGTCTTATCTTGAAGAACACATCTTTTTTGTCATTAGACGTAACCAGAACAAACTTGTTACCTGTCCTAGATTCATAAAATCGTACATATTCTACCGTACTGGCCTTTAAGTAGTCCGCTGCTGAACATAGGCCTATCTTCGATGTGCCGTATTCACCATACTGGCGCAGTGCGGGTTCGTGGATTCATATACGTTATCGATTTTATTATATGGACGAATGCTGATTGCCTCAACATGTTTTCCTGTGGTTCCAGATGAAAGCAAATGGTAAGTAAATTCGTACATAAATTCCAAAGTACTCATAAGTGAATTATTTCGGTTTGTAAAACAAATTTCAAATTATAACACACAACACCTAAAACTGTTGTGAGAAACTACACCGACGCTCTTGAGTCAGTTTTATATAGTTTGATACTCAAAAGAAACAGCAAAAAACTCGAAGTGTTTTCTAGACGTCTGATTCTGGTAATTTATATATTTATGTACGTGTCGAATTGTATACCTCCTCCGGTGGTTCGTCGGTCAAAAAATAAAGACAAATAAATTATACCAAATATGTATTGATTTATAATATGTTCTGACCAAGAATTCTATCATCGAAACTATTTATGTCCAAATCTATTTTATGATAAAACGTGATGCATGCGGCCCGCGGGCCGTTGTTTGGACAGCCCTGCTCTAGGGAGTGTGTTTGAAACTCACCTCTCACGCTTGTAAGTCAAGCGTTCACTAGGCCACCATGCCTTTTGCCTACCTTATATCTTGTCATAATCACCATCATTTTCAGCCGTAGGAAGTCTACTGCTGATGGATTGCCCATAAGTATTATGGATTCGATATTCTTGTAAATAAGTAAAGAATCACCGTACATAACGCTTTCCTTAGATATTGTCGCGTGTGCCCGGGTGTTCGTCGAGGCGTGTCTAAGTGATATAAACTATTAATCGGTTCAAACTAGGTTTCTATTGCGGTTATACATAGGTACTGCGCGACCTAATAACCTTAAGTTAGGCTGGCACACGATCCTATTCAATATTTTCGCTGAAAATTGCGCAGTCTTAAGTCTATTTACTAGTGGTTCTGTGAACAGTAGATCTCGCGACATATCTATTTAACTGAATCATCATCAGCCTAGAACTCGACTCGCTCTTTACCGATTTGTTTCATTTTCGCAAATCTTGTTATGATTTCGAGAGGACTTTCAGTCTGCCCTCCAAAGCGCCCCACTGGTGGGGCAGATTCCACTCCATCATTTTTTGGAGTGGAATCTGCCCCACTCGTCTCATCTTGTTGAGGTAGATTCCACTCACTGTTTAAACCTGTGGAATCTGCCCCATCAGGGGTGTCGCGCGATTTTAAATTAAATTGGTAGTGCCATGAAGTGCAAATTTTACTGCAAAATTTTAATCATTATAGCACCCCACCAAATGAACAGATAAGTGGAGACATTGAATGCAAAATAATTTAGAAGATTGTAAACTAAAAGCACAATTACCTAAAGTCAATCAACAGAACAGGTGGGAGTAAACGAAAATTACGGATAGTATGCAGTTATAGTGTTTATGTCGCAAATATTTTTGAAGCCATCGTGAAGTAAAAGAAAATTATAAATTGAATATTATCATTCATTGTAATAATCTTTAATCTTTTCGAGATTTAATAATCTTTAATAATTTTTTCGAGATTTAATCTCAGTCAGCAAGTTAAAATATGCACCTATTACAAATGATGAACATGTCCATCTTAATTGTAACCGTCTTTCTTATCATAATTTTATACTTGATTGTACAGCAAAGAAAAGCAGTTACAAACAATCTTAGAATTAATTAGTTATCTCTAAGGAGTACAATGGCAACCTTATCGCTCATAGCGATTTCTTCCAGGTGACCCGTGGAGGAAAACATTACGGATTAGTAGAATAGTCGGTGGTGCAATAATGAATAAATATTATAAAACAATAAATAATAATATACACATGGTATTTATAATACATATTATACATATACAAACACAATAATATATATACTTACACACACATACAAACACATACAATCTTATGTGAATTCTTTATACTTTCTACATTAATACGTTATCCCAACTTATGTTTGTATGTATGCTACAAACATAAGTTGGGATAACGTATTGGAGAGCTGACGCCGACATTAAATGACCCACAAGTAGTACTAGTAACCAGTAATTATAAAAGCAATAAGAAAAAAGTAATAAGACATCATACAATTATAAGAAACTCATTCAAGATATTTTGACATTAGACTAGTCAAAATAGTCAGGCATTCGAACTATGATGACATTGATGATTAATGTCAAAATAGCTCAAATTGTTTTATCATTACACTAATATGATATTTTAGAAAATTAAATTGTACATAACTAAGGAAATATGTTAATTTATCAAATTCAAATTATAATTTAGTGCTGGCTTCAGCTCTCCACCCAGTAAAAAACATATGGAAAACTGAAAATAATGGAGGAAAAAATGGTACGTAAATTAAAAAAACATCAATCATTTTTTGACATTTAACAGGTGCATAACGAAATAGTATTGTTTTGTTTTTTATAAACTGTTATGATAAAGTATTTTATTAAAGTTAAAGTGTAATAAAATGTAAGTTAGTAAGCGATAAAACCCATCAACTTTATTGATAAACATAAAATATTGTATGCCAGAAGGTTGAGTCTGACGGACTATTTATACTATTATTCTGTAAGTACCAACTATGTAAACCCATATTAAAAGCAACAAATAAATATGAATATAATTTGGGATAACGTATTAATGTAGAAAATATAATTAATTCACATAAGAAAGACGGTTACAATTAAGATGAACATGTTCATCATTTGTTATAAGTGCATATTTTAATTACCATTTAAGTAAATTGCTGACTGAGATTAAATCTCGAAAAGATTATTACAATGAATGTTAATATTCAATTTATAATTTTCTTTAACTTTACGATAGCTTCGAAAATATTTGCGACATAAATACTATAACTAGAGACCATCCGTAATTTTTGACTGTAGGTAATTGTGCTTTTAGTTTACAATCTTCTAAATTATTTTGCATTCAATGTCTCCACTTATCTGTTCATTTGGTGCAGTAAAATTTGCACTTCATGACACTACCAATTTAATTTAAAATCGCGCGACACCCCTGTTGGGGCAGATTCTACTGGTCCAAAAAGTGAGTATAATCTGCCCCACCGAGATGAGAGAGTGAGGCAGATTCCACTCAAAAAATGATGAAGTGGAATCTGCCCCACCAGTAGAGCGCTTTGGTGGGGCAGAGTGGAAGTACTTGATTTCGATACTAAACTATCTTGCCTAATATTATCGAAATGGGCAGATAAATAGCAAATTTCTCCCTTTTTTGAGGGAAATACCCCCCTATCAACAATCGCCAACGAAAAATATATTGAACCAGAAGTTTCGTTGAGATTAGTTGAAAAATTTGACGAAGAAAACCAACATCTGGAGACAGACGAAAGAAAAATCGCTGTGTTAAAACGAAGATCTTCGCTGTCGCTCGTTTAATAAATAGGTACGACTGCTGATGAGGTCGTAAAGGTTTTAAATGAAGACTACGCACCGGATAGCGTAGCGTAGGATGTCCACCGACAAGATGGACGGATCTCATAATGACCGCAGGGATGCGCTGCATGCTAGCCGCTTTCGACCGGCAGATTTGATATGGAGAAGTCAATTATTACGATTTCATCAAATGTATGTAATAATTTTGAACTCTATCGACAGGCGTAAAAATAATGGACGCTAATGTACCGTGTTTATTGATAGTTGTGTCGTTATTGTGGAGCTTAAGGTGACGCATTGATAAACTATTTTTTCTCAAAAATCGAGTACTGCGCCTCTTCACTCGGACAAATTTTACGCGGTCGCGCTCGACAGGATCGCGCCAGAGCGGCGGGCGGCAGTCAGTTTTTAGTTAATTACTCATAATGTACACATTAAAAATATAACTTCTCGGTCTGTAAAATAGGAAAGTGATCAGGCTTTTTTATTCGTCAAAAATAATGGGGTGTTGTCGCTGATAATTCTAAGCATTCAAATTATTAAACTATTTTTGGTGAGAAATTTGTACGTTTTTTTTTTAATAAAGCCGGTAACTTTTCTATATTTTGTCCGGTTCATTAAATTTTTCAAGATTTCGCCTTATCTATGATATTTTTTAAATTTTAATCAATATCATTCGTCCTCTCATATCGCGCATTCAAAAGTACTCGTTTTCGTGTTTCTCGGCCCGATGCCTCGTCTTAAAGCGGTTAATGCAGATCAGTGATAAGAAATTAAACCAAGTTTTCGCGTTATAAGTAACTAACTAGCTTTAGCCCGCAGCATCACCCGCGTGATATTTTGGTTTTGTATACAGGGTTATTTCTAATCAATTGTTGTTCCATAGAAAAATATCGTTCACCCGCGACATAATGTATGGAACAGCTGTTTTTTTTAGTTTTGACAAAAGTCGCAGAACAAAAGTTGTTAGTTTTGATGTACAGAATAAGTCCCTAAAAGGATGCTAATTGATTAAAAATAACCCTGTATATACCATAGGACCATTTTATTTTTCCGAAATAACAAGTAGGTAGTTTCTAACACTCTCCGACCTCAAAAATCAAATTGATCCCTCCGTTTTTGCTCGAAAGTGTAACAAGCAAACCAAGAAACACACTTTCGTAATATTAGTAAGTATTTACACCTACAAAATTTGAAAAATCATCTCTCTTCAAGTGGTTTATATGTTCATTATTCCTTCCATGCGGTCGAGAAGTAACTAAACGACATGTGGTACCTATTCAGTGCCAATCATATCCAATGTCATTAAACCTCATAATTATACAACTATAGCCGGAGCAATAGTAATTAGTAGTAGCTCACGTATGTAGTTTTAGCTTAAGCACTATGTAGTACTGTACTTTGTTGTAGTTACTAATAGTCAGATAGCTTAAGACATCTGCTCTCAATTATTTTTGGAGTTGGAATCCTTTTGTATTGCTTTACATTTGACGTAGCCCTAAACAACAAATAAACAAAAAATAACCGGAGTTAGTAAGTAATTAGTAGTCTAGTAGTAGCTTACGTATGCAGTTTTAGCCTAGCACTATGTATGTAGTATTGTATTTTGTTGTAGTTACTAATAGTCAGATAGCTTAAGGCATCTGCTCTCAATTATTTTTGGAGTTGGAAACCTTTTGAAATGCTATAGATTCGACGTAGCCCTAAACAAATAATCAGCTAAGTGCGAGTCGAACTCGCGCACTAAGGGTTCCGTACTGTACTGGAGCTCCCCTTTAATAATGTTAAATTGTTTATTTTATTTTAATTTAATAATTAATTATTAAAGTAAACATACAATTAAATATTTCAAGCGTCTATCTGTTACCGTTATTAATTTCGAGCGAAAAACGGCTAAGAAATCGGGTTTGTTGTATGGGAGCCCCCTTAAATATTTATTTTATTTTGTTTTTAGTATTTGTTGTTAGAGCGGCAACAGAAATACAGCATCTGTGAAAATTTTAACGGACTAGCTATTTACGGTTCATGAGATACAGCCTGGTGACAGACAGACAGACGGACAGCGGAGTCCTAGTAATAGGGTCCCGTTTTTACCCTTTGGGTACGGAACCCTAAAAAAAGTTTATGAACAATTGAACATTCTTTATTTAACTGTCCATCTCTATGGAACAGTTGCATTATAATTAAATATCTACCTAAGTGAGGTGCGAAACTGAACTGAAAAGTATTTTGAATCCTTTATTTCATTTTAATTTTTGTCTTCGAGAAAATATGTCTCAAAAAAGACCGGCGTGACGGTGACAGATACTGGCTCAATTTTCAGACATTATTATCACTTTAAACATTTCTGACTCGCTAGAAGATTATTTTTGTTTTATTTTTTCTCATTAATTTCAGTATTCTCGTGGAACCCCAACAGAGGCTTGTGGAACCCTAAGGCTCTGCGGAGTACACTTTGAGAATGTCTGGCATAAGGTAATGCCAACTCTACATTCGCGCGTGCGTGATCCGCGCCGTGAATTTACCTTAAAATACCTACCGTGATTCGAGCAAGGAAGTGTTGCGCACGCAAAGTCGCAAAAGACCGCGAACTGTGAACAAATAAACAAATACGAGTGCTTTAGTTTAGTTTAGTTTATTTATTTATGCAAGTTAATACGTACATGTGAATACAATTAGTGCTTAGCATATTAGACTAATACTTATTGCTAATTCAGTAGGCTTTCAGCTTTTCCATTTCACTATGCTAAGCTACTGAGAAAATACTACATTGGGTACCGAGAGACTGAAATAATTATTTTTTGCAAAAAATAGCATGACCGACTTCTCCCGTGTACAGAATCATTACATAGTATAAAACAAAGTCGCTTTCCGCTGTCTGTCCCCATGTATGCTTATATCTTTACAACTACGCAACTGATTTTAATGCAGTTTGTTTTAATAGATAGAGCAATTCAAGAGAAATGTTTATATGTATAATACACCTGTGCGAAGCCGGGGCGCATCGCTAGAACGCAAATATTATGAACGGATCGATGTAGCATTTTTTACATTATTGTTGATTTATCAGAAATGGTTCAGCTGATTTCGATAAAATTTAAATGGGACCAATTTCAAAGTTTATTCTTTCCAATAAAAAAATAATTATTGAAATCGGTAGAAAGAAGTAAAAAACGACCACATAAAATAAAAGATATTTTGAAAATGAGAATAGAAGCTATTTTTATTTTAGGCATACATAAGCTACACAGCTGGGATGAAACTGTTTGATTACCTCTAATTAAGATTGGTTATTCTCAACTCGTACCTGATGGGTTTGACGAAGCTATGCTTTTTTATTGATAGGACGTAGATAAGGATGCGAGCTATGGATGTAAGATAAGGATAAGTGCTATGGTGGGAATGTGTATGTACACAACTCAGATCCTCTGAGGTTGGTACAGTTGCGTTCGCACTACTAATTGTACAATACGCTCTACTACTTGCGCATCGCATTTGAATCGGTCACATAAATCAACGACTTCGTACATCCCAAATGGAAAAGCACCTTAAGCATAGGTTTGGCATCTCTAGCGAGATCTGTACAAAAGCTTGGAAACAAATTATTATTAATTGCTACCCTTATGTACTTAAGGCGGACATCCTCTGTCACTGCGCGAAATTCAACTTTATTTTTTATCAATTTACATCTGAAATTACCTACTCATGTCTGCACTGCGCGAAATTCAACTTTATTTTTGTCAATTTACATCTGATATTACTCATGTTGCTGTTTTTGGTAGTATGTAGAGTCGCAAATTGACTTATTATCTTCGTTGTTTGCTGCGTGCTGTAGCCAATTTGTTGGTAGGTAGGTATGCAACTTAATAATTATCAAATTCAAAATTCATTCATTGACTCATTAAAATAAATAACATATGATGACAATGAGCTTCAGATCTCCAAACTAAGCATAGCTTGTATTTCGGAGATCTGTGCTCCCTTAACAAGACTTATTAATATAGAATAACGTTAATAAAATAGTGCTTATTCAAGTAATATCAGAAATACACGTAGGTATTTACGCTTTTTAACTTTAACTCGTTTTGTATCTCTTTCAGAAAAAGTGGCAGAATTCTTTTGTAAAATGTAGGGTAACTACCCATAGTTACAATTATTTTATCAAACTGTTGAAGTAAATGCGCGATTCTTGTAGGTACATACATACTTATTTCGCTTCGCTGTTTGGCAGTAGGTACTTTTAATTGTACCTATGTATGTTATATACAGGACAAATAAAAAAATTTATACTTCTAAACGAGTAATACCTGTGTATAATTATGTAATAACTTTTGTTGTTTTTAAACTTTCGCGATTTGAATACATTATTATTATATACTACGGGACTAATCGCGCACTAAAATTACGAGTTAATTAAATACCTCATCATTTTGACGTTTCAGCCGAGTTGCATCGACCGTGGTCGCGGGTAGACTGGCAAACGTGGTGACGGGTAGTCTACCCGTGACCACGGTCGATGCAACTCGGCCGAAACGTCGGGATGATGAGGTATTTATTTATCTCGTAATTTAAGTGCGCCATTAGTCCCGTAGTATATAATAATAATGTAATATCTTTGTTTAGGTACTGATTTATTTCTAAAAACAATCGCATTTCTGGTACGACTTTTGACAACTATTATTAAATAGAGTTTTTCTTTAGAAGTTTAACTGTATAGGTCGTTAGTAGCTTATTGTAACGCCTAGCTTACATTTCATCGCAAAATAAAATATCTCATCCTAATATGTAAGAATTGCATCCACTTGAGCAACATAGTTCTTTTATCAAAAACAGTTGTAAGATTCAATGTAAACAATGAAACAATAATAATTATTTATAACATGCTTTGCCATCGACGGCAGGTAAGGTAAGGCAAAAGGATACCTGCGTTATATGACACTCTCTAGAAAGCTCTATCTGCCAGAAAACAATCAGTCAATAAGTACCTGTTATTTAAATACGCGAGTGGGTTTGCGAAATATAGGTACTTTCTTAGGTCTATACAGGGTCATAGGTATTAAACGCAAAACCTTTTAAAGGCGGGTCTAGTGCATCTAGACAAACAACTTTTGTACTATGACTTTTGAAAATTCGCAAAGAAAATTCGCTTCTCCATATATTTTGCCGCGCGTTGACGAACTTTTTGTATGAAAAAGCTGATTTTTCTTCGTGATTTTCCAAAAGTCCTAGAACAAAAGGAACAAATGTTGTTTGTCTAGATGTACTAGACCCGCCCTTAAAAGCTTTTGCGTTTAATACATATGACCCTGTATAGGTATTCATCATTATGAACAAGTTTTACTGAAGACAAACTTCCAAATCGCAAAAAAGCTGTTTCATGTAAAAAGTTCATTGACTCTCAACAAAATGTACGGAACAGCTGATTTTTTCACGGTGAGTTGGTCCCATGGCAAAAGTTGTTCATAACGATAATTAAGTAAGTATATATTTTTATGCCTCTGTAAGTCCCTGCATTTTGTAATGACAAATCGAATTTAGGTGCGCATTCCCAATCTGTCGGATTAGCAAGTTGCAATGGCAATGGGCAGGGCACATAGCGCGGAGGACTGATGACCGGTGGAGTCGAAAAGTTCTCGAGTGGAGACCACGTACCGGCAAGCGCAGCGTAGGACGTCCACCCACAAGGTGGACGGATGACCTCATTAAGACCGCAGGATCGCTCCCGATGCAAGCCACTTCCAACCGATCTTATTGGAGATACATAGGGGAGGCCTATGTCCAGCAGTGGACGTCCTTTGGCTGAAGGATGGATGATTACCAATCTTGAAAAATCAGCGGGTCACCCCATCGCCACAAAAAATCTTTCGTCAATGTTAATAAGTTGATTATAATAATATGTTATGATTAAGTAAGGTCTAAAAATACAACACGGACCTATGTAGCCTAGTATTGAGTAGAATACAGATAAAAAGCGCGGAAAATAAAACTAGGTGACCTCGAAACATTCACTATCTTGAAGTTGGTTCAACTCGACACGAACCACTAATACCTACGTATAATATGAAGGTATGGCTACATTACTTATATCATAGTCATGGTAGAAACAACAGAATGCCGTTATAGGTAACAGTAAATTCGAAGGGCTTGACAACAGCGCTGGACATTATTGGATATGCCTGTGGTGCCCTTCCGTGCTCTAGGTTTCGAGTTCCAAACCTTCGATGTAACTTAGTGTGAAAGCTTTTTTTTGACATAGACGACCATAATTATGTTTTTTTGTGTAAGTTACTCACTGTACATCCATTTAGTTTTTTTGTATATTATTATTATTCCCATAATCTTAGCCCCCGACCAAAAGAGGAATTTTATATGTTTGTTTACGTCTGTTTGTGTCTTCATATTTACTAGACATCTGCACAGCAGACAAACGAACCTATTTTAATGCGTTTTTTTAGTTGAGAGGTGATTTAATCGAGATAGATATTTGTTTACTACAATTCAATGAATTTTCAATAGCCCGAGATTTTAAAACTTATGATTTTACTCTTGTTTTTAGATGATTTCATTTAGTTGTCTGTCTGTTGGTCTGTAATCAAATCTTGCAAGTTAAATTTGATCCACTTCCCGGTTTCCGATTTAGCTAAAATTTTGCATACATGTGTAAATTGCGTGACAATGCAATATTATGATGACATGGTGCTGATCTGATGATGGAGCTAAAAGATGGCCAAGGGAACTTTGCAATGAAACGACACAACCTCATCGAGTTTGGGCTCATTTTAATCGTCTTGACGAGTAGTTTGTGTTTCAATAGTAACTAGGGGTCTGATGATGGAGCTGGAGGGTGGTCCTAGGAATTCTGTAACGAAACGACGCAAACCCATCGAGTTTTGGCTTTTTGTATTCTTGTTATTATGTAGAAAAAAATTCCTAAGTGTTGTCGTCTTAATTATTGAGGGTCGTCAATAAGTATAGTTTTCAATGAAATCGAGTTACCTCGTGTTTGTTTTACATGTATTATCGAAAAACTCTTAATTAGATAATATAAGAATACGTTTCAAGTTATCACTTGGTTTTACTAGAACAAATCTCATTGAAATCTACTGATTTCAAGTTCGTATCGTATTTTAAGCTGTTTTCCTTATAAGTCCAGATTTTAGCAAATATTGTGTTTAAGTAATGATTTAGAAGTACCTACGTACAGAAAAAAAATATTTTTGGACAGGTACTCAGATCGTATAAAATTGGACCAATGTGGTTTTAATAAGTACGCACTATTAAGGACATCATTAAATAAATTCGATGTTCGTTAACTCATTGTGAAATAATGTAACCGGAAAATTAATAACAGGGCAAATAAAATAAGGTTAGAACAAAAATAAACACACATTTCATTGCATAATAAGTTGTTGTTTTAAATTACCAGTTAATATAATTAAAAAGTCAATAACATGATAATTCATTAAGAAGATTAAAAGACAACAATTACTTCATCTACACAGTAACAGACTCTACCATAGTTTTTTTTATAAGTTCACCAAAGTTCTCTGTGGTCTCAGCACTGGTGCTTGTAGAGGGTTCCAGAGGCGGAGGCTGCGTTTCGACAGCGTCTTGCGTCGTTTGGTCATTGTGGTCCAAGTTCAGCAGCGTATTGTGACTAAACCAATTCTCATCATTCTCAGCCGTTTGAATTTTACTACTACTCTGATATGGCATGCTCATCATACTGTTATAATCTCCTTTTACTTCACTATTTACACATTCCGCACTTTTGTACATATCGTAATGATTTTGAGGTGTGCTGTGATAATGCATAGTGCCATGATCTGGCATAGACGTGCTTGGTTTGTGCATATATTCTGGTGTGTACATATGGCCGTAGTGACTAAACATCGACATCTGTGAGTTGTGCGCGAACTCTTCAAAACTGCTCGCCGAAAAACTTTGCAACCCTTTGAAGTGATGGTTGTCATGCTGCTCGTAAGAATAATTGAGATCACACGGAAACCGTTGCATATTGTTAGCCATTGTATTGTATCCCATCGCTCCTGTTGCAGCGTAAGGCGGACCCTTTCCTTGTAGTATGTTTGAAGTGTACGGATCTGCGTTTTGGTTGTGATGAGTATTAGTATCAAATTGCATGTTACTGTCATTATTGGCTCTGCGTTCGCAATTATCATTTCTGTACCCGTAAGTTATGCCGTCTTGTGAGGCGTTTTGGGCGGTATTACCCATATCACAGTGAATGTTACTGAAATTACCAGCGTTTACGCATGACTCTACTTCTACTCTCGGAGTTAGATTTACATCTCTCAATAAACCATCTTCTTGACTGATTCTGCAGCGCTCTCTGTCATATGAAGTGCCAGGAGCAGAGGTAGTGTTGTGTGCTTCTGCCCATCGTCTTTTTGCAGCTTCTTGATTCTCTTCGTTTTTTCTCTCAAGACCAACTCTCATCAAAGTGTGAATAAAGTGTGTTCTAACTCTAACAGGGTTGAATTCGATTCTCCCTGTCCTATTAGCGCATCCATCCCTAGTGCAGCCGCAAGGAAAGTTTAATCTATCGACCTGACATTTTATGCCTGCTAAGCTGCACGAACAATTGTCTGGATTGCACACCCCTTTACATGCGCATCCACAAAACTCTCGTGAGGTTCTTATGTCTCTACATTCATCTTTTTCATATCCTTCTATTTTTCTAACACCTGCAGCACGTAAGAGAGCTCTCCTCTGCCTCGTGGGTACCGGCTGTAAGAAATAGTAACTATCCAAATCTAGCTCAGATTCTGAAATGTCACTAGCCTCTTCTTCAGTGTCGCTGTCCTCGCTAGATGAAAGTGAAGCGCCTTGTAAAGAATGACGCTCACTTTTCAGCTGTTGTAATATTTGTCTATGTAATCTCCTTTGTTCTAACGCGTGTTCCGCTAGCGTAAATTTTTGTATATGAGAGTGTTCCCATTCCATTCCCAATGTGGAACCACCCTGTGATGGCACACATGAAAATCCTTGAGATCGTGGGAAGTAATAAACTGTAACATTGTCAAACTTTATTCCTTCTTTTCTTTTCTTGGTCTGAGGTTCAGAATCATTTTGGTCTCTTTTCCGTTTCAAATTACTTCTCATGGGTGTCTTTACTGGGTCAACTGTTTTATGGCAATTTTCTTCTTTATCATTATTTGTAATATTAATACTAGAGCTCTGTTTTACATTGTCTGTATTATTAGATAAATTTAGACTATTTGTGCATGGCAGTGCTAGATTAAAGCTCGGTAACTTGACGTCTTCCAACGTTTCTGATCCAATGCCAGAGTCACTTCCTTCTGAGCGGTCTTGGGGTTCTTCTTCTCTGTCAGTAGTAACGGTATCCGGCGGCAGACTGCCAAGCGCGGAATCTTCACTATCTGCCGAAGCACTATCCGTTTTTATATCGTCTATATCACTGAGAGTATCATTGTCATCTATTTTAACTGCATAGTCATCTTTACTGTCACTGCTCTCATAAAACTGAGAGTTACCACTATTGACTACGATATTCTGTTCATCATTAGAACTAAGGTCATCACTATGAGCGTCACTATCACTCTTTTCGTCTTTTATCACATTATAGCATTCCTCTTCTGTATTTATTTCTTCCTGTTCATGGATGCTGACGGTTTCTTCGTTGCTTTTAGGCTCCATCTCTGGTTTCGTTGTAGAGCCCTCCATGGCTACCTGGAAATATAAAAAAAAACATTTTTAAATCATATCAAACCAGACGTTTAAACCAAATAATTCCTACAAGTAGAACTTATTGCCTAAACGTTTAATAAATTTGGATAATAACGCTCGAATTCTGGAAACTCGAAGTAAAGAATACTTCGGTGCCGTAGACGTCTCGTGTTAATAAGTTGCTGCATAAAGTTATAAACAAAATGAGTACCTAGGTGTTCACGACAAGGAGTAAGTAGCAGATAAATTCAGTAGACAACATAGGCATACGTATCATCCATTAGTCGTATCATCATATTATGCGAGCAATAACCGCCAGATAGAGCAGTGCAAGCCACCTGCACCGGGTGTGGACCGACCCAGAGCGAGCGTTATAAATCAAAAACAAAATGATAATTCAAAACCGGTACCTATTTCAAAAGGCTGTGGCCTCGACTGACTTCACCGGTGCTCGAAGGTACGCCGAACTCTCCAGTCCATGATGATAGCGATAACAAACTGTCTGTTCACTAGCTGATGATCATCATCATCGCTTCACGTAGAAACAAGTATCCAATATTATTTCATAAAATCGGCCACCGTATACGTCCACAACACGCGAAATACACTTCAATGCCGCACACATAAGGTTCTCTTTATACCACTTCTCTGAGCCCGTTGTTGTATTTTAGCCCTATTTATTTTCCGCGATATTTTGACAACGACGTTCTTGGCGTGTGGTTTTTTCTTTTTCATTGCCAGCCTGTGATAAGGATGTAGATAAGCGCGAACGGTCACTGTTTATTTGAGGTTACTAATTAATGTAATATTTAGCGAATATGATCGTAGCGGAGCGCGCCAGAGGGGCCACTTTTACTGGCGTTCTGAGAGTTCCCACCTCGCGTAATCGCGTTGGACGACTCGAGTCGAGCGACGCAGGCAAGTTTGAACCCGGCGGAGTTGTGTGAGCGTCTGCGACACGGTTCGGGCGCGTTTTTTATGGTCTACTTGATTTGGTCGGGTATGGGCTGCGTTGTTCGACATGACGTCGCCCCGCCTCGCCCGCCGCGCCCCGGCCTTGCGACCCCCCGCCCCGCGCAGCCCGTGCAACTCGCGCAAGCGCGCACCGTTTACAAAAGTGGTGATACCACGTATTAACGTTTCAATTCCCGTGCTATTGTTATTGAATTTGTTTAGAGAATAATATATATTTCATTATTATTACAAACTTGTGATTTTTTACAGAACTATAAGTACTTCTTGTGATGTTGTTAAGCCGCTATACAATCTCAAAATACTCGAAGAGAGCCCTAGTTAAACTGATTTTTCTCCATCAAATCTTGAAGTTTTTGGATAGAAAAAAATACATAATATTCTTAAAACTATAAGGTAGAGAATAGTATGACTCAAAACACAATTCAGAAAACTTCGCTCGATAGAAATTAACAGCGAAAATACCGCTTTTTTAGAGAATATTCATGTTTTCCAAGAAAGTTTATTGCATTTTTGGGCACTTTCCTACACGTTTACAATTTTTTTTTTAATGTGTACTTTATGCTCATGAATTGAACTTGGGCACTGAATCATAAAATTTAGGAAAAAGTGGTGATACCAATTTAATATTGATTTTTGAATACAAAAATCCGCCGAAACCGGGCGTCGCCCGCACGCTTGGACATGGAATATGACAGAGTCAGTACGGTCGCAGACCTCGCCGACGTAGGACGTGTGCCGGATTTCGCGCCATTTTTTCTGCTTCCGCGAAACCGTACTTCCCAAATTATATACGTTTTATGGGCTAAAATGGGTTATATAAAAAGAAGATCTAGTTTAGCTGTTCGCAAAGCTTTCCAAGAGAGAAAACGGAGGTAAGTGACTAATATTATGACATAGTTCCTACGTAATACCTATTATTTTTACCTACTATTTTATTATGACAACAGTAATTATTTCAAGTGGAAATGGCTGAAACATACCTTACTAAAATTACACAACTACATTTTCTGTACTTATGTACAATAAGTACAGAAAATGTAGTTGTGTAATTTGTTTGTAACTATAAGTATTGTAAATATATGATTACAAATAATTATACTGGTTACCAATATTTAGGTATCTATGTAGTAGGTACCGATTTGATAGTTTTTTTTTAATTGCAGACGTCAAGAAAGCTCGGATGCATCTGGAACAACTATGTTAGTATAATCTAATACTTGCCTGGAAGAAATCACACAATCATAAGGCCGCCACTTTATAATCATATTTTTGTCGTATATGTGTAAATAGTGTTTTATTTTTCATATTGTGGTTATAAATAAAGAGTTTTGTCTGTCTGTCTGTCTTCCTTATATTATTTTGAGTTTTTTCAAATAACTTGTCACATTATAACTGTGCATAAATAATAATAATTTGATACTAGGTACCTACGCATTTTGAATGTTGACATGATGCGTAAGGGTAATTCCGACCCTCACGTACGGAATTATCCGTATTCTCAAAAGTTTTGTAATATTTATATCTGTGCACAAATAATTTGATACCTACATTCGCATTTTGAATAATGACATGTTTCGTAGGTGTAATTCCGACGTAAGGGTAATTCCGTTTTCTCAAAAAGCTATTTATGGCTAAAGTGGTGTTTTTACATTTTTATTTTTTAATTACTAGTAACACTAAGAAATCATTGTATTCACTATTGTAACGCAGTAGACGCCCGTTGTAGGTATGGAGTGCGGTGTTTACCTAATCCGGTTCTGGGAAGCCCTATTGTTCTGTGAAGCTTTATTGTGTTTTTATTGGTGCCTTTTGTATTCAGTTTTATGGCTTTATGACTCGAGTTTATTTGTTTGGTGTTTACGTATTTGAAAAACAATAGGGATTCTCGAACTTTCAAGTTGTTTACTTGTTAACACAATGGCGTTTATTGAGATCGAGTAATGTTGCGAAATATCTCGTAGGTTCGAGACTGTAGGAAATAACAGATATAAATACGCCGGCCGACCCTTGGGGATCAGTTTTTATTCGTTTACCGTCGAAGCGATAACTACTCGGGTTAGAGTGCGATACCAGTGATTGTGAAGTGACTAGCTTGTGCGAATATCAGTGCCAGTGTAAAGTGTTTGTGCGAACCAGTTGTGTCGTGTGTTTTTGTGACTTTTGTGAAGTGATTGTGTGCAATAAAGTGCAAAGTGAATAATCGGCATTTTAACTGACTATCCAAGAACCCATCTCGTAACACTATTATTAATAATTTTCACTATGGGACCAAGCTGATTAAAGAAGAAAATATCAGTTATTCCATAATCATAATCTAAGCATACGCCCAGCAGAGGGTTAGGTAGGTATAATTTTTTTTTATTCCGTATAGGTTTGCGTTTGACTACATACTGCCCGATGTTGAGCAGATATGCGGTCTAGGGTGTAGCACGCTTACCTAGAAGATACCTATTTATTCGGGATTTGAAGACACCCACGTTGTATTTAAGCGGGAAGACAGACCCAGGCAAAGCGTTCCACATTCTGGCTGTTCGTATGAGGAATGAGGATTCGAAACGCTTAGTTCTAACGTGGCGGAATGTCCACCATAAAAGGGTGGCGCTTTGCTCGCGTCTGTCTAGCCGTGCGATAGAAGAAAGGGGCAGGTGGGATCAGATTGTGCAACTCCTGAGCGAACTCTCCGAAGTGTATCCGATAAAAGGCCGACAAACACGCTACCTTTCGTCGATGCTCGAGACTTTGCAGCTGCGACTTAGTCAAGGTTTCGTGTCAATCAGCCTCCTGGCTCGCCTCTCAATCGACTCCAGAGCCTCCAATTGATATTTGGCAGAGCCATCCCAAAGGTGAGAGCAGTATTCCATGCAAGACCTGACTTGTGCTTTATAAAGACTAAGTAGTTGCTCGGGTTGGCCGAAAACAAGCAGCCTTGAGTCTTCGGGGCATTAAACTTGACCAGGTTAGCAACATCCCAGTCAGATACCGCCTCCAGCCTCAAGTTGAGCCGTTCGACCATAGCCTCTCTGAGTGACTCGATCTGTGGCCCGCTGGTTCCTGCGTCGGATGTGTAGCTCTCCACGACTGATCGTTGATATGCAGTAGGAAGAGGGTCGCAGAGAGCACTGACCCCTGAGGAACACCGACATTAATAGCCATTTGCTCTGACGAGCAGCCATCCACAACCACTCGAATCGACCGATTCCTCAAGAATTCTGATATCCATGCGCAGAAATCAGCAGGCAAGGTGCCATCTTACGGAAGCTTGCCAATAAGGCTCTCGTGTAATAATAAGTTAGTGATGATGATTTGACCATTTGCCTGCTTGTTATACCAAATTATAATTTACCTACCTATGGATATATAAAAAAATGGTTTTTAGCGAAATACCACCACAGTTGATTGATAATGACACAGACAATAATATAAGTACAAATTCGTATGACAATCATACAAATGACGCCGTTTATGAGTAAGTACCAAAGAGCAGCTGGCCAAACAAGAAAATTTTACAATTGAGCCTTGTGGCCTTTTCGTCCATAAGAAATATCCCTTTCTTGGGGCGAGTCCCGATGCACTTGTAGGCGAGAATGCAATAGTAGATGTGAAATTCCCAGTTGCTGCTGTCAAAATTGGAATGGATGAGGCCATTTTAGCAAACAAGGTTCAAATATTAAAAAACAAACAATAAAACCATCAAAGTATCAATTAACTGCAATAGCAACTGGTATTTCCAAGCTCAGGGGCAATTAAACGTTTCTGGAAGAGATGTCTGCATTTTTGCTATATGGGAAAGTGACACAAAACCGCTAAGAGTTATTAAGATTTAAAAAGATCAAGATTTCTGGAAAAATAAAATGAAGCCAAAACTGGTCAACTTTTATATAAACCACATTCTTGACGAGTTGGTTGACTCGCACCATAGTAGGGGTTTACCAGTAAAGGATGAAGAAGGGAACATAGAAAACAAAACAAAGCCCTTCTCCAATAGCCGGAAAAATCAGTACTTTAAATTTTGAAGAACTTTGAAAATATTGAAAATCGAAATTAAGTAATTTTGATAGTTGACTCAGACAAAATATTACGTTATCCTTATTTCTTTTTATCCCTTAATTACTCGCATGGGGTCAAAGCAGTTTCGTATTAAAAAATGAAGGACTTTCCACTGCCCGAATTTCCCCGCGCCCCCAGAAGCTTAAATTTATAATTGTTGTCGAAGTTTGTAATCCAGTAGCGACCAAGTCCCGGGAGTGGCTGGATGCATCGCTGCACTCTTATGCGGTGACCCTATGCGAGTAATTGCATAACTTTATTTGTTGCCTACAAATTGTTCAGTAAATACCAAAAAAAATGTTATTCATTTGTAATTAACATTTTAAGACCTACTGATTTGGATGCAAACAGATAAATCTGGTGATAAGCCTGATTAATATATATAATATTAAAATATATCTCGGCCTTACACAAATTGAGAACATTTGAGTCAGAACAGAAGTTGTTTTAATTTTTCAGTTATTTAGAGGCAAAGTTATGTTTTAATTTTAAAACTTTAGGTTTAAGGTTATGACAGATGATACTAATATACAATGTTTCAGTCCTAAATTTTGTAATATATACCGATTTATTGTATTTTATTCATCATTAATTTGATTATGTGATGCCAAATTTCCACGTTATCACTAGCCACAATAAGTGCACAGCTTATCATTGACCTCCTCCATGGTTAGTCTATATGAGCAAACTCATAAATGCTATAAACAAAATTTTGAAGTGTAGGTGTAATTCATATATAAGGGTAAATCCGTTTTCTCAAAAAGCGTTTGTAATACTTATAACTGTACACAAATAATTAGGCTGCACGCATTTTAAATAATAACATGTTGCGTAGGTGTAATTCTGACATAAGGGTAATTTCGTTTTCTGTTTTTGAGAAAACGGAATTACCCTTACGTCGGAATTACACTTACGGCTACATGCCATTTTTCAAAATGCACTTAGAAAATAACATTACGAAATATATAGTTATCCTAACCAAATGATGATAGTATTAGTAGCGTATTGGAATCTAAATTGCTATCTAAGTAGTATATGTATGTTATAATAAGCGAAACCAATTCAAATTGAAATTTTTACGTACATTTGTACAGTATCAAGGTATAAATAAAGTCTCGAAACCCCACATTAAAACACTTTTTCTCTTATCTATTCTACCTTATTTTGTACCTACTTATAATAAAATACCAAATAAATATAAAGATAATTATATTCTAACTCACAAAGTATTGAATTTGTACGGTTACATTATATTGAAAAATACTTTGACACCTGGGCTAGCTACCCGGCCTTTACAATATTTCTTATCATTACTGAAACTACTACTGAAAACTAAAAACAGCGCACACGCTAATTAACTAACTAATATAATATACCTAGTGCGAACGCGGTTGACTGTAAGATACACCGCGCGCGCGCTGCGTCGTGGCGCGGCGCCGCACTGCATGCGGGGAGGACGTATTGGTTTTCACCCCCTCACACGAAAAATTACGCTGATACTATGGCGCCTTAAAACGAAAAAGTGAATATTAACCTATTCCTCTAAGAGTTTTATGACCTTGGTGCGCACTTAAATAATAATAATAAAATTATATTTGTTAAAAAGTTACTTAAGCTGGGGAGATTCTATATTTTTAAAGTAGATATCAGACTGTAGGTAGGTAGGCAACATAATATGATTATTAAGCTGCTTTTAAACGTTTTTTAGGAAAATAATTGTAGGGAAGGATTACCTACCTATGATGATAATAATGGTGATGAAATGCTCTATGTTATTTATGAGTAGTTTATAACTCATATTTTCTATTACTTTTCAAATTAGAATCAGGTTTCCTAAACAAACCTGATTCTAATATGAACTCTACATTTACACACAGAGGCCTAAACCTCAATTTATTAATCTAAAGTGCTATTCTACTTTTTGATCTGAACTGTCCTTGCGTGTGCCTGCTAAGTCCAGTCCAAAATAACCCGCAAATAATGGAAAATTCACTACTGGTAACTCAGGATCACAACCTTTTGCTCTTGCTCTTGGGCTTGCTCGACGGGTCTCAGGCGAGGTACTTAGGTACATCATGTCATGAGATTCACATACGCATACTTCACCGGTCTTAACCTTTCTCTATGCCAATACCCTCTGCTTTCTGGCTCCTAACTACAAAATAAATGGAACAACAGACTGTACTACTCATTGTGGGTTGTACCATCTTGTGCCTACACACGATATTATTTTTTCCATTCGCAAGGTAATCGCCCGCAAAGATCTATATTTAAAACTAGTGCGAGTACTACACCGCCAATATGTTTACCGGGTTCGCATGTAGGCGGGATGACGATTGCATCGTCATCGTCACCGCCAGTCTTGCATTGGCAGAGTTTTAAGTATAGGTATTCTGGACTCGGCTCTCAAGCGTTCTTAAATAAATTGGCACTCGGCAGCCCGCCGTAGCACAGCCGAGGGTGCTATACAAACCTACCTACGTATACGGTAATCAATAGATATTTTCAGGAGGCTTTCGCAGCGAGCGAGCGACGTCGACGCTTGTATAGCGCTCTCTCGCTCTGTCCTGTAATTTGCGCAGTATACCCTGAAAAATACGAACCACCGGTTTTTTTAAATTTTAGCATCCTATTTTTTCGGCCGTACAGTTAGGGTCTTCTATAATCCTAAGGATCCTAAGGATCCTACTGAGGTACTTACACTATTTATAAACCTAATAGAATGTGGAAATATTAACCCAGTAACGTTCATTACTCAGTATTTAAGCAGTAAGAAAGAATCTTGATATTACTTGACTAATGTTATACCTAAACCTATCATCAATTCTGGGATTGTTCTATCCCTATCCAACCCTGGTGATATATCTACTATAACAGCTGTCTTATATGTAGTTGACTTGCAACATCATTAAAAAGCTTTTTTACTAACGAGCCCAGGATCTGTGTACAATACTTACATGTTTTCTAGTAAGGGTGTCCTAGAGTCATCAACTTTGCATTTTTTCTTTGATACCTAGAGTAAATCTTAGATTTACTCGAGTCCTTAGTCATGCAGTACAAAAATCCGACGAGCGTGGCATTGAGAGGCTGCTCTAAAGACTTTACTATTTGAATAGATATTGAACTAAAATAATGTTTTTGATTCATTCTAGAGCAGAAAATATCCATATCTCTAATTTGTGTTTCTGAATCTTCGAGTAAATATCTACAGAGCCACAGTCCCTAAGTGAAAGTAGTAAAAAAAAACCGAGTCCGAGCGCCGTCATACATACCGACTTATATATTGACATTAAATAATTCACAAAGACCCGTTTTTTCGAATCTCAACGTTATGTCACCTAATTTGTGCTTGTAACCGAGCACTTTGGCATTTCGCGGCGTTGTATTCGGCTTGCAATCGCCTTACGACTAACTGAAAAGCCAGCCCACTACGTAGCTTGGGCAGGCTTATGGCTCGGACACTTTTTTGCACGATTGTGACTCTATAGATATTTGCTCGATGTTCTGAGTACAAAATAGCGTCAATAGTATTTTTATATAGCATGTAATCGTTGTTAATTCTATTCCTAGGAACCTATCTTTGCACCTTGACCTAGCGACTCAACTTGTAGAGTATCTATATATACAATTGTGTACGTATTGTACAATTGTAGATGCGTCTAGCTCCTTGTACGGTTATTAAGACAAAATAACATCATGCATCGTTACTAGTAAATTTCAACAAGAATTTTGTTAAAACAGCTGTGTAATTATGTGATTATGAAATACTGCGTCTGTAGCCTGACCAGTTACAAAAGAGTATTGGAATGTCTAGGTCACGATGATGTTTTAGGTTTATCCTGTCCTGCGTACTATAAAGTACCTACTTACTCCAAATGACAACAAATAATTATCAAGGTTTTCGGAAAAGCCTTGCTGACGAAAAACGGAAAAACTCTAGACGACGCGGACTGAGATATTCTAGAATATCATTGTATTCATCATTATGACCAACTTTAAAATTGCGGCAAAATCAGCTGTTCCATACAAAAAGTTCATTCACGGTCGTATAAATATGTATATGGATGAAATGGTTGTAGTCATATTAGTGTCATTTTAAGCCACTTTGAATTTTAATGATTGCGTAGACAATTATTATTTTTAAAGAAATTTTCAAACTTTGACATTCACTTAAACAATGTAATATGGTATTATATTGTTTGTAATCTATTTATGCAATGGTTTTGATATGAAATGACTAAAACCATGGCAGTGGCCACTAATGTCTCTACTAACCATCTGATTTTATTTCGTGATTTCGTGGTTGGTCCACTACTTAAAGTTGGTCATAATAATGATAACTACAACGGTATGGTAACGGTATCGTAGAATGTATCCGTCGTCTAAAGAAACATCCAATTTACCTACAGTAACTCTCAGTCTTTTTTTTCTAATGATTCAGGAGATATATTTGCTATTATGTTATTATGTGTAATAGGGCCTATTCTGTGGTTATTATGTATGTAGACCCAAAATTCCTAAGCACTTGACATTCTTCTTATCGACAATCCGCGCGTGGCACAAGGTTTTATTTATAACATTATCGTATATTATCATAATATATTGTTCATCATATTTTTTTGAAAACTATTCACCATTTACCACATTGATAGCTCTTTGGGTTTCGGATAAAGATATAAATATAACTACAAAAATAGGCTTGAGACCTTTCTAACTCTAGATTCTGGGGATTCTGGGAAAACCAACATCCTTTACTATTAGCAGTGTCATGCGGTTTTGCCGCCATCTTATTAATTGTTTGGGTTTCTGATTTATTAGTCCAGGGCATTAGATATGCTAAACCACAATCACACGTTGATTTTCAGTGGCTTATTCTATTGGTTTATCCTAGAATTAGACGATTGTCGGCAAAAACCCTGATTTATTTTTTGTAAACACCTAATACCAAATTATAGAGCTATTATTATACTTAATACATACTGCTGAGTGATCTTCTTTATGGACAAGTAGGTAAAATAAATCTGAGAACGTGGCGTTAAAATACTAAATCTATAGATAACTAAAACAAATATAATCTAAGGTACACATCTAGAAATCTATAGCTACTTAAGTGTTATTTTGTTTTTTTTTTTTTATATAAGAGCGTCCACTACATTTTTATTTATTAAATTCAATGCATATGCAGCGTGCTCAGCTGCATCCTAAACAGCAAAACATGATTTTAACATCCTGCTGAGTGTGGTCAAACGAGAACGTATTTCGAACAAAAAAGAATTATACACCTACAAGTTAAATCCTTTCACTGCAGTTAGAGTCAACTAAAAAAAAGTAAGCTTTGCGGAGATATACAGCCACAGTGATTCGTGCCGTGCGTCCGTTATTAATGAGAAGATTTGGGATTGTCAACAACAAACATGGTGGAAATCACATGGCTTCAGGATTACATCTTGCTAGCACTTTGTCCGTGCTATACGAACAAAAAAATAAAATCATCAAGAAATTCATTGCTACCAGGCAAAAAATCCAGAATTTTCAAGAAGAGGTTCTTGGAAAAGGTTTTGTTACTCACACAATATCGGTTTTGTGCGCTGTCTGAAATCTAACAGTATACTGCGACTAGTAGGTATAGGGCGTATGTACATGGTGCTAGGTACTGATAAGTACGTAGGTATGTGGTCTGTCGTGTCGTGCCGTACCTAGGCACAGCCCTAGCTTACGAGAATAACTGGAGGCATAATCGTTCTCATGGCAACGACGAAAAACAAACTGTGACATACATATCTTTCTTTTCCCTCCCTTCTATAAATACATATGACAAATTCAATGTAGTAACTATGTAGAGCATTTCAGTAATTCGAATATCCTAATGAGGGATTTACTTTCACACCGATTTAATAAATAGAGAGAGCACAGTAAAATGACTCAAAGTACCTACTAGTGCAATAAGAAGCAGCATTATCATTAATAGTGATCTTTTTCAGACAACTTTGAGGAGTTTGAAATATAAAAGCATATAAATCCTTGCTAATATTATTAAAAGTGTGTTAAAAGGTTTACTAATTGTGACATTCATATCTTTACTCTTCATTTTATAAATACATACCTATAATACAAATGTAGTAACTATGTAGAGCATTTCAGAAATTCAAATATCTTAATGATAGATTTACTTATTGTTCCACACAGATTTAATAAAACGGAGCATTTTAAAATGACTCAAAGTACCTACTAGTCCAACAAGAAGCAGTATTATGTTAATAGTGATCTTTTTCAGACAACTTTGAAGGGTTTGAAGTATAGAAGCTTATAAATCCTTGCTTCTTCTTCAAATCGGTGATACAAAAATAAATACGTGTATAATTATTATCTTATTTATAAGGCATTCCCAGTACCTTGCTACTGCCACTCTGCTAGGGGACGTGGATAAATAGACTTGCTAATAAAATATTATAAGTGTGTTTGTTGGTAGATTTCGCTTTCAAGCAGCCACAGAGCAACAGATTATTTTTTTTAGAAATACCTATGATTTATTATATTTAGTGTAATGGATTACTAGGTCCTTGAGAAGTCGCAGGTAAATACTAGTTCATAAGAAGATAGTACGCCATTAAGTAAGTGAAATCTGTGGAGGGACAGGCTGGTGTGATTTTGATCAAGGACCGCTATATGCTCAGATTCTGATGACCCATTCACCATGATCTCGTTGATTTTTGTCTCTTTCTTTTAACTGGGAAAAATGAGACAATACTTGATGTTATCCACGTAAAGTTTTGCCTTTTAAATTCATAGCTTGAGCCCTGTGTTAGACTTGCAAGAAATGTCACGGACAGATTTGGATAAAATAAATTGTTTTGAATTCTATTACCTCATCTGTGCTGCCTGGTAGCAACACATATTCATGGAATTGGAAATCTATAGGGATACCTATGACAACGACCGGAATGCATGTCCTGTTATTGAATTAATGATGATGTATCAGAGTTTTAGAAGCTTTCGGGTTCGGGTTGTTCGGGTGGAATCTTGCAAGCTAAATTTGAGCAACTTCCCGGTTTCTGATTGAGTTGAAATTTGCATGTGTATATCGTGTGACAATGCAATAATATGGTACCATGGAGCTGATCTGATGATATAGTCAAAAGATGGGCATTGGAACTCTTGTACGAAACAAGATAGACCCGTCGTGTTTGAACTTCTTTTACTTGTCTTCGATTGATATCAATGAACTCACAAGATACGCCTTCAAAAAGAAACTAAAGGACTGGCTATTGAGTTTGTCTTATGCTCAAACAGAACACCTTATAAATTGCTTGTATGGTGAATAGCCTTCAAACAGGATGATACCCAACCGCTTCTGATTAATTAACTAATTTTTTCATAGCTTATTCATTTCTTTAAAAAAAAAAATACATTCTATATTTTTGTAGGTTTTAAATACTTTAAATCTTTACGAATTCTGACAACCTTGCACTCGAGCCCCAAGACACAAGCCTTGAGCTTAGTTTGGGGCTCACAGTTCATCTATTTGGAAATGCATTTTTAATATAAGGCAATGCTGTTATGTCAGACATAATCGAAATTAACTGCATTCATGTACTTCAAACTCGCTTTATGTACTTCATTAGCTATGTAATTTTCTTTTGGTAATAAAACTTTACTGTACTTGTCTTGGCTAGCACTCTGCTGCTACATGATATCCAGGATCTCAAAAGCTTGTAATATAAAAAGATATATTTTTGAAATAATTTATTAGCTGTGCACTAAGAGGCTTTCATAAAATAGTTACATAGTACCTACTGATAAGATGATGCAGTCAAATCGAACTCGCAATTTGTTAGAGAAATAGTTTCAGCATAAATAAATAAACTAGGTACCTATATTGGTACCCACTGTAGCCAGGCCCGGATTAAGTACTTGGGCAAGCATTGGCGGAGCTAGGGATTTTCTCTACGGATATACGCAGCTGATTACTTTTACAGTTACCCACCCCTGAAAAATAGAATTTATTAACTTTCGAGTTTTATAGAGTAGGCAAAGAAGTTTTATGGGCAAGGCTCATTCGTGCTCGCCCATTGGTAAGCAGGGCAAAGAAAACATTACTTCAACCGCTTCGGCCGTTTAGAAAACCAGGGTTAGGAAACTGGGTTCCTAAATAGCTTTTTTATACTTTCAGGGAACTGGTCTCCTAAAAAGCTTTTTCGCTTGCAAGTAGCTGCTTCAAAAAGCTTTCGAATCCGAACTCTGAATATTCGACAGCGTGCTAACTACATCATTATGTCGAATCTGTCAGCCACAAAGTCACAAGTATTTTGAATAAATTATCAGTCAAAGTACATGTATATTACGTAGGTACTTGTGTACTGTACCAACGGGGAGGGAGTAGGGTGGGGTGGGGGCAGACGGGGGTAGATTAAATTTCGCACCGCACCATAGTATGGGGGCCCATGATGCTAAATATGGATTTACTTGAGCATCATTAGAGAGATCTATTGAATACTATATATTATGTGTGGTAGAAATAAAAGAGCATATACTATGTAGTATGTAGGTACACTATGTACATAAAGTAAGTGGTAGAGTGATCACTGGCTTACTAAGGCATGACAGCCTACTGTTAAAAAATTTACTCATCAGATAAGTATTCAGAGTAGGTATTTAGACGTGATGTTAAGTCAACCCTAAAAATAAACTTAGGGATCCAAAAGAATGACGGTGCGGAAGTGACGCAAGCTTGTAGCAAATTGTTGGGAATATAAAATACATCGTCATACTACGACTGGGTTATTACTCAGCGCGTCATTTTTCTTTATATATGCCCTTATTCTATCGATTATATTATCTGTTTGATTTGGTGGTTTGAAAAAAATAGTAGTCATCTGCTTACACTGTACCATAGATGAACTAGTATAGTTCATGTAAGGTTATATACAGTATACAGTGTAAGGTTAGACATCGGATTTCCCCCTATATAGAGTTATAGTAAGCAGATAACTCTATATAGGAGGAATTTCGATGTCTAACCTTTTTTTATGAACTATACTAGTTCATCTATGACTGTACTAAGCCGAAAGGAGGTGATTCAGACCATCATTATGAACAAATTTTATTTTAGAGCTAACCCGGGATTAGAGAATAAAAACAGCTGTTCCAGACAAAATTCCAACTTTGCAACTATGGTGTAAATCCTTCCTTTGGGCTTACGTAACCAGTTCTGGATAACCCTGTATTAATCTGCCGCGCTCGAATAAATACAGAAATACCCTTGGGCTCCCCAACTACCAACCCGAGCTCTGTATTCATCACCGGGCCGCAGTAACTATAATTCAATCTGTGGCCGAGGGTTGCGATTGCTTCGCTGTGTATTTCAGGGCACAATAGGGTTCCTAGAGGTGTGTATTTGTGTATGTGCCTAAGCAATAATAATATCCAATTAACAGACGGAAATATCTACCTTATTGTTACGTAACTCAATACAAATAGCTTTGTGTGCTTCGAGCAAATATCTACAGAGCCGCAGTCCCTAAGTAAAAGTAGTATAAAAATGTCTCAGCGCCGCCATACAACCGACTTAAATATTAACATTAAATAATTCACAATGACCAATTTATTCGAATCTCAACATTATGTCTCCTAATAAGTGGCATCGCGTGGCGTTGTAGTCGGCTTGCAATCGCCTTACGACTAAGTAAAAAGCCTACCCACTACGTAGATTGGGCATGATTTTGACTCTATAGATAATTTCTCGAAGTTTGTGTGTCAATAACATTACGTTCAGTAAAAGTACGTACGCACAGTGTAAGTAGTCGTTGAGATTGCACGACATTATAAAGAGTAATTTTAGAGCAGGTGGTATGAAAAGTAACTTATGTCATTTTCCGTCTTTCAATTTCTATGTCCATACCAAAAATTAAGTCGATCCGTTGCTCCATTGCTGCGTCAATGAAGAACAAACCAATAAACCAACATTCGGATTTATAATATAAGTAATGATCAAAATGTGATAAAATCTGAGACATAATGAAAGAAAAGAAAGAAAGAAAGAAATACCATTTCATGACATACATGAACAAATATAAACAACAAACAAGAGTAACAGTGGTTAAGGGTATTTGACACGTGGAGCTAAGCAACTTAATCCGGGAGATGGCGCTATTTCTTCGAAACTAATGTTATTTATTAATTTTTCATTATTTAGCAAGAAATTACAAATTTAAAGTATTTTTGAGAATATTTCCTTTCATTCTTTAGGCGTATAAAACACAATTGAAACTTTTGGTACCTAAACTCCTGAGAAAAGGTCAATGAAAAGATCTACTCTCGTGCGTGTAAACAAAACACACACACTAGCAAATGAAATTAACAGTAATAACTATACATTAAAATTGGTCACATTGTCATCTTCTCAAATAGCAAAGTTGTACCGTGATGTGAAGAATTTCCAATCTGAAGTACTGAGTTCGAATCTTAGATTCGAAATATTCAATATTGCAGAAGATTTTTTTTTCTTTATTTATTGTACATAGATTACCTAATAATTTGTTCCCAGTAAGTTGCATAGTATGCATGATATGCGAATCGCGTGACAATGAAATATTATGATGACTGATCAGATGATAAAGCTGGAAGGTTGCTGGCCAAAGGAACATCGCAATGAAACGACACAATCTCATCGAGTTTGGGCTCATTTGAATAGTCACGACGAGTAGTTTGGTGCTAGATGGTAACCAGGCTCTGATGATGGAGCTCGAAGGTGGTCATAGAAACTAAGTAATTACACGACATAGCTCCATCAAGTCTCATCTCGTTTGTTTCGTCTTGACGAGTACTTTGGCACTAGATGGTACCCAGGGTCTGATGATGAGGCTGGAAGGTGACCATAGAGACTCAGTAAATAAACGCCATAACCGCATCGAGTCGGAACGTTCCTGTAAGTTCTACTATAAGTACTACTAGTAGAACTAGTGGCTTGACAGGTGGCATAGGTGACAGCTGTCAAACTTCAAAGTGATTTATCTCGGTAATTAACTATTGTAGACCATTGATGTCTTCACAAAAGTGATAGAGCTCGATAAGATCTACATTTCGGATGACAGCTGTCAAACTTCAAAGTGATTTATCTCGGTTATTATTGATTGTAGAACACTGCTGTCTTCACAAAAGTGATAGAGCTCGACAAGATCTACATTTCGGATGACAGCTGTCAAACTTCAAAGTGATTTATCTCGGTTATTATCGATTGTAGAACACTGCTGTCTTCACAAAAGTGATAGAGCTCGACAAGATCTACATTTCGGATGACAGCTGTCAAACTTCAAAGTGATTTATCTCGGTTATTATCGATTGTAGAACACTGCTGTCTTCACAAAAGTGATAGAGCTCGACAAGATCTACATTTCGGATGACAACTGTCAAACTTCAAAGTGATTTATCTCGATTACTATCGGTTCTAGACCATTGCTGTCTTTACAAAAGTGATAGAACTCAAAGAGATCTATAAATCATTTTGAAGTTTGACAGCTGTTATCCGAAATGTAGATCTTGTCAAGCTCTATCACTTTTGTGAAGACAGCAGTGTTCTACAATCGATAATAACCGAGATAAATCACTTTGAAGTTTGACAGCTGTCATCCGAAATATAGATCTTGTCAAGCTCTATCACTTTTGTGAAGCATGCAGTGTTCTACAATCGATAATAACCGAGATAAATCACTTTGAAGTTTGACAGCTGTCATCCGAAATATAGATCTTGTCAAGCTCTATCACTTTTGTGAAGCATGCAGTGTTCTACAATCGATAATAACCGAGATAAATCACTTTGAAGTTTGACAGCTGTCATCCGAAATGTAGATCTTGTCAAGCTCTATCACTTTTGTGAAGCATGCAGTGTTCTACAATCGATAATAACCGAGATAAATCACTTTAAAGTTTGACAGCTGTCATCCGAAATGTAGATCTTGTCGAGCTCTATCACTTTTGTGAAGACAGCAGTGTTCTACAATCGATAATAACCGAGATAAATCACTTTGAAGTTTGACAGCTGTCATCCGAAATGTAGATCTTGTCGAGCTCTATCACTTTTGTGAAGACAGCAGTGTTCTACAATCAATAATAACCGAGATAAATCACTTTGAAGTTTGACAGCTGTCATCCGAAATGTAGATCTTGTCGAGCTCTATCACTTTTGTAAAGACAGCAGTGTTCTACAATCGATAATAACCGAGATAAATCACTTTGAAGTTTGACAGCTGTCATCCGAAATGTAGATCTTGTCGAGCTCTATCACTTTTGTGAAGACAGCAGTGTTCTACAATCGATAATAACCGAGATAAATCACTTTGAAGTTTGACAGCTGTCATCCGAAATATAGATCTTGTCAAGCTCTATCACTTTTGTGAAGCATGCAGTGTTCTACAATCGATAATAACCGAGATAAATCACTTTAAAGTTTGACAGCTGTCATCCGAAATGTAGATCTTGTCGAGCTCTATCACTTTTGTGAAGACAGCAGTGTTCTACAATCAATAATAACCGAGATAAATCACTTTGAAGTTTGACAGCTGTCATCCGAAATGTAGATATTGTCGAGCTCTATCACTTTTGTAAAGACAGCAGTGTTCTACAATCGATAATAACCGAGATAAATCACTTTGAAGTTTGACAGCTGTCATCCGAAATGTAGATCTTGTCGAGCTCTATCACTTTTGTGAAGACAGCAGTGTTCTACAATCGATAATAACCGAGATAAATTACTTTGAAGTTTGACGGCTGTCATCCGAAATGTAGATCTTGTCGAGCTCTATCACTTTTGTGAAGACAGCAGTGTTCTACAATCAATAATAACCGAGATAAATCACTTTGAAGTTTGACAGCTGTCATCCGAAATGTAGATCTTGTCGAGCTCTATCACTTTTGTAAAGACAGCAGTGTTCTACAATCGATAATAACCGAGATAAATCACTTTGAAGTTTGACAGCTGTCATCCGAAATGTAGATCTTGTCGAGCTCTATCACTTTTGTGAAGACAGCAGTGTTCTACAATCGATAATAACCGAGATAAATCACTTTGAAGTTTGACAGCTGTCATCCGAAATATAGATCTTGTCAAGCTCTATCACTTTTGTGAAGCATGCAGTGTTCTACAATCGATAATAACCGAGATAAATCACTTTGAAGTTTGACAGCTGTCATCCGAAATATAGATCTTGTCAAGCTCTATCACTTTTGTGAAGCATGCAGTGTTCTACAATCGATAATAACCGAGATAAATCACTTTGAAGTTTGACAGCTGTCATCCGAAATGTAGATCTTGTCAAGCTCTATCACTTTTGTGAAGCATGCAGTGTTCTACAATCGATAATAACCGAGATAAATCACTTTAAAGTTTGACAGCTGTCATCCGAAATGTAGATCTTGTCGAGCTCTATCACTTTTGTGAAGACAGCAGTGTTCTACAATCGATAATAACCGAGATAAATCACTTTGAAGTTTGACAGCTGTCATCCGAAATGTAGATCTTGTCGAGCTCTATCACTTTTGTGAAGACAGCAGTGTTCTACAATCAATAATAACCGAGATAAATCACTTTGAAGTTTGACAGCTGTCATCCGAAATGTAGATCTTGTCGAGCTCTATCACTTTTGTAAAGACAGCAGTGTTCTACAATCGATAATAACCGAGATAAATCACTTTGAAGTTTGACAGCTGTCATCCGAAATGTAGATCTTGTCGAGCTCTATCACTTTTGTGAAGACAGCAGTGTTCTACAATCAATAATAACCGAGATAAATCACTTTGAAGTTTGACAGCTGTCATCCGAAATGTAGATCTTGTCGAGCTCTATCACTTTTGTAAAGACAGCAGTGTTCTACAATCGATAATAACCGAGATAAATCACTTTGAAGTTTGACAGCTGTCATCCGAAATGTAGATCTTGTCGAGCTCTATCACTTTTGTGAAGACAGCAGTGTTCTACAACGATAATAACCGAGATAAATCACTTTGAAGTTTGACAGCTGTCATCCGAAATATAGATCTTGTCAAGCTCTATCACTTTTGTGAAGCATGCAGTGTTCTACAATCGATAATAACCGAGATAAATCACTTTAAAGTTTGACAGCTGTCATCCGAAATGTAGATCTTGTCGAGCTCTATCACTTTTGTGAAGACAGCAGTGTTCTACAATCAATAATAACCGAGATAAATCACTTTGAAGTTTGACAGCTGTCATCCGAAATGTAGATATTGTCGAGCTCTATCACTTTTGTAAAGACAGCAGTGTTCTACAATCGATAATAACCGAGATAAATCACTTTGAAGTTTGACAGCTGTCATCCGAAATGTAGATCTTGTCGAGCTCTATCACTTTTGTGAAGACAGCAGTGTTCTACAATCGATAATAACCGAGATAAATTACTTTGAAGTTTGACGGCTGTCATCCGAAATGTAGATCTTGTCGAGCTCTATCACTTTTGTGAAGACAGCAGTGTTCTACAATCAATAATAACCGAGATAAATCACTTTGAAGTTTGACAGCTGTCATCCGAAATGTAGATCTTGTCGAGCTCTATCACTTTTGTAAAGACAGCAGTGTTCTACAATCGATAATAACCGAGATAAATCACTTTGAAGTTTGACAGCTGTCATCCGAAATGTAGATCTTGTCGAGCTCTATCACTTTTGTGAAGACAGCAGTGTTCTACAATCGATAATAACCGAGATAAATCACTTTGAAGTTTGACAGCTGTCATCCGAAATGTAGATCTTGTCAAGCTCTATCACTTTTGTGAAGCATGCAGTGTTCTACAATCGATAATAACCGAGATAAATCACTTTGAAGTTTGACAGCTGTCATCCGAAATGTAGATCTTGTCAAGCTCTATCACTTTTGTGAAGACAGCAGTGTTCTACAATCGATAATAACCGAGATAAATCACTTTGAAATTTGACAGCTGTTACTGTGACACCTGTAATGCCGCTAGTTCTACTAGTAGAACTAATGGTAGAACTTACGGGAACGACCCGACTGGATGGGGTGACGTCATTTAATTACCAAGTTCCTATGGTCACCTTCCAGCTTCATCATCAGACCCTGGTTACCGTCTAGTACCTAAGTACTCGTCATGATAAATCAGATGAGTCCATATTCGATAGAGATATGTAGTTTCATTACTGAGTTCCTAAATCCACCTTCCAGCTCCATCATCAGACCCTAGTTACCATCTAGCACCAAAGTGCTCGTCAAGGCCAAGCTAGCGAGCCCATACTCGATGAGGTTATGTCATTTAATCACTGAATTCCTATGGCTCCATCACCAGACCCTGACCAGAAAATCAGACAAGTCCATACTCGATGGAGCTATGTCGTTTTATTACTGAGTTTCTAAATCCACCTTCCAGCTCCATCATCAGATCCTGGTTACCATCTAGCACCAAAGTGCTTGTCAAGACAAAACAAACGCGCCGAGACTCGATGGGGTTGCGTCATTTATTTTCTGAGTTCATCAGATCAGAGCCTGACAACCATCTAAAAATAAATTGTTCACCAACACTAATCAAACGAGCTAAAACTCGGTGGCGTTATGTCATGTCAATACCGAGTTCATATGACTCTGCCTGCTCCATCATCTGACCCTGGTTACCATTGAAAAACAAACTACTCGTCAAGACGATTCAAAAAAGGTCAAACTCTACGATGCTCTACGATGATCTCTCTGAGGTTGTGTAATTTCATTGTGAAGTTCCTTTGACCTCCATCCAGCTCCATCATCAGCTCAGCACTATAGCATCATAATTTGGCATTGTCACGCGATTTACACATGTATGCAAAATTTCAGCTCAGTCGGTAAGCGGACATCAGGACAGGTGAAGAAATTAAATAATAGCTTGTAAAGAAAACAACTTGTTTTTTGTATTTTTGATTATATGCTAAAAAATGTTTTCACGCGAAGCGGCAACGTCGCGTCGCGCCAACACAGCGATATAGCGTCGCTCTATTCTTGCATTGCACAGTCTGACAACGTCGTTTTTAGCATTCAAAATCTACGTCAACTATTATGACGTGCTAGTAAAACTTACACTACTACAAATGTAAAATTAGCCGAATTTTTGGATTGAAATAATGTATTTCTCGGCTATAAAATGATCATATTATTGAAATCGCCAATGTAAAAGCCAAGATTAGGTCTATCTTAAGTAATAATAAGTTGAAAATCATAGCAGGTTACGAAAGAAGGTCAAGTGAAATTTGTATGGAGGCACTCCGCCTTAAGCAGTAATGCGATCGAACATCATCGGCTTTTGTAGCTCCTGCGTTGGTTGAATGGTTTAACAGTTTTAACAGTTTTGTTAGCAGAGATACTGTTATATATATAGGTATAATATTTGGTATTTACAAGTAGGTACGTGGTATATTTCACGAAAACTGGAGTTTTGTTGGATTGCGTTCAAGCCGGGAGGTAAGTACGAGCGTTATCACATTGACTTGCCTCGGGTCAACGCTACAGGAGAGAGCAGCGGAGTAAATAAGGAAAATAATGAAAACAACCGACGCTCTATCGCTATTACTGATGAATAATAATGCAAGTGCAAAATAAAATATTGATTGTGGAGACTAGCGTGGTTTTCGCACATTTTAATTGAAAGATCGCCAAATACCGTCGTAACGATTGTAGGGATAGCGGCCGTTTTGTACCTAAGAAACATATCAAACGTTGTTAATGTTGATACCGTAGTGAAACTTGATCACAATGATAATTAAGTAGGTATGTATACAACTATTTAAATCCCTACACTCTGTAAAGTAATAGGTACCTACCATGTATATTTTTAAGAAAAAAACTTTTTCCTCCCCCCATCTCGGAAAGACTATTTTTGCTCTTCAATATCTAAGTGCAAAAGCCGTTTTTATCCGCTAGAGGGTAAAGTAAAATTGAATTAAGAACATCGTGTGCACTGAGTTTATGAATACATTATTAAACCTATTTACTCCTACTTACCTCCTTGGTGCCGAATTTATAACACAACCTTTTTTAATTTGTTTGACTCGGAATTTCTTGCTGTACTTTTTTAATTTGCTTTATGTACCATTTTCTTATCATGTATGTCGTATTGTTAAAACCATATGTTAAAAATAAGAAACTTGAAAACAAGTGAAAAACCTAAAGTGAGTGATTCTGGTGACGATGAAGTTTATTTGATGCCAACAGAATTGACTGAAACTGTAAATAGTACCTTTCTCCCTCAACAATCGCACGAGAAGTATTTGAAACAGTGCGGTATGTAGACGACTTCTTTCCTCGCTGAGGTGGGATGAAAAGTTACGTGTTGCACTCGAGCGCAAAGATTTTTTACCTTGTGCTCTTTTGATTCCCTCGCTAACGCTCAGGATTCTAACTGTTGAATTTTAGAATCCTTCGCTTGCTCGGTCATCATAATTGAGCACGCGGTTAAAAATCAACTTTGCACTCTCGTATAACAAACAAATATTTCTGTCAAGAGGTACATAGTCAAGTGTTTCATTAGGTATACGATACACTTAACAAAGATAAGTACGCCTGTCATGGTCCTGAAATAACTCAAATACCTACAGGCGAATGATTATAACTGTGGGTACTCTCCGTAATGAAACAAAGCGTATCTACGTACCTACGTACGATGATTCATGGTAGGTAGAGATCGACCCGCGATACCGCCGTCCGTCTGGGTTGAACTTCGGAACCCACCAAGTCTCGCCGTGTTTAATATTCTGATAAAATGAGCTGCAATATTTACTAAGAGTTAATAATAATTATGTTGCGTTGTAAAGTTCAAGGATTCTCAGAAGTAGGTACCTTAATATCGTCCATGACCGCCTGAGATCTCCTATCCGCATGTAGACAATTTTCACAAGAAGAAAAAGAACTAATTTTTTGCGTTCCAATGTCTGGATTGTACAAAAAATTGAGTTCAATATAAATATTAGGGGATATCTTACAAACGGTCTCTGACCCCAAACTAACCAAAGTTTGTAATATGGCTGACAGAGACGGATATACCGCACATACATATTTTTAAATACATACTTATACAGGGTTATTTGCTTCCCTGTACTAAGTAGAAAGGGGGTGATTTAGACCATCATTACGAACAAATTTTACTATGGGGCTAGCAAAAAATACGAGAAAAAAAAATCAGTTGTTTCATACATTTTGTCGATTCCGAGTTCCAATTTTATATGAAACAGTTGATTTTTTTCTCTAATTTTGGGTTCGCCCCATAGTATAAGTTGTTCGTAATTTTCGTTCGGCATAGTACAGGGTAAGCAAATAACCCTGTATCGATAGTACCCAAATTACACCGTACTTGTTATTGGGGATCGAACCCGTGCCTCGTTTTATCAAGGAAAACTTCATGTACTAAACTGAACAAAATTATTCATTATCCTACATCCTACTAATATCCTACTAATATTATAAACGTGAAAGTTTGTGTGGATGGATGGATGTATGGATGTTTGTTACTCTTTCACGCAAAAACTACGGAACGGATTGAGATGAAACTTTGCAATAATATAGCTTATATATCAGAATAACACATAGGCTATAAATTATAATGATATATTGCGTATGCGGGCGAAGCCGCGGGTAAAAACTAGTATTATTATAATCTTCATCGTAACGAAGTAGATAGGTACGCGTTGAAATCATTTGAAGAGCAATGCGAAGCCTCAATTTGACATAATAATAACGTCAAAAAACAAAAAATAATTAACGTAATTAATATAAAACTCCTACACGACAAGTTAAAGCTTGAAAAAAGATTTTTTTGCGATTCCCCCAAAGATTTGGAAGAATCAAAATCGCAGTATGGTAAAAATGCTAGGTACATCATGTGAGTGAGAGAAAGTGTTTCCCTCTCAGTTTAGGGCTGCCATACTGATATTTTTTAAATTTGCCGCGCTTTGTCAGTATCAACTTTCGCTAGCC